>OU964964.1:10557609-10562609 GCA_918808275.2 Dolichovespula sylvestris
CTCTTTTCTTTTTATGCGTGCTTCAACAAAAACTTACGTTAGACTCTACGATTATATTTTTAACGTTTCGTTTCGTACTTTATTTATTTTTTCTTTCTTTTTTTTTTTTTTTTACTTTCCAAACCCAACGTTCTCGACAAATTGCCGCATCTCGTATTAATTGAAAAAAAAAAAAAAGAAAGAAAGAAAAAAGAACGAACGAACGAACGAGCGAGCGAGCGAGTAAAAATAATGATACAAATAAATCCCGGACGGATAACGACTAATAATACGTTATACTGTTACTTTTCCATGTAATTACAACGTTAAAGAAGCTACGTCGGTACCTGTGCTTTTATATTTCGTTTACCCATCTTCATCAACCTAGGCTTTTCCTCTTGGCCCTGAGCTAGTTCCCGTAGCGTTACCTCGTCACTCGTCAACTGACTCTCGCAGCTACTCCTTCTGCCGGGTCTCCTCATACTGCCTACTCTGTTTATACCACCGACCTATCGCAAAGGTCAAAGAGCGTATTACTTCGTTCTCCCTTGTTCTTTTTCTTTTTCTTTTCTGTTGTTTCTTCTTCTTCTTCTTCTTCTTCTTTTGTTTTTTTTTTTGCTCTCCTTCGTTTATACATCCGACGAAGAATTTTCGTAGTAAATAAAAGTACGCGCGTACTATGTTACAGTGAAAATATTATCTATATATGTATGTGTGTGTATACATATATATATATATATATATATATACACACGTATCACTCTTAAATATTATTTCAAGATATAACTTTCTATTTCAACGGATATTATATCCATCATTCTTCTCCCTTTTCTTTACACAAAGTGGAAAGAAAATCGGTTTTCGGTTCGTTAACGTTTATTTCGTGTTCAAACAGAGATCACCCACGCGATCGCTTACCTTCAAATGCGTACTCCTAGAACTCGGACAGAGTTGAGTCTGGGTTTGTCCATTACTATAATGCACGGAAACTTGAGAACATCTCGAAGGAGTCCTCTCGAGAGTGTTGCACTTTGTGTTTAACGTTTCGGTGCTCGGATAAGATACCGAGATCTTGATCTTTTCCTTTCTGACGGAACTCCGAGTAGAATAATCCGGGCTCCTTGGGCTACCGTTGTTACTACCGTTGTGAACGCTTCCTCGTCCACGATGTATCCTCAGTGTTAATCTTTGTTCGTCGAATCTGCAATAAAAAATTTCAAGGTTCCTCCCATAATAATCGATTCTCCTCTATCTACGCTGAGGAGGGGGACCCGTTCAACGTTTTATTTATTTGTTCATTCATTCATTCATTCATTCATTCATTCATTCATTCATTCATTCATTTATTTATTCTTCCTTTTACCTGGATCCAAGCATCTTGGAGCCCTTGGTGGTACGAAAGCCCTGATTGATGGCTTTCGTCGTGGAAACGGCTGCGTTGTAGATTCTCCAATAGAAAAAGAGCATTACTAGCATCGGTATGTAGAAGGAGCCTAGAGCACTGTAAAACGAGGATAATAATAATAATAAAAAAAAAATAAAAATTGCGAAGAAAAGAGAAAGAGAGAGAGAGAGAGAGAGAGAGAGAGAGAGAGAGAGAGAGAAATAAAGGAAGAAGAATCGAATGGGACGCGACTCCTCGGGTCGGATGGGATCTTACGAATCGTGTCTCGATCTTGTCTCGCGTATCGGACGCGTATCGGAGATGGATGGTCGTAAAAAGAATTTTGATATAAAAAAAATGTTCCTAACACTTTACGCAGGCTCGAGAGAGGTGGGAGAGAATAAAGGAGACGACGGGTCACAAAAATATGAATGGCCACGAATGAATTTCGGGTTGACGTGTACGCCGGAGGATTAAATAAGCCCACGCGTACAGTCGGAGCAGGAGGGAGGAGGAGGAAGGAGGGAGGAGAGAGTAATGAATAATTTCGGCCGGGCAATTTTTTTTCCCTCGCGGGAAACGCGGAAGGATAATAAATATATATCCGAGAGACTCGCCTGTAAACGACGTATCCAGCGTCATTGGTCAACTCGCAGATCCATGGACACGGTTTCACCGGCACTATGATCGTGGTGGTGTTGAAAGGGCCGTTCTGCGTAAACGTCACGTTGTGCGTAGGATGAGACTGGAACGATAAATATAGAAAAATATATAGATGGCGGATATCAATTTTTCGAGATAATGGTAAATTAAATTTTCTAGTTTTTTTTTTTTTTCATCATCATCATCATCTTCTTCTTCTTCTTCTTCTTGTTCTTGTTCTTTCCTTCCATCTCCGTCACATACCCGTTTATCCTTCCAACCAACCAGGGGTGGAAAACAGATGACGAAGCTCAGAATCCAGACCGTGGCGACCAGAAGCCTTGCTCGTTTCGGAGACATTAACTGAATCGCAAAAAATGATCGATCAATATAAGCGATGTTATTCCTCGAAATTTTTCTTTTATATTCACTTATCGAGTTACTTCGAATACACCAATTGACTGGGATCCTTAAAATTTCTTTTTATCAAATTCTTTGGAATAAAATACAAATCCACTTTAAATGCCAGAGATACAGAAAGAGAGGAAAGATATATATATATATATATATATATATAGAGAGAGAGAGAGAGAGAGAGAGAGATCGAGTGTATCATCTAATAAACGACTATTTGAGATATTCCAAGCGTTCGAACGATGTGCTGGTGATTACTTGCCTGGGGATAACTGACGGGTCTGGTCACCGCCAGATATCTGTCGAGACTGATTGCACAAAGGTTCAGTATCGACGCGGTGCACATCCAAACGTCGACGGCCAACCAAACCGAACACCATAGATCACCGAATATCCAGACCTTCGGAAAAAGAAAAAAAAAAATTGAAAAAAACAGAGAGAAGAAGAAAGAGATATAGGGAGAAAGAGAGAGGGAGTGTGTGTGTGTGTGTGTGTGTGTGTGTGTGTGTGTGTGTGTGTGTGTGTGTGTGTGTGAGGGAGAAATAGAGAGAGAGAAAAAAAGAAAGAGAAAGAGTGAAACAAAGTTTCGCAGGAACAAAACGATTATTGTCGTGTATACGTGTGTTAGAGATATTCCCATCGAGATAAACGGAGAACATTGCTCGTTCTCGCGAATGCGTATTTCCACGTTTCGAATGTATGTACACGCTCGTGCGGAACAACGGAATATCGAGTACCATAAGAGTAAGTGAACGCGATTGAACGCGTTCTTCTCGGGTTCGTTTTACTTTTAACCCGGTCGGTTTATCGCTGACTAAACTCCGAAGAATACGATCGATCATTAAATATACGGCCGCGAGGCTACCCCAACTTTTTTTTCTCTCCTCTTTCTAACAAATCAATATTATTTAATACACCGAATAAAACGAACCTACTATATATCGTTTCCCTGTCACGATCGAGAAAGACGAAGAGAGAAATCTTTTCGCGAAGGTTCGAGTCTATCGGGGCAAATATCATTTATTTATCGACGGTACCGCGATTCGTGTAAATTCTATTCGAACGGGACATGCTACTGCTGTCGCCGCCGCAGCCGCGTTAGGAAATGGTCAAAGGATTAATGGAAGACCAGTTTCTAAGCTCGTTATCTTAGTCCGGAGGCGACTTAATACGCACGTGCTCTCACACTTTCGACCGATCGATAGAGCGAATACGAGTACGAGAAAGAGAGAGAATGAGAGAGAGAGAGAGAGTGTGTGTATCAAAAGGCTCACCTACGAGCTTATCACGATACCCGTTCGATCTCGATCTTGTTATCTGCGAAGCGTGCGGTTAGAACAAGGCGAGGACGAGTAGTAAGGCATTAATGGTACGACTAGATCGATCTCGAATATATGTGCGTGCGGTTGCCGAGGGCGAATAGCCACGCGTACCGTTTATGTACGTAACCCGTACATAGGTACGCACATAGGTAAATACGTACGTACATATGGGAGAAATTCGAGCGCGACAGCCGAAGGGCTCTTCCACGGCTCGTTTTGCAGCTAAGCGTTCCTGCATAATGCCGTATCGTGTACGTAACGACGTATGTATGGCCTTTATGCGATGGCCAAAATCTCTCTCTCTCTCTCTCTCTCTCTCTCTCTCTAACTCGTACCACACTCCTCCAACAGAGACGTGAAAGCGTAAATGTGTGTGCGCGCACACGTAGGCGGGACTTCGGCAACCACCTGTTTCAAATTACGCTTCTACCCTAATATCGATATTCCGAGCACCGATACGATACAACACATTGTGGATCGGCTCTTCGAGTCTTATAGAAACGAATCGATGTTTCCCGACGAACCGATCGAACGAACCGATGAATGACAATTTAGTGTATCGGTAGATAATGGCGGAACACTTACCTTGAAGACTTCCCAAGTGGCACTGAACGGTAGAACGGCGAGTCCGACCAAGAGATCTGCCACGGCAAGACTGACGATGAACATGTTCGTCACGTTTCTTAACTTGCTCGTGTAATAGACGGCGAGTATGACGAGAACGTTACCGAGCACTACCATAACGTTGACGATCGCCAGTGTTATAAGGGTGAGGAGGATCCAAGGGCCGGACCACTCGACGCCCTCGTACAAAGCATTGCATGCACTGGCGTTCAATTCGCGCATCTTAAATCGACTCGGCCAACTCGCGATCAGGATCTTCTTTTCTCGCGAACCGAGATGGATGACGATGACGACGATGATACGTGGGATTTATGGATACCAAAACCCCAACGACGCCACCATGAAACTCCATTCTCGAGAAAATGATATTTCCACTATACCTCTCTCATTTTCCTTCGCTCTAACGTCCTCTCGAAAAAGAACGCTCCATTGCTTCTTCCATTCCTTCCTTCTCGGGGTCGAAGACTTTTTCTCCTCTCTCTCTCTCTCTTTACCTCCCACCCTACCCCCTACCCCTCCCGTACAACGGATAACTCTCAGCGAGAACACGTCGATTTGTCCAAGTCGATTCTCCCAAGACGTTCGCACGGAATAAGAAGGAGGAAGAAGAAGAAGAAGAATCCAAACGCTCCTAC
>OU964964.1:10567609-10627917 GCA_918808275.2 Dolichovespula sylvestris
CGTCGGTCCAAACGGACGGGAAATAACAAAAAAAAAAAAAAACAAAAAAAAAGAAAAGAAAAAAAGCGATAAACCCGCGTAAGTGGGTACTCTAATTGCGGGCAGTGTACTCGTATGGTGCGACTTCTCGTCGCGAGAGATTATATCGTGTTTCTCAAAGATAAACTTCCTCGTGGCAAGCTCGACGAAAGAGTCTCAAGACGACGAGGATCGAACATTAGTTGGTCGATAGTTCGTCCAAGACAAAGGGAGTACGAAGAAAACAGCCCGGTAAAAAGGTGGGAACAACGTTGGTAACACGACTCGTACAATCTTGCTCGATCGACTTTCGGATTATATACGAATGAAGTATTCCGAGTAATTATGGTTGGTTAACGTCGATCGCGGTACTCGGTATATTCCTACCGTGATCCTTCGCCCTTTCTATCCTCCCGATAATTAATGATCCTTCTCTCCCGTCGTTCCCACCGGCTTGAAAAATAACAAATCTCCGTCGGAAAATCAACATTCGCGTAATGCCTTTTTATTCGATTCGCTATATAATTCCTATAGTAAAAAAAAGAAAAAGAAAAAAGAAAAAAGGAAGGAAAAAATCTTTTAAAACGATCGAAAACCGGGCCAATGTTTCTCGCTCTCGTGCGTCTTTTCGTTTTTTTTTTTTTTTTTTTTGTCGCGTATACATACGGAAGAGACAACACACATTTCACAATCGCGAACGTTCCCGATTCGAAAAATAAGTCGTTCGTTTTCTTTTCTCCTCTTTCGTTCTCTACGCCATGTAAGAAATTCCATTGTGAACACTTTCGGGAAAAGGACTCGCTATGAGACTTTTGGAATTATTTCTATCAATAGACCAAGCCTTCTCTCTCTCTCTCTCTCTCTCTCTCTTTATTTCTTTCTTTCTCTCTTCCTTCCTTTTCTTTCTTTCTTTATCTATCTGTCTATCTATCTATCTCTTTCTCTTTCCACGACAATAGGCAACCGATCATTGAAAGCACCCAATCTGATTCCGTATGGACTTGTAACGATATGATAGGGGCGCGCCGGCCTGGACGAGCAGCATTCAATGAGAATTTTAAGCCATATTGGAAAGGTATCGATATCGCGGGTACGTACATAACTACGTATGTAGGTCGATATTCGAGTAAATCGATAGACGACGCGTACGATGGTTTTAACCAAAAACATGACACGCATCATCGAAAACTATTCGGCCATTTAGCAAATGCCGGTAACGCGAGCGAGCGAGCGAGCGAGCTCCCCGGCATTTTCTACTCGGCCCGACGGAGGGGAGGGGATATTTTATTAATATCCTTCGGCATCGTTCGATTTATGCACGTATCGCTCGCCTATCGATCGAAACGATACGTCATCGATTTTGAACGAAACTTTGACTTTTACCCGTCGCTCGATCCCCCACCAGCCCTGAACTCTTCACGATCGATCGATAAAAGGAGAGAATCTTTCGCGTTCGTTTTTTTTTCTTTTTTTTTACAAAATTTCCATCGATTCGCTTCCGAAACACATTCGATCCTACACACTCGTTCGCGCCTTTGTCACGGTATTGGCCATGTTTTCCAAGTGAATTCAACGAACGACGAAGTCGAATCTTCTTAAAGGAACGTCGTCGTTCTATTAAATGGAGGCGGGGAAGGAGAATACTCGATAACTCGGAGCACGAAACGACGAGAAAGATGACGACGGCGACGTCGACGACGACGACGACGACGACGACGACGACGATGACGACTACGACGAGTAGAAAATTTCAAAAGAAGCCGGAAACTCTTTTCGAAAGCTTACGAATGTCGATTACAATAAACGGCAAGCGTTTTCCATTTTCCTTCCTTCCTTCCTTCCTTCCTTCCTACCTCTCCCCACCCCTTTCCTCTCTCTCTCTCTTCGTTGCTTTCCCCCCCCCCTCTTTTCCTCCTCCGATAAAAATCTCTTCGCGTATCTTTGTCCCAAAAATTGTGTTCGTTATTGTTCGATAAGCGAAGCTCCGAAAGTACGATAATCGTACGACGAGTTGAACAAATTTATCGACGTAAAAAAATATAATTTTCACTTTGTAGACACAACAGCCCGCATTTTCTCCCGGAAGCTCCCTTTTTTTCATTCGGCGTGGAAGCAAGTTTCGAGGATCAAGTTTTATGGATCCGTAAGTCCCTCGAAGCCGACATAGTGCCAAAGTCTTAAGCTTATAGAGAGAAAGGGGAACTTTTTTTTTTTTTTTTTTTATTCGAACAAGAAAGAAAGAAAGAAAGAAAGAAAGAAAGAAGAGAGGAAGAAGAAAGACGAACTTTTCGAAAAAAGAAAAGGAGAAAAAAGAGACACGTAAAAAAAGAAAAAAAAAGAAAATACTTTCAACTTCCTTTCCCTCCTTTTTCCATCAACGTCCCTTCAACTCTTTTCAATCTTCTTCTTCTTCCACCTACGGATATATTCGCCAATTCAATTACGATCCTAAGAGAAATCGATGAAATGAATTTCCTTATAATAAGTCGTCTGAAATTATTAATAGATCATTGTTAAATCGTTGTCCTCGAATCATTCGTATCGAAAGATTTGAAAAGATCATTCGTTCGGTCCACACAACCACCTTCTTTTCATGTTTCCTCTCTCTCTCTCTCTCTCTCTCTTTCCTTTTTCTTTAACAGGCCCCAACACTCCGTGGCCCGGCGTCTCTTAAAAGAATAATTTATGATCTCGAATAAGAGAAACGAGCCCGGGGATCGATTCCTAAGATTTTATCGCGATTCCGCGTCCCTCGTTAATGTCCCTTCTTTCCGTCGAATCAACGACGAACGACGACGCGCTTGCGTTTCGCTTCATTAATCTTTCAGCAACACCCACCCCCACCCTCACCGTCGCGTACGTTTACTCTCCTCGTTCCACCACCCCTACGGCTTACCAACCCTTCCTCCGCCTCCGCCTCCACCTCCACCTCCACCTCCACCTACACCTACACCCTCATACCACCCCGTTCCTTTCTTCCGGACGACCGATCGTCGAACGATTTGAATTCTTTTCGAGTCGAAATCGCGTCATCTCCCACGTAAAGACGCGACACGCTATTACTTTCGTCCAACTAAATGACTTGTAAAGAACAATGTCGAGAAACTGGAATGAAAATAAAAAGTCAACTTATTTCTCTCTCTCTCTCTCTCTCTCTCTCTCTCTCTCTCTCTCTCTCTTTCGACAAGGAGAAACGAGACGATAACGAGATAACGCCTAATATGGTACGAGAAAGAAAAGAAAAGAAAGAAAGGAAGATGAAAAGAACCGATCTGTAAAAAAGAATCTTTATTCATGTTAAGAAACGAGATCGATCGATCGATCGATCGAAATCTATAAGGAACGAATAGAAGACGCACCTGTGCTCGCAGTAGCGCAACGTGACATTCCAGGTTCAACGTTGACGAACTCGAAGATGATAAAATGCCCGAAGGAGAGTACACTTTAAAAGATGGGGGAACGATGGACAGAGATGAAAGATCATCCTCATCTCTCTCTCTCTCGCTCGCTCGCGCGCGGGCGCGCGCGCGCGCGACTATTCACGATGAATCATGTAGGTACTTGCGTGGTGGAGTTTTGGAGGGCGAGAAAAAAGGAGCGGAAAATAAATGGGAAAAGAAGGGAAAGGAAGGATAGAGTGAGAGAGAGAGAGAGAGAGAGAGATTGTGAAAGAGAGAAAGAAAGAGAGAGAGAGAGAGAGAGAGAGAGAGATAGATGTATATGCGTAGGTATAAGTGAAATGAGAGAATCGGTGCCGACGTGGGTCCCGTGAGAGAAAAGTCACGAGTCTAACTCGCCGAAAGAGAATAGTTCCGGTCTCGGTGCGAGTGACGAGCGCACTGAGAGATCCGGGCGTCCCGTACAGACTGCAGCCGCATGCGCGCCAGGAATTCACATCCTCCGCCAGCATCACCTCCTCCTCCTCCTCCTCCTCCTCCTCCTCCTCTTACTCCTACTCCTCCTACTCCATCTCCTCCAGCACCTCCACCTCCACCTCCGCCTCTGCCTCCACTTCATCCACCGCCTCATCCTCTTCCCGGTAACGTCGAACAACGCGCACCCACACACACACACACACACCTACACACACACACACGCGCCGGGCGCGCGCGCGCGAAAAGAGAGACACACTGTACGCACCGGAGCTTTCTCTCTCGAGCGTGTATATACGAGAGACTCCGCGCGATCCGATGAGCGACGCTATGCTACCGTTCGTTTCTACCCACGTTATACCTCTTTCTCTTACCAATCTCTCTCTCTCTCTCTCTCTCCCTCTCTCTCTCCCTCTCTCTCTCCCTAGTCTCTATTTCTCTGTCTTTGTACCCTTCACTCTATGTTCTTTCTATTATTATTGTTGTTATTATTATTATTATTATTATTATTATTATTATTATTATTATTGTTGTTGTTGTTGTTGTTGTTGTTGTTGTTGTTATTAATATTATTATTATTATTATTAGGACTTAAATAAGTACGCTAGAGATACGATATTTCCTATTATTAAAAGAACGATTCCAAGTAGTAATAGACAGTATCAAATCGACCAATCTATTACCAGTGGAAGATGAAAAACGTTCGAAAGAACGGACACGTTTTTTTTTTCTCCTTTCTTTGATATATCTATCAAAGACAGATCGTAAACGTAATAAATACGTTAACCGTACGATTAAATATCTTTCTCGAATATAATATTCGTGTAACTTACTATCACGAATCGATTCTATAGAATGACTTAGAATCGCGAATGCGACGGACGGCGGCTGACCACAACGGCGAATCGTCATCATCGTTGTCGTTATAATCGTCGTCATCGTCGTCGTCATCATCATCATCATCATCATCATCATCATCGTCAGCTCTCGTAATTGCACACCGTTTTGATCCTTAATTTCGACGCTTGGCGAATGAATTTAAACGACAATTGGAAACATCACGGTATGTATATGCTTTTTGGACGACTAATTGGACGATTAAACGTTCGACTAACATAAGATTACAAATGGTTCCATCTCTTTCGAACCCATTTTTAACGTTCGAACAAACGTATCGCTTACGAACGAATTCCATGCGATAATCACGGATAAATGTTAGTCGAAATCGGACGAGTATAAATAACGTTGACGAAAAAAATATTCCCAGTTTGCTTTGATCAAATTTTAACGTTTATTTCGTTAAGTCGGATCTTCACTTTGATCGTCGCCTCAAATTTCATCTCATCTCATCATGATGAATTTTGTTGAAACGTTTGGATAGGAGAAATAAAATAATTAGAGGTGGAAGTAAATCCTTCTAGTAAATTACTTTGCGAATCATACGGGCATCTTTCGGAAGGCGTGTTTAATCCGCGGGTACGATTAGGCGAAGGATTCGAAATCTTAAAGAGCTGTTAACAGGCCAATCATCCGAACGGTGTGCTACGTTAGAGCGAGAACGATAGAGAGAGAGAGAGAGAGAGAGAGAGAGAGAGTGAGTATCGCGAGTTTGTTCGTTGTTCGGTCAAGCCTCCGATACTAGACCGGCGGAGTCTGCTAAACTAAACTTCCGCCATAACCACTACTCTGTCCTTTGACGTTCTCTCGAGTGCAGGGCAAGCGTACCGGGTATATATATATATATATATATATATATATATATATATATTAAATGTGTGTGTGTGTGTGTGTATCTATATCTTTTGGAGCCTCTTCACTTTGATTCGTAAACTAGAGCCTCCTCCATCAACGTGCAAACTTTTTGCAGTCAAATATCAACGGAGAAAAAAGCCTGAGAGAGAGAGAGAGAGAGAGAGAGAGAGAGAGAGAGAGAGAGAGCGTAAGGAAAGGTACACTAATTTGCAGAGAAATTGTTGAAATTAGTTGATTGAATAATTTCATAGATTGAACCATTTCGATAGCTATTTCGATAGCTACTCCATAGGTCGATCTCAATACTTAGCGCGCTTCGATGAGTTTCTACTTAACTAAATTGAAATTAATCGAACGCTCTCTCTCTCTCTCTCTCTCTCTCCGTCCGTCTGTCCCTTTCTTTCTCATGATCTACCTACATTCACGTATTCAACGAATATATATGTATACAGATTGGTCGGACTCTAAATTGGAAGTCGGAGTGTTCAAAGTACTCGTTCGTAATTTTCTCGTCCCGATCGAAAAAGCCGTCCTCGTGGATTGTCGTCACGGACGATAAAATTTGGGGCGAATCTAACAAGCGGAAGTATTAAAACGGACAAACTCGTGGCAAGTGCTTTATAAAACGTATACACGCTTCCGAGCTTGGTATCGCAAGGTACCTCCTCCTATCGTATATACACACCATCGTATATTGCGCCACCCTAGCCCGTACACACAGTATGCATAAGTTAAAGTGCAGCGAACAAGGCCAAGTACTTAACAAGGCATTATTAACTTTGAAATGTCTGCGGAGAGAAACTTGGAACCGGGGAGATACGTCCTCGCAAGATTTTCGAATATACCACGCGTGCCATTCGCCGGCCGATTACAACTTTTCGAGTCCGCCCGACGTATTTAAAAAGGGTCAACGTGCGTTCGCTCCCTTTAACGCGATATACAAATTTTTATTTATCCGTCGTACGTTAAATCGCTCAAATAAACGATTTAATCGAGTCCGTCGAATCTTACGATCCGTTAGATTTGTCCTAAGCTTAATTTCGGCGATAAAGATATCCAAAAAGCGTACGAGTCCGATTAATACGATCCACCACGATAGTATTTTACATATACTATCGATAAAGCATGGAACAAGAACGGGCAGAGAGAAAGAGGTCTGTGAAAGATCTGAACGGGAGGGAGGGAAAAAGAAAGAGAGAGAAATAGAGAGAAAGAATGAAGGAAGAAGATAGGGGAAAGGAAAAAAGAAGGAAGGGAACAATGAGATGAGCGAGTAGCTCGCACGAGGGACGTGGAAAAAAAAAGCAGGAAGAACGTTTGTTATATTACGAAACACCGGCCGATCTCTCTCTCTCTCTCTCTCTCTCTCTCTCTCTCTCTCCCTTCTTTTTTTCTTGGCGCAAAATTAGAATCATAATTGACAAACCCATAGAGTCTCTTGGGTATGACGTATAATAAAAGTGACCCGCCCTATGAATAAAGAAAGTGGAAGAGAAAGGAAAAGAAAAAGGAGAATCGAGTAAAACGAGAGAGAGAGAGAGAGAGAGAGAGAGAGAGAGAGAGAGAATGACGAAGCACGAAATCAAAGCATCCTACCTCGTCCATCTACGTAGGATTCGAATAAAACGAAGGGACACGACACGTCTTACTTATCCTTCGTAAAAACGAGAACACGGACCGATAACTGTATTAAAAAGAAAGGGGCGGGGGAGGGGGCGGGGAAAAATAGAAAAGACCGAAGGAAGCCTACACCATGAAGAACGTTAATCGAGACGAATCCAATTCCATTTCTGAGCTTAACAGAGAACGTTAAATGTTTACATAGGTTAAGATAGAGAAAAGCTTTTACCGCAACGTCGTCGTTTTCTTATTCGCGAGTAGCTCTACAAGTGGTTGATACGCGGCGCTTACGTGTCCCTAACGTAGAGAGATTCACGTATATAGACGACGAGCTTACCTTACACAGTTCCTACAATTTGGAACGAAACGAAATTGCGGAATTCCACGAGGCGCTTACGCGCGCCTATTATGTATGTTTAAGCTCGCGCTTATCCGACCGTACGCGCATATTTCCGCTCGCTAAGGGTGCTTTTCCTTCACGTAATACGAATAATTATTATTTTTTTATTCTTTATTTTTTATTTTCTTTTTTTTTTTTCATCCGAATAGAGCCCGCATCGTAATGAGAACAATCGGCTCGAACGACCATGAGCAAAATTGAATCTCTAACGCGTCTCTTTTCGCGTCCACGTGACGAAAATGTTTATTTAATTATATCCACCCGTTACAATCTACGACGAGCTATCGCGACACTTGTACATACATACCGAAAAGCCATGAACAGAGCGTGAAAACGAGCAAATAGGCTCCGAGGATAAAGTACGTACTTACGATCGACTCGTCACGCTTCATAGAGGCTAATCCTCGATATCTGATTTATGACACTCGTTCGAGAAAAGATCTGTCGGAAGAGGGAAGAGAGAGAGAGAGAGAGAGAGAGAGAGAGAGGACATTCCTTCCTCTGGCAATCTCTTCCTTTTTATCCGCAAACAAGCGGACGTGTGTTCGGACTAATTTCGCGTAGAGACCGAGACAGAAAAGAGTATTAAAAGATCCAGGCTTTGCTTCGAATAAACGAGAAATGTGTCTTTTCTCTTTCCCTCTCTTTCCTTCTTTTACTCATTCGACAATGGCCGATCCTTGACGTATGTATGTCTGCAAATACCTAGATAACTTTTCCTATAAGGGAAGATTCGAAATGATCGCGAATGATCGCGAATGATCGATCATTTTCGATTTAACGAACGCTCTTTCGTGGTTTGAAAAATTCTTGACATTTAACCCTGAAAAACGTTAACTGCTCCTTCTTACCGAATCGAAGAAAAGTAGATCCTTAGAGAAATGACCTTTCCCGTCGTTTAACGCTTCTTACTCCGGCAAAGTTTTTCCGCGATAAAGTTTTACTACAGTAAGGAGTTTAGACTCGTCAATGAAAATCCACATTTTTCCTCTCGATAGGTCAAACGTCCAAGTGCTAAGTAATAACGTAAGCCAAGCCAACCCAACCCAACCCAACCCCAATCCTAACCCCGACCCCAACCCGACATGACCCAACCCAACCCAACCCAACCCAACCCAACCCAACGCAACGCAACGCAACGTAAACAGCAAGAACAGGAACAACAATAACGACGGGTAGAATGTTACCATATACCAGTAACGTATATTGTTCGACGCCCACGCCAGTCTCATCGTACGTCTCTCTCTCTCTCTCTCTCTCTCTCTCCCTCTCTCTCACGCTTCAGCACACGCATTGTCTCGCGAAGGTGTGGATTTCTCTATAGCGACTGATTTAATTACTAACCGATCGACGGACAGGGTCATCACCTCGGCCGATTCTCGCGAATTCGTGCGCCTAAAACGGACCACTTGTAACTCTATCCCAGTGTGTATGTGTGTGTGTGTGTGTATGCGCGCGCGCATAAGTGCGTTCGCGTTCACGTCCGCAATCCAGAGCTTTCTCTCTATCTCTCTCTGTATCTCTCTCTCTCTCTCTCTCTTCGTTGCTACTATTTCGCCCGGTGACAAATATTGACGCTCGTATTGCTCGTATTCTGACAGATGGAGAAAGACAGACAGACAAACACAGAGAGAGAGAGAGAGAGAGAGAGAGAGAGAGAGAGAGAGAGAGAGAGAGAGAGAGAGAGAGAGTAAAACTACCCCCTTCTAACTTCAGTCAATTGGGTTAATTGAATCGTAGACAAAGCCTAAAGTGCGTTTCAATTCGAGAACGAACACATGAGACGCGAATACATACACACAGGAATATCGTATACACCGATAACCAATGATGTTCCACCGAATCGAATTGTCTTATCTTACGTTACTCAACTACGCTCGTTCAACAACTCAAAGCGCTCGATATATTTCTTTCCCCTCGGTTAAAGTTTTCCGAAATACCTGTTACAGTTTCAAACGGTCTGCATGAAAATTTCAATTTCCAAAATTAATGACGCGAACAATTTCTCAACGCTCTCTCGTCTTACGCATCGGAACTCTTAAACTAATGGTCTATAATGCATCTAGGTCTAATCTATGATGCAATTAATTTCGAATGCCGCAAGTTCAACTGCGAATGTTTTCTTTTTTTCTTTTCTTTACTTTTCCCTTCTCCTCTTTTCTTTCTTCCCCATTAGACACGCGCGATCTCTCGCAAAGGCGTCGTAATCAAGATTAGAGAACCAAGCCGATGTGGCACGAGAGAGAAAGAGAGAGATAGAGAGATAGAGAGATAGAGAGAGAGCAAAAGAAAAAGGATAGACAAAAAGCAACTTCTCAGCTCTGACGTTCGGTTCGCAAAGTTTCGGGAGGATTGATTTAATTATACCGGGCTTCTTCGTACTGATATTCAAACTGATTTCTACGACGAGAGAACTTGCTTCGATTTTCCGCACCTCCCTCCCCCCCCCCCTCTTTCGTCGTCTTTGATTGGCCGTACTATGAAAGTGAAAGAGAGAGAGAAACGTTCGCACTATGAACGAAGCGAACGATAAACGGAGACCGAGAGAAATTGAATTGCAAGGAGGTGCAAAAAGGCACCCTCCCGACTGACTGCCGTCTTAGCTGCCATCGACGCTGTTAGCTGGCGCGCCCCGTTCGAGTGGGTACTTCTACTTACCGTCGAGCGTCTTCAAATTTCTACATAGGAGAGAGAGAGAGAGAGAGAGAGAGAGAGAAAAGGAGAACGTGTTTTACGATCAAGATTACGCGCAGATCTGTCGAGAGAGAGAGAGGGGGGAGGGAGGGAGGGAACCTTCTTTTCGTACCGTTTTGCCAGCTTTTCTCGTAGCCGTTTATCGAAACATAAATGCGTTTCCCTTGATACATTTTTCGATCGCGACGAATTCTATCTCTCGTTTCGCGAGACGTAGAGAGAGAGAGAGAGAGAGAGAGAGAAATAAAAATAAAAAATTAAAGAAAAAAAAACCACAACGATTGCACACTGCAATATCCGAATGGTTTGCGCGCGAGTCAATCGCGATGATTATTTTGTTTTTCTTCCAACCCCTCCCCTTAAAATTCATAATCCTTTTTGTATCATCCAGGTACCCTATACATTCGAAAGAGATATTCACGCGACCGCGTGATATCGCAATTTATCAAATTTCTTCTCCCTCTATATATATATATATATATATATATTCCTTTTCCATTCGGCGGGGCGCGTGCCTGCATAATATTTCACTGGTTGCACACAGCCAGTGCAATCTGCACAGTCAGCGTGTTACCGACTTTAATAAGCCTCATTGACATTCAGTCGGTTGAACGTGCCCCTTTGCCCCTTTCCCTACTCACTCCCGTACTCTCTGCCCTCGTCGCGCTTTAGTGCCTTCTCGGGCAATTACCACCGTCGCGAAGAACCTACGTATTTGTGGATAAATATTAATTTTCTCTTACTTTCTCTCTCTCTCTCTCTCTCTCCCCCCCCCCCCACTTCTCCTTTGTTCTTTTCCCTTCTTCTTTTTTTATTTTTTTTCCCGATGATATCGCGTTAATAATTGAAATAGGTGTATATATGGTGCACGTGTGCGTATTGTATTATAATATTAACTACCTCATAAATCCGCACTCTTTTCCATTAATTCCAAAGTAACAAAATGTACATTCTCTCGGTGAAACCTATCAGGTGGTGAGCGAGAGAATGAGGAGGAACGAATGCGGGAGTATAATCGCATTGTTTAAATGGACGCGTACGTAAAAGAGAGGAGGATGGCGTAAAGTGCGCTAATAAATTTGAATTTCGTGGTTAAGGGTGCATCGACGTCGGCTAATTGCTCGGACAAACGTGTTTCGTTCGTTCGTTCGTTCGTTCGAAGAAGCGATTATCGTCACCGATATCGAAATCTACGCGAGGCCATTTATAAATATAATGCGGAGGTACCAGTAACGCGATAAAAGTCAAAAAAAAAAAAAAAAAAAAAAAAAAAAAAAAACTCAAAACGGTGAGCCCTTGAACTTTGAAATTCGCGAGGGAAGTCGTTTGAGGTTGGAAGTTCGTTCGAAGGACGCAGGGGTGTGAGGGGAGGGAGAGGGGTAAAAAGAAAGAATAACCAACTAACCAAGTGATATCAGGGGGGTGGCGAGAGTTCGTACGAATTGTTGAAAAGAGAAAAAGAAAAATAAAGAAAAAAGCGTAGGAGTTTCCAAATTACTCCGAGCAACTTCAAAGTTCCGGGAACGAAATTGGAAAAAATCGGATTATGATTCGTGTTTTCGTGAAAAAAATAAAAAAATGAAAAAGAAGATGGAATCCGAATGAAAAGGGGGACGACGAGAAAGGTAGGAAGAATCAAGGAGACGGGGTCGTTGGTAAAAATTCGCGGAAAATTCGCCCACGTGTATAGATCTCGGAGATCGGCTGTGGCGTTAGGCGTTAGACGTTAGGCGTTAGACGGCTTCGTCGTCGGTAGCGGCGGTTAAGGGGCGGCACGAAACGGCGTAAAATAATTATTTTCCAAGTTTGTCCGTGAATTCCGAGAGACCTTATAAGATCGTATCGCGCAAGGGTAACTTGTGGAAGCGAAAGGGGATAGCGAACGGACCTCGTTATCCCGTGAAAATTCATCTTTAATAATTCCTTAACGTGGGCGTTGTCGATCTTTTAACAATCGAAAAGGTCAACGACGATTTAATCGCCTTCATATACAGAGAACACAGGATTTATCTCATTTATCTCGACCGAGTCCATTTTGAAAATGGATATATATATATATATATATATATATATATATATATATCGGATTGAATAGAGATAACGTGAAAAAGTTATATCGAAATTATTTCTTCAAATTAAACTTCCTTCTAAAATCGAACGAAGGCTGTTAACGAAAAGAGATACGTAGACAGAGAGAGAGAGAGAGAGAGAGAGAGAGAGAGAGAGAGAGAGAGAGAAGAAACGTATATCGTTGGGGATGATAAAATTACGAAATTGTTCGTCGCCTAACTCTATTAACCTTTCATGATGCATTCTTATCTTGGACGGTTATAAACTTACGTAAAGGTGTACTCTCTTCGAGGCATCGATCGATCCTCTATATACCATTGAGTTGTCCTTTTTCTAATTCTTCCTTTCTTTCCCCACCGTCCCCCTCCTCCTCCTCCCACCGCCCCTCTTCTACCACTGGTTCTATCGGACTGGAGTACGTGTGCGACGAAAACAGCTAAGTTTTATCTTAAATATTCATTCCTACGTATCTGCCGACTGATTGAAGAGAGGGGTCTAAGAAAGAGAAATAAACGTGATACACGGATCTAAGGATACAAATGTATTCTTTTAAGATATTCATAGGACGTCGGGGAGACGTCGTGGAAAAGAAAGGAGGAGAGAGAGAGAGAGAGAGAGAGTAAAAAGACAGAGCTGGGATAGATATCTTCGATATATGTATATATGCATAAAGTACGTATTCGGGTCAAGTGGTGTGTCTATATATATATATATATATATATATACGTATGTACATATGTGTGTGTATATATATATATATATATATATATATATATATATATAAGACGCACACACATCGTATATACATATAATCGTATTTTGTCATAGCGTATAACATCTCGGCATTAATCCTGCGTGGAAATGTTCACGATTAGATAATCTAGTAGTCGTCGATCGTGAGATTCTACATGCAAATGGTCACGTTAATTAAAGCTTCGATGCGATTTCATAATCCATGAACTCTCGGGATAATCCTCGATTTAAGCCGAGCGAATCGAACTTTGTCGCTCGAGTCTTCTTACTCTATTTCTATTTCTCTATTTCTCTCTCTCTCTCTCTCTCTCTCTATCTCACTTTCACACCGACATAGACCCACACAAATCCATCCTCCTTCTCCGCTAAACGTTCTAATCCCAGAACAAAACTTGTCGCTTCTTTCAAGAAACAGATTACATCGTGACGTTAAATAAACAATCCGAGATGGAATTCGAGATAGCGAATGTTTATTCGAGAAACGAAAGGGCGGCAGGAGGGTGGAAGAAATAAAATACGAAAAACAAAAACAAAAACGAAACTGAAAAAAGAAAAGAGAGAGAGAGAGAGAGAGAGAGAGAGAGAGAAATGGTACAAATAAAAAATGTACGGGCAAACGTTTTCGAAGAGTCGACTTGTTTGACGTAGCTGATAGCAATATCTAGGGTGTTTCTAGGTACGATTTTTGAAAGGCACCGGGAATATCCTCTGCGTGATACGCCAGTAGAACAATAGAGTCCTCTAGGCATCTCTCTAGTCAGCTCGGGTGCACCCCACCGATGTCTGCTTTGTGCACGAAACAATGCTCCTTCTACTGAAAGAAACCATCTCTCTCTCTCTCCCTCTCTCTCTGTCGCACTCTTTCTCCCCCTCTCCTCTCCACTCCTCTTTCCTCTTCATCTCGTCTACCTTTTACCGCGAAACTCAATCCTTCGGTTAGCCTTTGGCCACAGACTTTCGTGTTCTATCAGAAGTTCGAGGCCCCTTCGACTAACGATTCACACTCGAAAATTACTAGCCGACGTGGTAGGAATAAAAGGAAGGAGGAAAGAGGAAGGAAAGGGGAAAAGAAAGAAAGAAAGAAAGAAAGAAAGAAAGAGAAACGCCTACCCTCCACCCCCCTACACAATCCACCCTCAAAACAAATGAAGCTAAAAATGTGAACTTTTTGGTTGATTACCGGGTAGAATTTTTCCAGGCGTATATTGTCGCGCTTTGTCCGTCCCCCCGCCCCCTCCCAACCCCTTGCGTTTGTAGAAAAATAAATTCGTCGATCTATTTGCCGAGAACAAATCACGAATATTACGTAACGAATGCTCGAAGGTGGAATGAGAGAAAAACGCATAAACCGAATTTTAAAGGGCTACAACAAAAGGTAGGAAGCTTTACCGTCCGTGGCCTACGGCGTGGGAACGAATATAAATGAATTGGCAGAGAGAGGAGAGAAAAAAAAGACACAAGAAAGAATTTGTCGGAAGAAAAAAAAAAAAAAGAAAAAATAAAACGAAAAAAACGAAAAATCCAGCCGTTTCCCTTTTTCTCCCGCTTCCCTGCCCCCTCCCCCCCTCCCCCTCCCGCCGTGCCACGTACATCCACACATAGAGACGCGCGTACGTACGTATATATAGATGTACTTGAACTTTTGCTCTCTCGAAAAAGAAAGAAAAAAAGCGGTACCTTTTCGACGAGACTAAATACCAAAAGTACGATCGTATTATGAAGAGCAAATGAATGGAAAAGAAGGATTGACGAATAAATAAAAAAAAAGAAAAGAAAGAAAGAAAGCAAAAATAAAAGGAGATAGAGATAGAGATAGAGAGAATTATTTCAAAATTATTTTTAAATGTTTTTGTCCCTTGGGTAAATGTATAAAAAAAAAAAAAAAAGGAACAAAATACAGAGAGAGAGAGAGAGAGAGAGAGAAGAAGAAGAATCAAATTCGAAAGAGTTTAATTAAAATTTTGATCGGATTCATTCGCGTGGCACGTTCGATTGGATAATCGTTAAAGGGAATCTTTTCGATAAGGGACGAATGTCAACGTTAGGGTTGTTCTCTGTAAACGTATATTTGCACGAACTTCGAACGGAATTGAGCCTCCGCCGCAACGAACGAGACCGCCGAACGCCTCTGTTGGCTGCAGTTTCGTCCGAGGTCGTCCCCCGTAGCATTAATAATTAGCCTAATGACAAAACCCCCGGCCATCCCCGCCCCATCCCGCACACCTCTCCCGTGCCGGTACCCCGGATGTGGCGCTTACACGGTAAACAACGACAAATTCGCCTGCTTCGGTCGCGTTATTTCCAACAAATTACAGTGTTTGATCGCATCTTGGCTACGTTTGCGAAGGCGAACCCAACCACCGTCCATCTCTCACCGAATTCACATCGATTATCTCTCTTTCGCGCGCGCGCGCGCGAGCTAATTCGCCCTTTCTCTCCGATTTCTAATTAATACTGTGAAAGGAAGAAGAAAAAAAAAGAAAAAAAATACCAATATTCGTACCGAATCTAATTGAATGGGAATTATATCGCCTCGACGAGATAGAAAAGAAAATGGGAAAGAAACGGAGGGGTATACGTTCGTTTCCCGAACGAAAAACTTTTTCGAACGTCCTTTCTATTGGAACTTTCCAATGCGTTTATCAATGGGGGGTGGGGGGGGTAGGTGCGAGGGGGAGGGGTTGTGCGCAAGCCGACGCGTAAATGTATACATCGAAAATTCTTGCGTGTTAATCAAACAAAACGCGATCATTATCCTCTCGTCAATTATTACCAACGTATCGCAGGCGGCACGCGCGCCCAATATAAACGCATAATCAAAATGCATAAGCAGCTTAATTACTTTTGGATCCTCTGTTAACGCTCATTCGGTTTTATTTGAACAACGCTTTCGCCTCCCCTCCTCCCCCTCCTCTCCCTCTCCACCTTCACCTCCCCCACGTACCCTCGATCGTTCAACGACGACTAATTTTTGACTAATTACCTTACCGTTATTACGCGATTTTACGATTTATAAACGGCAAATCCGTTTTCGCGAGGTCGTCCGAAAAGAAAAGTGCATCACGCGGATGACTACTACACTTTCGTACTAGACCAATGAAATCGTACGTAACAAGAAGATTTGAAAGAGATTCGTGAATATCTATATATTTTCTCTCTCTCTCTTTCTCTCTCTCTATCTATCTATCTCTCTCTTTTTGTCCCTTTGAACAGAGTCATTACGGGAGATAAAGTAATGAGCACGAACGTTAAGGCATTTTACTAGTTTCACGAAGGGTAGAAACTTTACGAGCAATTAATTTCTTTTTCTTCGTTCAAATCTTTTTCTTTTTTTTTTTTTTATTCTTTTTCTTTATCGCTCTTCCTACACTGCGAGAAGAGAGAAGGAAAGAGAGAGAGAGACAGAGAGAGAGAACGAACGAACGAATGAGATAGAGAGCATCGCCGATCGGTAAGGATGAGTCCGTAAACGTCGAGAGACTTACCGTGAAAAGCTTTCATTAAAATCGGATCCCACGGACTACAAGAAGGATAATCCTTTAGCGTGCTAGCAAACTGAGCACTCGTTCGTTCGTGTGTCCCTCTCTTCTCGACGTTTAGGAAGATAAGTAAGTCAGCCGGAAACATTAGAAAGTTACGAGATAGATCGTCTTCCCTTCTGTTTATGGGAATAAGAAAAATAATCGTCGCTTTAGGATCGAACTTTTCGATGACGTAGTCTTCAAGCTTTCGTAAGCAATTTCTCTATGAAAAGAGAGAGAGAGAGAGAGAGAAGGAACTAATTGCTTATAAAATGACCTTCCATCGTCTTGGCCTTGCAAAGTCGCGTGCTAAGCACCCTCGAGCTTCAAACTCCCCCATCCTCATGACGTGGCAGATCCTACAAACTCCACTTGTCTGCCCACCCACCTATCCTACCTACCCTACCTACCTACCACCTATCTATCTGTCTGCCTTACGATTTTCTTACATCGAACCTTTATTAGAACGTCATTTGAAACCTACAGTACCACAGTATTCGCAACCGCGTGAATCTCGTATACGACCGCCGATACGTATTATGATTCTTTTTATCTTTCGCCCGTTTTCTTCTTCTTCCTATTTTTTTTTTTTCATTTTTTTTTTTTTTACCCCGAAAAGAGGAGACGAACGAACGTATCGTTCTAACCGATAACAATAACCTCAAATCACGTCATCGAATCGAATCGAATCGAATCGAATCGAATCGAATCGTCTTCGATCGAGAGGAGTTACAAATTAGTATCGTTGATGTAAGGCGTTCGTAATGCAAGAGTCCAAGATAAGATAATATTCGACGAGTGGCTCGAGTATCGTTATAGTTGTCCCAGAGATTTGTGTCTTCTGAGCCAGCAACTATCTCTCCTCTCCTTTATCTACGTCTGTAACTTCGTCTCCGTCTCTCTTTCTCTCTCTCTCTCTCTTATATCGGTCTATTCCCTTTGGACAATTCAAAGCGGTTAGAAACAAGCCACGATACAAGGGACATAATTGTCCGCGAGTACGCCGTCGGCTAAATTGGTGCGAACTATCGATTAGTCGTCGGGAGAGACAGAACGAACGACACGGTTGGCCTGGTGATGGGTCGAGAGACACAGACAGAGACAGAGACAGACAGAGAGAGAGAGAGAGAGAGTTAATGACTGCAATGAGAGCGAAATGAAGAGAAAGAGAGAGAGAGAGAGAGAGAGGTATAATTCCGAGGACTTATCGGATTATTATCACTTTTCTTAACTTTCATTGTTTCTCTCGAGTTAAAGACAATTCGTCGAGGAGGAGGAGGGGGGGGGGCGCAGGAGAGAGAGAGAAAAAAAAGGATGAGACGGTAACGCACGGGCGCGAAAAACCACAGATGGATTTTTACTTGATGCAATAAAAACGAAAAGGAAAAATAAAAGGGGATATAGAAAAAGGGTACTCTCCTGACTCTCTCTCTCTCTCTCTCTCTCTCTCTTCGTAGACATAGATCTTCGTAGTTTTGCATCGAGATTTTAAAATCCTCTTGGACGGGTACACGATCTCGTAATAATACTTTCTCTCGAATATCTGTCTATCTTGTTAACAATGTGCCAGTATTACAAGGTATACCTTTCACAAAGACGAAACAATCCCGTTTGCGAGTTCGCGATGGAACGCGATTGGAAAAAAAAGAATCTGAGAGACGGACTACGGCGCACCTGACCAAGATATCGATGCGATTTCCTTTTTATATATTATAATCGATAAAACGGGGAATTATAGTTTAAACGGGACGAGAGGTAACTCGACGTACGACGACAAAATATGAATATCGCGTGATCAATTACCAATCGTTTTGCATGCTCTAAAATATTCGTAATTAAAAAAAAAAAAAAAAAGAGAAAAGAAAAGAAAGGAAGAAAAATTTTTAATGAAATAAAATAATACGTTTAAGCTTATTACAGCGACGGCGTTCCCTGGGGAAACAAAATTCGAAAGTATTTCCTTTGCGAATCCAAGAATCGTAATATAAAGTTGTTATGTACATATATATATATATATATAAAGAAAGGAAAAAAAAATATGATTATATATGAAAATTTGTAGTATTCTGCGAATCTGCATTGCAAAG
The DNA here is from genome assembly GCA_918808275.2 of Dolichovespula sylvestris. Classification (NCBI taxonomy): domain Eukaryota; kingdom Metazoa; phylum Arthropoda; class Insecta; order Hymenoptera; family Vespidae; genus Dolichovespula; species Dolichovespula sylvestris. Next base: position 10,586,397 of record OU964964.1, read on the forward strand.
TTGCGAATGTGTGAATCACAAACGAGGCCTGGGAATTTCTCGCAAAACGATTGCGAAAGCACCGCCTGGGACTACCGAATTGCAATTTATTGCATCGGATGGACGATCGGAATTTTTATCCCCTTGCTGAGACTTGCCGAGTTTCATACGTGCTTCGCCTGGTGAAAACTGGGTTCTGGATGCCTTCGTTTTTCTCGGAATCTCCGAAAAAAAAGGGAGCGAGAGAGAGAGAGAGAGAGAGAACAAACGAAAAAATGCACTGCGTCCATCGGAATGAAATAAACGGAAGTTCTCTCTATGATTCTCGTACAACGTAAAAACTGTTACACTTGCTTTCGTCGTCCTGAAGCATTTCGTTTTCCGCGCATCGCATTCCTCTTTCTTCCACGTATTCGCTTTATCTTTACGAACATTTTCAGCCAGGTCGATAAACTACAAAAAAAAAAAAAAAAAAAAAAAAAAAAAAAAAAAAAAAAAAACTGTGTACCACTGTGTATATAATAAATAAATGTATCCATACCATTTATTTCACCATCTCTCCTCTCCCTTCCGTCTTCTCTTTCTTTCTTTCTTTCTTTCTCTCCTTCTACAAATTCGTTTCTCGTATGTATGTACAAAGAGATAACTCCGGATGAAATTCTTGTATCTTAAGGAATAAATCATTTTTCAAAGAATTATTCGATTCAATTCGTAAAGGTGAGTTTCGGAAAAAGCAAGTTTCGTGAGTACCGGTACATAGAGAGAAAAAAGAAAAAAAAAAGATAAAAGATAAAAGTAAAAATAAAAATAAAAATAAAAAAAAAAGAGAGAGAGAGAGATAGAGAAAAGAACAAAGGAAAGATAAGGTAAAGGTACGCGTCGAACGATAGGCTGAAATTAGGCGGAACGTCACAATGACTATGTGATAACGATAATAACGGTAACAAGAAGAGATAAAGGGAAGCTCGTCGCTTTTCGAAGAAAAGAAACGAAAGGGAAGAAGAAGAAAAGGAGGATGAAAAAGAAGAAGAAGAAGAAGAAAGAAAAGAAAGAAGAAAAGAGAGAACTATAGCCTCGTTATTATATATCCTCAAGACGAATTTCAAGAAAACACGGTGCTTCCTTCTCGTCAAAGACGAGAGTCTCGACGTTAACGGCAATTTATATAAATCTATTTTCGCTCGGTTGCACGCCAACGACGACGACGACGATGACGACGACGACGACGACGACGACGACAATGAGAATAAGAAGATCGATCGAATCTTTCGGACGTTCCGTTAATAGTAACGAAATAAATACAACGAGACACAACGATTGAATTTCATTTAGGTGGCATCGCACGGAATTCATTCGCGAACAGCTTCGATTCGCTCTCCTAACTCTTCTACGTTTGCAACGTCGTTTACTTAACGTTATAAACGTTTAGATTTACGCGATTTACTCGTTTTACGAATATCATCGTTCGTTCAACGGACGGATATAAGTTACAAACGTACATCACGAATTATAATCGTTCGACCACCGATATATGCTGCGCAATAAAACTTATCCGATGGAGAAAGTAAATTATTTTTATCGGCATTTCTTACGGCAAAGAATAAAAATATAATTGCGAGTTAAAATCGATCTTACTCTTCCATTTTTAATTCCGACGTCCTCGATCGTTGTTCGATTCCTTCGAACGTTCTCTCTCTCTCTCTCTCTCTCTCTCTCTCGCTCTTCCAATTCTCAGACAGCGATGCCAATCGCAGATTCCCTTTTATTCCGGTTGCGCGCTGCATTTTACCGCCATTCGCAATCTTTCGCTGACAAACGAAGAAGACGAGAGAAGAAACTTGTCCTGGCTGGAAAATTGCCGAGAGACGTTTATTTATAGGAAACTTTGAATGGGACTTGTCGAATCGTTTTTCTTTTATATATATATATATTTATTTATTTATTTATTTATTTATTTATTTACTTCTCTCATCGGAAATTGCTCGAGTGTTAATTATAAATACCCCATCGCTTTCAACCAAAGACGCAAGGAATGGGAATGGGAATCAATCCGGTGCGACAGGTGAAGCGAATAAAAAAAAATTTGTACTTTACGAAGACACCGCGTGCCCGTAACTCGATTTTCCTGGACTGAAGATCCGATAGATTTTGCATCGATAATTAAATAGAACACTCAATTACGGAAGGTGAACTTTTAATACGGACTAATCCCAACGCGCAACGATCGATTCCCATCGAACAAAACTCCAACCTTTCTCTCTCTCTCTCTCTATCTCTCTCTCTCTTCTTTTGTATAGGTACTGTTATACTTCGCTGTACCGATGGAATATTTAAAAGAAAAAAAAAAAAAAAAATATATATATATATATATATATATATATATATATATAAAAAGAAGAAGAGAGAGAAGAAAAAACGATATTTATACGATTTAATAAAAATATAATATTGTAACAAGATTACTATACGATCCGTCATATCGATTCTTTTTCATGTAAATTCAAATCTTTTATTTCAACGAAAACAACGTGCCATTGTAAAAGAAAAATAAATAAAATTCGTACGATCGAATACGTGCTTCCTGAAACAAGTTACAGAAAGAGAGAGAGAGAGAGAGAGAGAGAGAGAGAGAGAGAGAGAGAGAGAGAGATAACGTTCTCTTTGGCATAAGCGATAAGCTTTTAGAGAAGACCAAAAGCTATACAAATGTTTGCACGCTCGCAATTGATTATCAGCGGTAGACGTGATAATCGATTGAACTACGCTGCGCTCTGAAAAGGGAAACCGAGACAAGAGAAACAACAGTGACAAGTGTTCCTGACGAAATGTTATATATATATATATAACAAACGGAAAAACAACGTTACGGTTGAACGAATTTTATATCGCTCGACGTTTTATTTATGTTCTTTTCCTGTTCGACTAAATTAACATACACACACGCGTTAGGTAAGCTACCTCTGCGTATTATATGTGTGCAACGTTAATACAACGATACGCTTCGCATAGATTTTTGTATGGTATTTTTCAATAAAATCACCCTTTAACGTTTGAGTTTTATACGTTTTTAAAGAAACGGGAATAGAAATTATTATATAGGAAGGTCTTATAAACCGACAAAGGTCGAACAGATGTGAAAATCGTTTAGCAGGAATATCGAAAGGGGATGGGAATGGTACCACCTACATATATTCACGCAGAGTATACTTTCTACATTTTACACTCGCCCGAGGGATAAGTCGATCCTGTTTGCTCTTTTCAACGTTCCCGCAATCTCATCCAAGCTCTCTCTCTCTTTCTCTCTCCACATACAATTCTCGTAAAAGAGAAATAAGAAGGAAGGAATATGGAGCGCGACGAGGTCGTCGTGGTAAACGGGAAGGGAGGAAGAGGTCGCGCGCATATCTGACAAAACGTTGCAACTGCAAAATCCACGCATAGAAACTTTACTATACTAGTATCGGTGATATACTAGGTTGAGAGTGGTACTCGCGAGCGAGAGTATCTCGAGTGCGTAATCAAGCAGTCCCCTTCCTCCCTCCCTCCCTCCCTCCCTCCCTCCCTCCCTCCGTCCCTCGGTCTTCTCAGCCGGTGGCAAAACTTTTGTTTTCGCGTGTACGGGCACAAACGGCCGCGCCATGGGGAAAACGACCAAACATTTACCCTTGTTTATTTGGGAAACTATTGTCGACTTTCGCGCGTTACTAACGAGGCCGGGAAAACAAAAATTCGCGATAATATTAAACTATCTTTCTAATGCCCGTATCGATATCGAAACGTATGTATATCTCGTATAAAAGACACTTTTATACGTACGTACGTACGTACGTATGTACATATGTATGTATGCATATACGTACGTATATATGTATGTATGTATGTATGTATGTATGTATGTATGTATGTATGTATGTATGTATGTATGTATGTATGTATGTATGTATGTATGTATGTATGTATGTATGTGTGGGCGCGTTCGTGTCTACGACGGATCGACGTAGGACGGGTCTCGATGAAAATCTTGGAAAATTCGATTTTCCACGTAGGATTTTCCACTAGCGACCGTAAGGATACATGCGTTTCGTCTTCTTCTCTCTCTCTCTCTCTCTCTTTTTTTTTTTTTTTTTTTTAAATAATATCCCCGAACGACGAGAAATACCGGGGCGCAAAGTATAGCAAATCGATTCTAAAACTATTCTGACTCTTCGATCGAAACGAGTTATCGCTTTGCCAGAACGTTAGTCTCTGATATACTTGAATCGCGTGCGTGTGCATTTATGTACATTGGTTATGTAAACTCGGATCGTAAAGGATGTCTCTTCGTAAACTAAGAGTAAGTCTATGTCATCGTCATCTCTCTCTCTCTCTCTCTCTCTCTCTCTCTCTCTTTCTCTCATTTCTCTCGGCGTCCTGCTTTTTAACCCTCCTTTTGATATTCCCTCTTCAAGGTAAACGTATAAGTTTATAAATAAACGAGTTTGATTTATGTTTCCAATTGGGTCTTGCCTTATCTCTCTCTCTTTCTCTCTCTCTCTCTCTCTCTCTCTCTCTCTCTCTCTCTCTCTCTCTCTCTCTCACGAAGTAAAATAAAGAAGCTTATAGAGAAAAGTTTTTTTCTTTCAATCATTGAGTTTTCTCGGTTCCAACGATCCATCCCTCCCCACCCCACTCCCTTCTTCCTTCCTCTTAGCGATAAATGAATAAAAAAATAATTACTGACTCGTCTAGACGGTACCGTATTTGTTTTTTATCGCCTCTTGTTACTTTCCCGTCCTAAGGAGAAGCGGGTATGTGGAGAAAATAAAAATGAAGAAAGATAAAAGACGACAGGATGACGGAGATAGAAAAAAAAAAGAGGAAGAAGGAAAGGAAAAAAGAAGAAGAAGAAGAAGAAGAAGAAGGTTAGAAAAATCGTTGGCCCTCAAAGGGCCAACTACCAGCTACGATACAAAGTAGCTTTCTCTCTCTCTCTCTCACTCTCACTCTCTTTAACTTGGTGCCGAGGAGACGATAGACATGTGTTTTCGAGCATCCACGATTAAGGGTTACCATGGGACAGGTTGCTTTTCGGAAAAAGAAGCGCGAGGCAAAGAGACATTTGTTTTACCACCTCGAGCAGTAAACGAGACCACTGCTCGCCTGACGTTTGGCTTAAAAAAAAAAAAAAAGAAAAAAGAAAAACAAAGTAGAAAAGAAACGAAAAAAAAAAGCAGAAAAACGCTGGCTCTCGTCGCGTTACGCGTAAGTACTTAGATGAGTTACGCTCGTTAAACATTTATTATTCTTATTAAGAATGAATGATTTTAAAGCGACGACGAAGACGATGATGACGTTTGCGCTTCTACCATCAGCGCAAACGACTGGGAAAAACGTGTCGAAATTAGTGTTCTTTTACACATAGATATTATGTATGTATGTATGTATGTATGTATGTATGTATGTATGTATGTATGTATGTATGTATGTATGTATGTATGTATGTATGTATGTATGTATGTATGTATGTATGTATGTATGTATGTATGTATGTATGTATGTATGTATGTATGTATGTATGTATGTATGTATGTATGTATGTATGTATGTATGTATGTATGTATGTATGTATGTATGTATGTATGTATGTATGTATGTATGTATGTATGTATGTATGTATGTATGTATGTATGTATGTATGTATGTATGTATGTATGTATGTATGTATGTATGTATGTATGTATGTATGTATGTATGTATGTATGTATGTATGTATGTATGTATGTATGTATGTATGTATGTATGTATGTATGTATGTATGTATGTATGTATGTATGTATGTATGTGCGTACACTCGGGTGTAAACACTTCCGCGCGTCTGTTCGCATACTCATGTACCTACTGACATTTTTATTTAGGATATTATTATGGCGCTGAATAAACGGAGGATGAAAGAGGAAAGGAGTAGTCGAGTGTATGTGTGTGTGTGTGTGTGAGAGAGAGAGAAATTTCTCCGAAAGAAAAAGGAACGTAAGGGAATAAAACGTGGAATAGTCAGCGTATTATGGAAAGTCAAGTTCCACACTGAAGCGCGTCAACCTTGTGTAAAGAGCGCGATGATACTTCTCATTTCTCTCTCTCTCTCTCTCTCTTTCTTTCTTTCTCTCTCTCTCTCTCTCTCTTTGTCTAGTTCGTATTCCAGAAACTGGAACGACGTGACTCGAGCTATCTACAAAATTGGACTAATAGTACGAAGAGATGCTACTTTTCTCTTCATTTTCCTACTTTTTACTCCCTTATTTCCATCTCTCTACATTTCTCTCCCTCTCTCTCTCTCTCTCTCTCTCTGTCTCTCTCCCTCTCGTGTAATTTAACGTTACCATCTCGGTCGATAAAGCTTCGCAAAATTCCGAGCTTGGGATGAAAAAGGGAGCAAGAACGTTGGCAGGAAATGTTTCAATTTCCAGAAGAAAAAGGAGCAACTGGTCCGCCAAGGGAAGTTAACTCGATGAATACCGCCGATCGAAATCGATGACTTCATTCTCGGTAAAGACAAACGTACCGTTAATTATTCCAAAGGCATAAATAAATTGGCTCTCTCGTTAGGAAGAATTAAGGGACGAGAAAATTTCCCACGGACGAGCGGAGTCTTTCTTTTTCTCTCGGGGGGTGTAGGAGAGATAGGGATAGGAGGGCTTGAAAATTTATTATGACGAGACCGACGACGAGAGGACTTATCAAGGAAACATTTATCTTCGGCTAAGTTTTCCTTTATTTTACGATATAATCCCTTTTTACGAAACGAGACATCTGAAATGAAAATATTTCGGTTCGAAGCCGACGATGTTTCGCTAAATGAAATCTCGTTCGAGATTAAGAAAAAGATATATATATATATATATATATATATATATATATATATATAAAACGTGAATGAATTTTGTCTGCGATACACTCGTCGAGCTCTCTCTTTCTCTCTCTCTTTGATTAATTCATTCGTGAAGCATATCTACATACGTATCTCCCACGAGTGTAACAGTTGCGAGTATCACCGCGAATGGTAGTACACATTCTCTCCCGGCACTTTTCCTTCCTCATGGACGGACCTCGAAGAAAAATCGATCTTATCGGACGTTCTAAATCCGTTCGAGTGTGCACACGAGTGTACACTTGCATCGTGTCGCACAGCATTATATCAGATTTTTCGCTGAATCGGAATTTATCCATCGCAAGGTATCGTGGTACGTGTGCCGGGCGATCTATACCTCGTAAAGGTACTTGATTCTCGATATGAATTTCGAATAGAGAGAGAGAGAGAGAGAGAGAGAGAGAGAGAGAGAAAGAAAGAAAGAGAGAAAAAGAGACTCTATGGCAAATGGGAAGGTTCGATCATTGAAAAGAACCATCTTTCGTAGTCGTCATCATCGAATATATAACGGTTCGATCTGCTTATAAATACAAACGACGATAACCACGACTCGTCTTATATATATATATATATATATATAGCAATTTATTTGGCCGAGCAAGCGTGTTATAGAATGGAGAATTTGGAACGAAAAAGAAAATGAAACTATATCTGGATACACATTTGCCCATTCCCTCCCCATATAAAGGTGTATCGCATATCGTCCGTCTCTACGAGAGCTCGAAGGCAAAATGGCAAGGCTTCCTGCTCGTGGCACGTGGGTGGTATATAAACGATGCCAGGAGGTAGATAGGTAGGTAAGTAGAGGTAGATAAGTAGATAGGTAGGTAGGAAGGAACCTATATCTCGTCGTTAAGATGTTTTTCAAAGTGAGCGAGGAAATAACGGGGAGAGGAAAGTAGCGAGTTTGTTTCTAAGTAAGAAAAACCGGATTCGCGAACTTGAAAATCGCGTTCTATGGCGCGTAAACGACGTTAACGAGCGTGCTCGCGCACACGCCTTACTCTTTTTCTTCCACGATATCTCGATATCGAGCCTTTTCCCAGAGATAAGAAGAAAGGAGAGAAAGAAGGAGAGAGAGAGAGAGAGAGAGAGAGAAAAAAAAGAAATAAAAGATATATAGGACAGACAGTGGCACAAAGTAACCGAATCACATGGATTTTCTGAAAGCTTTTTCAATTCGACCAACGCGATATCAAAAGAGACCGAGGGAAGAGAGCATTTATACGAACGCGGAGACGGCCTCGTCCCAGGGAACATTCTGACTTTGATGTCATCCGCGAGAGCGATAGATTCAAAGGGGGATACCTCGTTTGGTGGTTCTCTGTCGCATCCGTCGTGTCGTCGTGTGGAAACTATGGAATGTATGGAACGACGGTATCGGAGGAAAAGATAGAGAGAGAGAGAGAGAGAGAGAGAGAGAGAGAGAGAGAGAGGGAGATAGGAATCTCGTGAAATGCGATGAAGCTTTCGCTCGATGTAAAGATCGTAGATGAAACCGGAAGAAAGCTCTCAAAGCTAAGAACCTCTCTTACTTATAAATATACATTTCGAGCTTATATACCCGGTGTTACATTTTTTTTTCTTCCCTCTTCCTTTTCATTTTCCCTTTACTCCTCTATACTCCAAGTTACCTTCATCAAAAGCCCGATAGCAGCGAGTTCTCTAAAGAGACATTTTACCTCTACACCATGCGTGTCGGATTTAGTCTCATTACGGATGAAATGTGTGGATATCGCGAGCCAAGCCCCTCTACCCCCACCCGAAACGAGATGCAAACCTTAAGCTCGTACAAAAGTTTAACCCGCCCTTAATCGTCGAAGCTTTACTACCGGGAAAAACTTCGAACGTGCTTACTTCTGACACCACTGTCGTCTATTACTACTACTTCTTCTTCTTCTTCTTCTTCTTCTTCTTCTTTTATTATTACTACTACTACTACTACTTCTTCCTCTTCTTCCTCTTCTTCTTCTTCTTCTTCTTCTTCTCCTTCTATGTCCACTTAAGAGTTACAAAGTGAGAAAAAAGCGAGACGAGCGAGCGTCTCTATCGCGTTTGAATACATAATGCGAATATTACGGCTCGGTCGGTTATCCGTCGTTCTCTTTACGCCGACAAAACGGGAACTTGTCACAATCGAAGCCCCGATAACGACCCGGCAGAATTACGAATTCGTTTGAAAGTTTAACGTGGAAAAGAAAAATAAAATAATGAATAATTAATGAAGACAAGTGGTAATAATCCAACGTGCAGAAGTAGTGCGACGTCGGAAATCGTTAGGTGAAAAAGATAAAAGAAAAAAGTATATGTGAAAAAAAAAAAAAAAAAAAGAAAAAAAAAGGAAAGCAGCGACGGTCAAGCGTGCTAAATAATGAAGGAACAACGCGACGCGTGCGACTCGATCAGTGGCGAGTAATTTTTCCCTTTAAAAAAAAAAAAAAAAAAAAAAGAAAAAAGAAAAAAATAAAAAATAATTAAGAGAGAACATTTCGTTCATTTGTATCGTTTAAAATGGAAAACGGTTTATAAACGGCGTTGTACAAACCATTAGCGGAGAGGGGAAAAAAGAAGAAGAGGAAAAGAGAGAGAGAGAGAGAGAGAGAGAGAGAGAGAGAGAGAGAGAGAGAGAGAGAAGTAATTACGTTATCGCTATTGTACCGCCCGCTCTATGCCAAACATCATAGTAGTTTAGTTTGAAACGAACTCGTTATTAATATACTACCTTGCTATGTATAATGGTTAATAGACCGCGGAAATTTACTTCGGGACCGGTGTTTAGTGTCACCTGTCGATTCTCTCTTAAACAGAGAGAAACGCGTAGTTATAGAGTTAAGTAGTATCGTGTGTCGTGTGCGAGGCGGTATTTAATTATTTAAAAATAGAATCCCACTCTTGACAGGCTCTATAAGGAAACGATCTTGTCGGAGCTCCGTTTCTTTTCTCGGCTATGACCTTCGAAAACGATCTCGCGTTAGCTCTCGAACGTTTAGCTCTCTCTCTCTCTCTCTCTCTATCTCTCTCGACACTTCGACATCAAAGAGGAGTCTTTAAAATCGGACGTAACTTCCTTTTGAATTTACAAGTATTCTTCGATCCAAATCTTCGATGCAAGACCGACGAAAAATTCATGGAGAACCGCGTTACCGTGAAAAAGGGACCTTCTCGTGGTCGAATAGCTCCTACCGTGTGGCAAAAGCGATGATCTCAATCTCCCTCTGTTGGCTCATGAAAATCGCCTTAAAAGTTCTGCCGAAAGGTCGGAGAAACGAGAAGTCGAAAAGAGAGGAAGGAGAAGGAAATATCTTTGAGGGAAACGAGGAGAGTTAGGCGAAATTCCAAGTTTGACGGCAGGGGAGAGAATCGATGACCGTCCTCGAACGACATATATCTATCGGATTGCGGTAGGTCGAGTACATTTCTAACCGATATTCAGGGTGTCCGTACGGCATACCAAAGATCCGTTTTGTCGAGCTCCGGAACTTTACTAGGATCTCGAGTTCGATCCCTCCCCCCTCACCCCACTCTCTCTCTCTCTCTCTCTCTCTCTCTCTCTCTCTCTCTTTCTCCTTCGTCTCTGTGATTCGCGTAAAACTCGACGGAACAAGAAGCCCCGGTATTTCGCACGAAAATCACTGCACCGTCGTTATCTCTCGTTGAATACATTTACGAGAGACACGAGATAAACTGACCGAACTCGTAGCCGCGATCGGTCGTTCACGATCGTTTACCGCGGTATTTAAATTATTTAAGAGCACCCTCCTCCTCTCTTCTTCTCCTTCCTACCCCCACCCCCAGCCTCTATACCCTTTAGACCTCACCGATTAATTAATGGACGGTAATGCCTGCCGTACCGTGGAAATTAGCTAACTCGAGTTAAGCGGCTAATTTGTCCTACCTCCTATACGTAACACACCCTCTTTGGCCCTTCTTCATCTTCTTCTTCCTTTTCTTCTTCTTCCTCCTCTTCCTCCTCCTCCTCCTTCTTCTTCTTCTTCTTCTTCTTCTTCTTCTCCTTTTCCTTCGCCCTTTTATTTTCACTTCGTCCCACTTTTTTTATTTCGTTTCTCTTTCCCTTTTCTTTTTTGTTTTCAACGATCCTCGTTTAAAAAACATCTTTACGATATATACATATATATATATGTATATTTATCTTGGAGATAATCTAATCGTTCGTTTATTCGTTTAAAGGAATTAATCTAAATCGGATCATCATGTACGCACGGGGCGAGCAATGAAAAATCCTCGGCGGTATATCCTAGCCATTGTGCGAACAACAAAACGACGTGGGCCATTATCTCCCTCCTTCCCTCCCTTCCACCCTCAAACCCTCAAACCCTCCCTCCCTCTCTCTCTTCCTATCGGCTCCTTTAGCCATTCGCTTATTGTTCCACCCACGCGTTTACGTAAATTCTCGTCGTCCACGACACTCGCCCGTCCCTCCTTCTCCTTTCACGAGAAAAGAAAAACTACCCTCTCTTCCCAAGCCTCGTTTCTTTTACCGCTATACTGTTACTGCTATTGCTTCTTTTTTCTTCTCCTTCTTCTTCCTCCTCCTCTTCTTCTTCTTCTTCTTCTTCTTCTTCTTCTTCTTCCTCTTCGTATTGTTCGTGACGAAATAAGGAAGTTGGGCGTGGGCGAGAAAAAATCCCGTCGACTTCGTGCCTCGAAGAAGAAAAAAAAAAAAAAAGAAAAGAAAAACGAAAATAAAATCCAACCTTCGATTCTTCCAATCGCAAGGAAAACTTTACGCGTTTTTCACGGGGGTGGAAGGGGGTGGTGCCGATCATGCCGCCGCCATTGATCTCTCATTATTTTCTCTTATCTTCAAATTTCCAATAGCTCTCTCTCTCTCTCTCTCTATCGATTCCCAAAAGTTACAACGACAATTACAATTCCCAAATTTTTTGAGAAACACTCTTTGAAGAAATATTCCCGTCTCGAGAACGCTTCGTACGCGTACTTATTTCTTCTCGTTCCCGTAAACGAGGAACCGAATTTTATCGGAAAAAACGGGAAAATATTTTTCATCCTACTCTTAGATATCGTTTATCTCTATACCCACGCTTTCAAAATCTCTCTCTCTCTCTCTCTCTCTCTCTCAAATATTTTTTAATTCGTTCGGATGGATCGTCGTTATATTTACGGATACGTATGTGGTTTTTCGAACGACTTTACTTTCGATTCGAAGAAGAAAAAGCCTCGGGATATTTTCAGGTATGGAAGAGTGTGTAACGTGTAAGCCACCCATCCTTCCCCACTCCTTCCCCTCCCTTCCTCCCTCCCTCCCTCCCTTCTCCTCTTCTCTCCATCCCTCTCTCCCTCTCCTACTCGAAGGTCTACTCGCTATGATATTTTTTTATTTTTCCAACCTTTTTTGGAAAGGGCTTAGAGGGGGGTCCGCAACGTCATCTTCACGTCGTTCTTCGCAAAACTTGGCTAAAATTGCTCCACTCTCCGCCCACTCATCCTATCTTTCTTCCTTACCATTCTACTCGAACGTACGTACATACGTACGTAGGTACGTACTACTACTACCACACCATTACTACTACAACGAGAAAGAGCTTCCAAGGACTTTTGTTCCCCCTCTTGCTTTTAAGTTTGCCGATAATGTTCGAGAATACGAATGAAATTCTTTCCCTCGCAGCGGCCATCTACTACGCGTGTGACATCTCGGTGGAAAAGCTACGGTATATATATATATATATATATAGATGGAGAAAAACTCACGAAAGTGCCGCGTGGCGTACTACGAATTAAAGATGGAGAACGAGATGTTAGGAATTAGAGAAAAATCCAAGCCGATAGAACGAACGAACGGACGGACGCGATCGTGCCGGGAATGAAATAAAATTCGGGAGATAACCCCGTCCTCGTTCCTATCGGAATCGAGTGCAACGTGTCTTTAAGCAAAAAAAAAAAAAGAGAGACTACGATAATCCGTAAAACGGAGAAGGGACGATAAGGAATTGAAATATAAATTCGATCGGTTGCGATGTTGCGTTGCGTTCATTATAAAAAAAAATAAATAAATAAAAAAAAGGAAAGGAAACAATTACGCGCAATCGCGATTAGAGTCCTTCGTACATCGAAAGATAAAAGTTTTCCTTGTCGGTATCAAAGTCAAGGCTATAAATGCTTCGACACGCTAGACGAAGGGTTGAAAAAGGCTAAAGGGGAAAAAAACGAAGACGAGAGAGAGAGAGAGAGAGAGAGAGAGGTTCGACAACCTCTAACGACTAGACGTAAAGTTGTACCACGTTCCACGCGAGTCTCTACGTGATTCGCGTCGCTTGTTATCGTCGATCAGTCCTTCGACTTGGCTTTTTTCTCCTCCTCCTCCTCCACCTCCTTTTTTCGGCTTTTAAAAATAACATCGTCTTTCATCAAGGCTTTAGCACCCTTCGAACATCGGCCCTGTCAAGGCGACAAAAACTTTTCCATTAACGTAAGGCTCTAATAATAGGAAGAAATTGGTCGTTTGATATCATCTACCTCTTTGAACCCGTTTAAAAACCCTCTTCCCGTTCGCGAAAGCGTCGAGAATCGAGAATGTCACGAGTTCTCGACGATAATGATGCTCGATCGAGATATAATTTTTGTTCTTTTCGTATTTGAAGCGAACGATGAAGCGTTTCGCGAAATTACGCGCGATGACGCGGATTTAATTGAATATCAAGCGTGACCTTACGTATACTCAATTTTCTTTCGCGCGAACACGTATAGTCGGTTCGAGCCCATCGTTAATGGAGAATTATCGTATTACGGCGGGTGTGAGGAGTGAGGAGAGGGGAGACGACGTTCGAACAAATTTATCGATTTTTATCTATACGACAAATTTCGTATGGTACTTGACGAACGCGCGACGTGTAGGGTCCATTCAAACGATGCGAGACAGACAGACGGATAGACAGACCGAGCAAAGACAACTGAGAGAGAGAGAGAGAGAGAAAGAGAGATTTCTCGCTTATCGAGCGTAATTAAATACGTATATCTTATTGAAACGCAAAGTTAACGATGTCGCTATGAATGAAATATAACTATAACCAACGTTCGTTACCACGTTCAACGATCCATTGAATCTTCTTTAGAAACAAGCATTACAATCATCAATTGCGTACCACTAATTACTCTCGTCGTCTGACGACGACTATGACGACAACTACGACGACGACGACGACGACGATAATTAACTCTACGTATTTTATACTTCTTTTCCAATCCTTTGACGAGAAACGTGACGTAAATAATACATGATATGCGACGAATGCGACGGGATGTAAATCTCGTTTGTTCCTTTCGAAATTAGGCCGCTCTTATCAAGGTCAAAACGGATGCTTGCGTGAGCTTAATAATACTCTTTCGGTGCGGTATTGGTGCACGCGCGTTGATTGCACGAAAAAAAGAAAAAAAGGAAAAGAAAAAAACAGGAGAAAGAACAACGGAAATTCGCGACTACGTTGACATTATTTTGATGGTGGATAAGGCGAAACGAACGAGAGGATGATTCGTTTCTTTCGGGATAACGTTTCGGCGATGGGATCGCAACGTGTTTAAGAACGTAAACGCCCTCGTTGAGACGATAGAGAAATAGATAATGTTAAGTTTAGCGGCGGTCTATCGATTGTCCAACCGACCGACCTAGTGTCGGTCGGCCATTGCTACGAGAAGATACGGATACAAACGTAAAAAAGGTTTAACGATTAACGTTCGTTATAACGTTTTTGCGTTAGGCGAGTTACGCGCGTCTTGGTGTTATCGCGAATTTGCATACGTCACGCGGGACAACAGACGTTGCGCACGGGGAGGGGGAGGGGCGGCGTGGGATGGGTGGGGGTGGGGGTGGACAGACACACACAGGGAGAAAGACGATGACACGATTGATAAAATTTCGAGGATAAAAACACGAACGACCGACGTGTATGCCGGTTTATCAATAAAGACGTACATTGTATATGAAACTCGAGCGTCTATACGGAGACTTCTGTTTTTGTATACCCAGTGTCTATTTATACAATTCCGTCGTCCGGACAGTATCGTAGATCAATCACGTAATCACAATGCTTCTTCTGCACGAATCGAGAACTCTAAAAATAACGAATTAGTAACTGCAACGAGAGCTTCGATCGCGTTCTCTAAACGAGAACTAGAGAGAGAGAGAGAGAGAGAGAGAGAGAGAGAGAGAGAGAGAGAGAGGAAGAGTCAATTCGAATCTACGAGAATTTGTTTTCCTTCGCGTAAATCGCAATATTTTTTTTTCCTTTTTTTTTTTTTTTCTTTTTCTTTGCTCCTCCTTTCTCACTTCTTTTTATTCTCAAAACGTCTGTAATAAGGACGGTCTTTATCTTCGTCCTAATTTTAGTAGGAACCTAGCCCTTCGTGTTTTACGTCTCGAGGGAAGAGGATCGATAACGCAAACTTGCCAAGGAAGTTTATCAATGGCAATGAAAGAAGAAAGGTAGAAAAGGAAACGACGTCTCTCTCTCTCTCTCTCTCTCTCTCTCTCTCTCGTCTTAAACATCGCGTATCATGTTTGCGCATTTTCGATGACGAACCGTTTGACCTTTCTTGATAACCTCCTGGCGATAGTGTTGTCGATGACGGTACGTACGTGCAGTAATGATAGTAGAAGTGGGAACGCCGGAGGCGAATCATCAGAATTGCAGTGGTAACGCTCGACGACCCACCACAACGCATACGCTGCGAATAATCATTTTTTTTTTTATCTCCCGTCTGTTCGTTTACTCTTCGTTTCGCCTAAAAATTACATTCCTCGGAGTGTGGGGTGTGGCGGGAAGGGAGGGAGGGGGGGGGGATCAAATACGCTAAAGTTGTTGTTTCGCGCGTGATTAAATCGAAATGAAAGAAAGAAAGAAAGAAAGAAAGAAAAGGAAAGTATATCGACGACGGGGGAAAGAAAATGGAGGAAGAAAAGAGAGAGAGAGAGAGAGAGAGAGAGAGAGAGAGAGAAAACCAACGATACGTGATCGTATCTCTCTTTCTCTTTCTCTCTCTTTCTATCTATCTCTATCTATCTGTATCCCTTCATTAGCATCATCGTACTTTTCACACGAACGCCATTTGGGAGGAGTCCTCTTGAGTTTGTTAAATTTACACTCGATATATTTTTATCTTCTTTCTTTCTATCTTTATCTTTCTCTCCCCTCCCCCCTCCCTCCCTCTCTCTCTCTCTCTCTCTCTCTGCGAATTCTATCTCCACCTTCTCCTGGTTGGTAGAGAATAGAGCCGAAGGAATAAAGAACCGACTCATCCGTTACATACGAACGTACGTAGCGCGGCTCACGTACGTGCACGCAGGCGGGAGGAGGGTAAGAGGAGGAAGAACAGGAGCGACACAAAGATATCGCTCGAAAATGATATATGTATCTTTTGGCAGAGAGACGGGGGGGAAACACGGCCAACGTGAAGTTTTCGTGCAACGCGCGAGATCGCATGTACCCCTTTTACCGTTCGGAAATACTTCGTTTCCGTCGTCGTCGTCTCGCTTACGTGATCGAGTACACACATACCATCACCACCACCACCACCCCCCCACCACCACCACCACTACCACCACCCCCGGAGAAAAACGGTTGGTCCTATTTTCTACGAACTTATATACTTGACACACACACGTACAACATAAACGCACACATATTCTACGTATACGTCGGGTATCCGTTGGTGAGTCATGTTCGACCTATCTCAGCAGCTTTTGTCTCTGATCTCACACGATAGATACCCACCCCCATCCCCAATCCCCACCCTCCTCCACCACCCTTCCGTGTTCGAGCATCACGCGATTCTTTGGGTGATTTTAAGCGTGCCTCTCCTATTATCCTACGAGAAGGTTTTACGGACACCACCAAAGCCTTAACGGACATTGCGATACCTCGATGAAAATTCTTTTTATTAAATCGATCCCCTTCGATGTCACGCTTTTAAGAAAATTCGTGATATAACGTTCGCGTACACGAAAATATATATATATATATATATAACAAACATACATTCATATGTACCGTGCGTATCGGTGTAACGATGAAAAGATGCTGCGACAGCAAAAATTCCAAGAGATCGTCTCTTTTCACGATTTTCGAGTTATAAGATGAAAGAATAAAAAAGAAAAAAGAATAAAAAAAAAAGAAAAAGGAACGTACGTTTCGTGAAAAATTGGCCAAACGGTTGGATCGTCTTCTTGAGAGTTCAGTCACGATCGAAACCAACGAAACGAATAGTTGTCTACGACGATACCGAGATAAAAGAAAAAAGAAAAAAAATGTGAAGAGAGAAGAAAAAAAGAAAAGGGAAAAAGAGTAACGGATACACACGTTCGTCCTCTCTCGTTGATCTTTACAACATTTAAGGACGTACCCCATATTCGATAACGGTGTATATTAACCTCGCGATAAATATAGCTTTCGAGTAGTGCTTGCTCGTGAACGCGTTAAAGGGCTACGTTGGATGATGATGATGATGATGATGATGATGATATTTCCTAACACAATCGAAAAAATCTCTTTTCCGATTATTCATTATTTGTTTCGCGCATACGTACATACATACATACGTATACGAATACGTATACGGTGAAGAAGAAATGCAAAGCAACGTAGTGTGGCTTTTATGAATCGAGTATGGTTGTCGTTTACACACGGATACACACACCGCACGCAACACCACCGTCGTCGATGAATACGTGTATGTACGTTAGTGGCGACACGTTTTCTTTTTTCTTTTTTTTTTTTTTTTTGAAATCCTGAGAGGATCCAGAGAAAAATATCAGAGATAGATATAGAGATAGAGAGAGAAAGAAAGGACAAGCTGAAGGATACGTAAAAAGACAGTGATACGTTCCTTCGTAAAAAGGGTGAACTAGGGTTTGCGGAGATAAAATAAGAGAGACAGAGAGAGAAAAGTAGAACATTGAAGATGCATATAAAACACGATGATAGGGAGATAGAAAAGTCTACAAATTCTTCCATTTTTATCCCTTTCCTCTTCGTTTCTTTCGTTCTCGCAACAAACGTATTACAAATTTTTTATTCTCGATTTTTGAAAAAAAAAAAAAAAATAAAAAAAAAAAGAATGAAAGAAAGAAAAATAAAAAAAGGGATTTCGACAAAGGACGAGCGATTAAAGAGATCGTTGGCTCGGCTTAAAAGGAAGAATCGTTCGATATGGTTAAACTCGAATGGAGGGTGGGTGGTGGGGGGTAAACGCGCAAAGGGACATCCTCGTAATTACTGCGACGGCCGTTTGTTCCGAAAAGAATACCTCCATCAGGAGATTAAAAAGTCGCCGGACTTGCCGTGGCACAATGCACCCTAGCTATGTACGTACGTACGTACTATGCAATCCCATTGTAAATTACATCGTTTCATTGCACTCTACTAATTCCGCTATTCTCGGCAAAGCCACGTTGAAACAAAAGGGTAAAAAGAGAAAGGGGGAAAAAAAAAATATATATATATATATATATATATATATATATATGTATGTATATGTACATGTATACGTAGATGTATAATTATCAACGTTTCGATATATTTCGAAATAATTACGCGGCGATATATACTATGACGATGAATCTTTCTTAATCGAATTTAACGAGAAGGGCAAATGGAACGTCTCTCTCTCTCTCTCTCTCTCTCTCTCTCTCTCTCTCTCTCTCTCGCGTAGAAATGCCCGTCTTTCCAAACTTTTACCGGGAAGAAAATTCGATATATTATTTTCCACCTTTCTCGTACACGCGACACAGGGCGTCGTAATATCCTCCGTATGATAACGCGATACCGAAAACATTTTCAGGAACGACAATACGAATGGTTTCGCGAGGATGGAAGATGGCTCGATTTGAATATCCAAATCCTTTCGAAATCACTTTCGTAAGGTTCTCTCGCGTCTGTCAACCTACTGTACGTCCTATCTATGAAGATGCGGCAGCGGTATTACGCGAAGAACATACGAACAAACAAACAAAAAAAAAGAAAAAAAAAGAAAATAGAAAGGTTACTGATAACGTATTTATGTAAATTTGATTTATGCATAACTCCCTATCGTACAAAAATGAAAATCCATCTGGGACCCGAATGTTAAGAATAAATAATGTAAATAACTCTGACCGTGGAATACTCGCGAATTCGTTCTACGTTATATTTACGCGAACTGAAATAGAAGTTAACGTTGGCAAAATCCTTTAATTCGGACGTATCTCGCGGGGAAACTATGACGAGAGGATAAAAGTCCCGGTTTCGCTCGATTTTTTCCTTTTCTTTTTTTCTTTTTTTTTTTTTTTCTTTTGCAACTTTCTCTTCCGTCATCGGCCATAATTTTCGAAAAAAGGGGAGATCCTCTTTTTTCTTTCTATCCTTCCGAGGTATCTCCTTAGCCGTACAAAGAGTAATTACGCGCAACGAAAGATATATTCGTTGAATACGAAAGAGAATATTATTCTCGATCGCGATATTAAAGAATATCGAGAAACGTAAACGTTCGCGAGATCAAACGCGAAATCCGACGAGAAGATTAGCGTTATCGTTCGATGATCGATAGAGATAACAAACCACCGTCTGTCCAAACGAGTCCGTATAGGGATACGGGGGGAGGGGAGGGGAGGGGAGGGGAGGGGGGAAGAAAAAAAAGGGGAAACATCTCACAGAGAAAAATTCCTCTTAACGACGATTTACCGTTTTTCTTTATCCGCGTAGAACGCATCCCTTCGTTTCGTTTCGTTTCTTTTTCTTTTTCTTTTCTTTTCTTTCTCCTCTTTTCGTGCTTTCTCTTTCATTATCGTATAGCTCGGCTTCTTCAAAAATCTTTTTAACGTCCGTCCGTCCGTCAGTCCGTCTGCCTGTCTCATGCTCGAAGTACCACCCTCGACGGTAACAAGAGATACGACATAACAACGCACCGCGGAGGATCGGATGAGATATTTTAAAACTTTTAGAGGACGTTTATCTTGGAACAGAGACGCGGTGCAACGCACGCAAAACTCGGATATATTCGATTCGATCTGTAACAAAGAGACGGACTCGAGAGTAAGGATAAAAATACGATTCGACGAAAACGATCGTTTTTTCTTTTTATTATTTTTTCTTTTTTTTTTTTTTTTTTAAGGTACGAGAGAATATCAAAACGGCAAGGTATAATTTTTCGTTGAAACGGAATCGTCGTTGAAGAATTCGCGGAGTTAAAAGTATGTACGTATAAGCGGATAACAATCGAACGAGGGAGGACGCGCGAATGGAAAATCATTCGATGTGAAAGAGTGGTATTAACAGATCTCGAGACGTGGTCGGGGTTGGTATAAAGCCATCGGAGTTAAAGTGCCTCGTCTAGAGAAGGAGAAAGAGAAAAAGAGAGAGAGAGAGAGGGGGGGGGGTCGTTGGCGCCACAAAGAGAAAGGGTTGTTGATTTTCAGGCAAAACGATTTGCCTGAACGGAACGATTAAACGTCGTCGACCGGAAGGAGAGAAGTCACGTTGGAGAAGCCACGTCGACTCGATCGTTCCATTGTTTTCACCGACAATGGGATACGAAACGGCCAGAAGAAAGCTTCCGTTGCGCTTTCAGATTCCGATCATTAAATTGGACGGCATTGTCGGCCGCTAAAATCGAAAGAGAGAGAGAGACAATGAACCTTATGCGCTTTCTTGGCTTTTCCAAGGGGAACAATGAAAGGGGAGGTCGTAACGTCTCTCTTATTTCTTCGTCGTTTCTTCGGTCCTGTCGTTCTTATATGCTGTGTCTAATTCGTGCGTGTGCGTGTGCGTGTGCGTGTGAAAGAGAGACACGATCAATTATTTCCCTTCTTACTCCGAGATTTTTTCTGACACGCGCGTAAAGATTCGGAGTACGACCCAACCCCATTATGTCTTGACAGTAGAGAGAGAGGGAGAGAGAGAGAGAGAGAGAGAGTTTCGCAACGATACGAGGGGTGATCGTTTACAGAAATATCTTCGGAGACAGTAATACGCTTGTTCTAGATCGAATGCGGAGGTGGTCGACCCCACATCCGGCGCCCGCATTGCTTCTCGCGCCTTCGTGCAAATCAAATCGCGTAATCGAGTAGTTGCAAACGCGTAGAGAATCTCTCGTTCACCGCGATAGCACGATGTTTACTATCGAATTTATCTAACGAAAAGAGAGAGAGAGAGGCGGAGAGAGAAATAGAAAGAAAAGTAACGTTCTTTCTATTCCATCCTCCTTAATACGCGAACGTGTAATTTATTTAAAATAGTCGTTAGGAAAACAAAAGGAAAGAAAAAGAAAATAAAAGCGTAAGACGCAACCCAGACTCATCATCATCGTCATCATCATCATCGTCATCATCGTCATCGGTCAAGTCAAAATGGCAAAACTAAGCCGACGCTTTTGTAATGAATTTAATTACACGGAAGCAGAATACTGATTCCAGCACGGTCGACGAGTCATATACGACTCATCCACCTACTCACCTATACTACACACGCACACACAGAGAGATAGAGAGAGATAGAGAGAGAGAGAGAGAGAGAGAGGAAGAGAAAGGCAAACAAACGCGCGCCCTCGCGCGCGTATCTCTACCACGCTCTCTCATTATTTTCCAAGAGAGTGCTTCGGAGTGGTGTTAATGTATCATCGTCCTTCCTTCCTTCCTTCCTTCCTTCCTTCTGGCAACCTCCTCCTTGCCCCTCCCCATCTCCACCTCTCCTTCTCCTCCATCATCACATCCCTCGGCAGCAACCAACTGAATTTTATTTTTGCAAGCCGTACTACTTTCTTTACGTTCGGTTAACCGCGTCTAATTAAACGCTCGTTAACTTTATCTCTATCTCTATCTCCCGGCCGTCGGCGTATACACCGTAACCATTCTCCTTCCAACGAATCTAACGTCAATATTCTTTTTCTTTCTATTTGCAGCCTTCGGCAAATAAACGAGATCTATCATAGGAAAACGATCGAGAGGTACGTATAGAGGGGGGGCTCTAACCTTAAGCGAAGAAAGATCGCGCGATGGACGTAGAAAACGGGACGTGGAGAGACGATCCCCTGACGTCAGAATTTTTTACACCAACAACGGGGGTTGTGTTGAGTTGGGGTGGGGTGGGGTGGCGGGCGGGGGAGGGCCGACAGTTCGCGCCGGTTATCCCGTCGATCACGTCGCTCGATAATTCGACTTCGATCGTCCTTGTCCTTTTCGATGACGTTCCTTTTTCCTTACAACCACCAACCCTCGTGATCTCCCTTTGTTCCTTTCGAAAACGAAAAGAGAAAGCGACGACGACGACGACGACGACGACGACGACGAAATAAAAAAAGAAATGAAAGAAATAAAAAAAAGAATTAAAAAAAAAAAAAAAAATAAAAAGAAAAGAACGAAAGAAAAAAATAAATTCTTCGCTCTCTCCAATTATCCTTTTATTTGATAATCTCTTATACTTTTCATCAAAATTTCTTTTCTCGATCGGTCTCCTTGGACAAAATCGCTCCGCTTCTTTCCATTGACGGGACGAACGATCGATCGATCGATCGATCCGTACGACGAATAATCTTTTGTAACGCTTGTGACGACGAAGGAAAGCGAGAAATGAAAGAAAGAAAGAAAGAAAGAAAGAAAAAAAAAAAATGGCGTGTAGGTCGTTTCGAGGTAAACACGACACGACACGACAGAACACGACACGACACGACACGAAACGAAACGAAACGAAACGAAACGAAACGAGACGAGACGAGACTACACGACACGAACCTCTCGCAACGACGGCCGGCGTCGTACTGCCATCGGCCGACACTGTCAAGGGGGTTTTATCGACGGCGCGACAGGCACACGCACACACACACACACACACACACAACACACACACACACAACACACTCATACCGGTCGTCTTTCCTTCCGTCGCGTCGTACCTCGCCGGTGAAAATTCCCTTTTCCGTTCGGCCAATAGCGGGACGTATTCTCTCGGCATCCTCGACGAAGCCTTTGAAATTCTACGTTCGATCGGAAAGATCGATTGTTTCTCTCTCTATCTCTCTCTCGTGATCTTACTCGGAGGCATGCGTATAGAAAAAAAAAAAAAAAAGAGAGAGAGAAAACTAAACAAAACAAAACGAGCAAAAAAAAGAGGCACAAAATTTGTATATAAATGCAAATTGAAGCGCACTCGGTTATACTTTTATTATCCCAAAAAACGTTCGACTATGAACGCGATTAAAGCATAACCGCGTCGAGTTTTGTTTCCTAATTCCGTTAATTTGGCTGATCAATCGTGTACGATCGTACGATCGATGGATCGATCGATCGATCGATCGATCCATCGATCGGTCAGCTCGTAACAGGAACATACACACTTAACGTGCATCGACATCAAAGCACCTCGTAGGCAAGCAATGTTATCACGAGGGGATTCGAAAAAAAAAAGTCAACCCTCCGTGTGTTACATTGTTTACCTCGACGGAGCGTCACGCTGCCAATCGCGACGCGTTTCCGTTAAAGAGACGGACGGGGACTACGCGCGACGTACGTGTACGTACTCACACGTACGTCAAAGGAATCGAAAACATTTTAGAGTATTTTGTACAATACACACACACACACACACACACACATATGTATATATATATCGGTTAAATTAATTCTCTTCGCTCACGCGTTACTCTATCTGTCTTTCTGCCGAAATGAATGGAAATTGAAACGAGTTAGATAGATAGATAGATAGAGAGAGAGAGAGAGAGAGTGAGAGAGAGAGAGAGAGAGAGATTTAATGATCGTCTGTTTCTAATCAAATATGGTATCGTTTATTTATACACATACAAGGTGAGTCACCGAAAACAGAAAAAGAGGGAGGGAGAGAGAGAGAGAGAGAGAGAAAGAGACATCACACTTATAAAAATAGATAAGTAGATACAAAAACAGACACGATTGTTCATACGATGAGAAGAAAGAAAAATGTCTATTGAGATTGTTCTCGATTAAAGAGAATACGTTCGGTAAAGTACGACGAAAAAAAAAAAAAAAAGAAAAGAAAAAAGACGGTAGTTCGAATTTTGAATGATACGACAGGATATCGGCCTAGAGAGGTGGTGCACGCGATTCTCGTGTAATAAAAAAGAAAGGAACGGGGTTGGGAATGGGAGGAGGGAGGGCAGGGCGATCGAAAGCTTTCGATAGGTCGATCGAAAGCTTTCGATAGGTCGATCGAAAGAGAAGGAAAGAGAACGGCGACGCGCTCGTGGGTCGAACAAAAACGAATTAACGATACCATTTCGCGGTCCGCTCCCCTTTTTATCGAGCACCGACAGGAATACGTAGCTTTCCGCGAGGTCGAAGGCATTTTCTCCCCACGCACATCGTGTTATAGGTCGTAGGTCGGCCCCCGGATATATACGGAGCCGATCGAATGAAAGGCAACGCTTCGAAGATCAATCATATCGAGAAGGAACGAGAGAGAAAGAGTGGAAAAAAAAGATCGAGAGAGACGTCACATTTTACTTTCCTCGACACGTTTCAAAAGTCTTTCGTGTTTCCTTCCTCATTCTTCTTTCGTCGTCGTCGTCGTCGTCGTCGAATATCCTTTTCGATCGGTTCTCTAAATTAATAACGAATGAATAAAGGAAAGAAAAGGAAAGGAAAGGAAAGGAAAGGAAAGGAAAGGAAACAAAGAAGATAAAAATTTTAAAGCGTACTCTCGCGATGACTCCTCGACGCGATATAAGTATAGCGAGGAGTCATAGAGCATAATGATTGTCTCTTTCTATCTCTCTCGTCTCGGAGAGAATTTGATTAATTACGGACTTTTAATTAATAAACATTTCTAAGTTGGCTTTCCCATCAATGCCGACTATAAATCTCTTCTTGAGTTTGCGCGTCGACGTATTATCTAGCTGTCTGACGTGTTTCTCTCTCTCTCTCTCTCTCTCTCTCTCTCTCTCTTTCTCTCTACCCCCTTCTAATAAGCTGCCTCGTTATATGGTTTCGCTGAAAGAGTTTTGCAAAATGGCGCGTTTGGAGTCAAATGCGATATCAGCTCGCACGAGTTCGCGTTGAATTTGCTAGGACGAGAGAGGAGGGGAAACTCTCGAAACTGCTATACGAAATATAATAATACCTTCCGTGGCGTTTAATCGACTTTTACAAACCGAAACGTCGCTCCTATCGTGCCCAATCTATTATTACTATTTCGAAAGTTCCTATCAAAATACAATAAACGATAATTAGAACGTTAAAAGTCTATCGACGATTAAACGCGTCGATTCGTTCGTTCGTTCGTTCGTTCGTTCACCCTAATATCTTTTTTCTCTCTGTTAAACGCAACACAACGGAAATCAAAATTCAATAACGTTAACAACGAACAACATCGTTCAACCCCATTATCATAAATATATATATATATATATATATATATATATATATATATATTTTAACAGTTAGACGAACGTAAACTACCACCATCTCCTACTTTTATGTAACGAAAGTACGACGGACAGCTCGTTTCAATTAACTTTTTCCCTTATAAACGGCGAACGGTCGTATTTCTTGTTTTCGCGTACCGTCCTCGAGAACGCTTGAAAAACGTTTTCCTTTATAATTGAAAAAAAAATAAAAATCCAATATAACGCGAGCGTCCGTCTCAGATCTATGCGCAATTTCGATCCAATCGATACGCATTTCAGCTTTGAGAAAAAGGAAGGGAGAAGAAGACGAGAGGATGAAATTTTTATTAATGGTCGCTCGACGTTCCAGATTTTCACAATTTCGAAAGTGAATTTTTTATTTTACTTTATTTATATTTTTTCTCTTTTTTGCTCTCTCGAGTCATTTCCTAGCTGTCAAAACATATCAACGAACATTTTCGAGATAGTCGCCCTCGTATCGGTGTTCGTAATCGAGATAATAAATCGTAGAATAACGCGTTCGCGAATGATTCGCGAGAGCTACTATTACTCCTTCGTATAGAAAAAAGGGAGAACACGTTTTGTTACGAAAAACGATAGCTCGTCGTTCCACAGTGAGACCAGATTATTCGCGACAAACGTCCGAATCATGGAGGATATTAAGGGTGGGAGAAGGAGAGTTATATTACTCGTTCCGACCACCGGGCGCGCACACTGTCGGTAGAGATACGTGCCTCCGTTATATGCGAATGCGGCCCGATAACTTTGACAATTAAAATCCAGGCCTTTGGCCGATTTCCCAAAACGACGATCGTAGTCGAAATTGCGTCTTCCCGTTAGTCACGATCACGACCCTGCCTCGATATCGAAGTCTCGAATCCTCGTCGATGTTTCTTTTTTTTTTTTTCTTCGAACGAGACGAAGGATTTTTTTCTCTCTCGATTCGATCGTTATATACAAATTTTATCGAATACTTCGTTGGCCTTACGAAGCACAAACGACGATGTACCTTCCTAGACTTGTATCTTTGTTTCTTTTTCTTTTTTCTCTTTTTTTTTTTTTTTTTTTTTTTTTTCCCCTAAACCAAACGACTCGATGAGCCGCGTTTGAGTTTAAATTCGTAACGAAGAATAAAAAGTGTCGGTCATCCGTGCGAGCACGTTCGTAGAGGGTTTGACGAAAAAAGAGGGTCGTAAGAGATAGATATCTTAGCCTTCGGCTATTTTCAACGTCTGAGCGATCGTACGCCGCGGGCGTAGGACGATTGCGCTTGGGATAGGGCAGTTATTTTCTCAATGAAGAAAAAACCAACCGAACGATAATATTATCGTCTGTCTTTACTACGCAAAACATTCTCCGTGATCGTACGTAAACGCGTAAAAACTGGATGAATGGAGTGGGGGGTGGAGGGAGGGAGGGAGGGGGGGAGGGAGGGAGGGGGCAGGGGAGAAATGAAAAATAAGAGGGCGTAAAGTCGATGCGAAATATTCAAAGTTACGTTCCAGGGTTTTGTTACGGGATTATCGTTCGAAATGGAGATTTGAAAATTCGAACGCTATACCAAGGATTTGTCTGTCGCTCAGTGTAGGCGTTTAACGAGTACATCGGATTCGGGTAAGGTGGAAAAAGGAAAAAAAAAAAAATATAAAAGGAAATATAAAAGGAAAAAGCTAAAGAATCGCGAAAACGTAATTATAAAATATAAACCCTAATGCCCCGGAGATGAATACCCCCTAATCTCGGGGGTAAACGAGAAAAACGATAGAAAAAAGATTTTTGCTCGTCGAACGGCTTTGGTTCGTGCACGGCCGAACGACAAAGGTATCCATCTCACTTCCCCCGTATTCGACGTATTATCATCCCTCGAAAGTAACGAGTCTGTCATCCGTTCATCGTTCTCCCTCTCTCTCTCTCTCTCTCTCTCTCTCTCTCTCTCTCTCTCTCTCTCCCTCTCACTCTTTCTCTCATATACTCTGTATCTCGCGAATCGAGCAGATTTTACCAATACGACTTTCATTTCATTTTATGCTACGTACGAACGTCTCTACGGGCGAGCGATACACGTACGTGTATTACTCTCTTTCTCTCCCTCTGTCTCTCTCTATTCTCTCTCTCTCTCTCTCTCTCTCTCTCTCTCTCTCTCTCTCTCTCTCTCTCTCTCTCTCTCTCTCTCTCTCTCTCTCTCTCGGTAGTACACTCTCGCGTACTAAAGCGAGCATCGCTCGAATTCACACGTATTTCGGTGAACGAAATCATTGAATCGCTCTTACGAATCCAACTCGAAAAGCTTCATCTCGTTGCTCGTTCGCGCACACCTATATACACGTACACGTACCAAGAGTACGGTATTATACATAGATATATAAATCCACGTTACAAACACGTTCGGTCATATAGCTAAAGATGAAACAGCCACGAGATAACTCCGGCGCTCTTGTTTGCTATGATTTTCGACCGTAAATTCATCCCGTCCCGGATTCGCGCAAAGTTGCTGCTGCTTCAAGAATTTCCCCGCTTTTCCCCGCTTTGACGTTTTTAATGCATAGGATGGGTCGATCGAGTTTTCGAGCTCGGATAATCGCGTCACGATTTTATCACTTTCGAGTCCGACAAAGGCATTATCGACGATATTCCCCCGGAAACGTCACGTTTTTCTTTATCCTTTTTTATTTTTATTTTTGTTTTCTTTTTTTTTCTTTTTTTTTTTTCTTGCTTTTTACTCTTCGACGCGTACACCACCCCAACCCAACCCCACCTCATCCCACCCCCGATGCTTCCCGTTCGTAAGGTGATTATTTTTCGTACGTTCGTTTATTGTATCTACTATTAATACGACATATGCGTTTACGTGTACGCGAAAAAGTCGATCGGACGAGCGGAGATTTTTCTCGAACGAAATAAAAATTAAAAAAAAAAAAGAAAAAAAAAATATATATATTTATTTATATATGTATATATACGTATCAATATCGATTCGAAAGAGGAATGATATCGATGATGCAGAGGTACAAAGCCACTTCAATTTTGAATCCGCTTTTCGTACGGCACGTTGCAAACGCATCGAAAACTGTTTTTTTTTTTTTCTCTTCCCCCTATGCATCCGAATTACGTCTTTCGGGTAATCCACAAAATTCCCATAGCGTAATACGTACGCGAGGCTCGTTGGCTCTCCTCTTTACTCGCTCTCGAGTTGCTCTCTCGAGAGTGGAAAATTTTAAAGGGAACATTTCTACGTTGCTTGAATTCAGGCTGATGGTGCTCGTTCGAATGGAATACTGTGCTCATCTGCAAACATATAAATCGTTAATTGATACTTCGAAGGGAGGGGAAAAAATGAGAAAAAGAGGGGAAAAAAGAAAGAAGGGGAAAAAAATCGAACGGGAGGGTAGAAATAATTTACATAGATCGCCGAGAGAGTTTCTCGAGTACGATAAAGACTTCTCGTTACGACGAGAACGAGGACGAGGACGAGGACGACGATGATTTCATTTACAAACGGGCTTTACTCGATACGAACTTCTTGCTCTCTGTTACGCAAATCCAAGGGAAATTGAATTTAATATCGTAGCAGCAAGTACTCGAACCCGGACGCGCGCGAAGCGGTACGACGTTAAGCGCGAACCAATTAACGCGATAACGTTTACGAAAAGTTTCCTTCGGATTCGTCGTCAACGGCATAACCGATTGCCTCCGCGAATCTCTCAACGATATTTCTTACGTATAATCAAGATATACGTTTTATCAATTGATAACTTTACGTTCGACCTGAGTAAACCAAAAGTGCGTTATTTACGTTACCCGCCACCCACCGACGATACAAACGGGAAGGCCATCTGTCCTTCGACTAAACGAAATAAAATTGCGATCCTGAGGTAACGTCGATCCCTGCCATTATCGACCGACCGTTTTGTTTATCCTCTTCGATGGGGAAAAAAATATCCGATACATACATACATACATACATACATATATATATATATATCTACGTTAAAAATTATTTGATCGACCTTGAAATAATATGTATTTATAGAAATCGATATAATGGTGCTCGTGATACGACATGCGACAGGTTAAAATTTCGAATTTCACGCGTACGCGCGCACCACACATATATCGACGAATTATAGAATGTTTAAGTCGGTTCCATATCATGCACGAAAGCATCATGATTGTTTTACCTTATTGCGTTTTAACCACGGCCGTTAACGTGCCGAGTAAGGTCACTTCGGTAAGACGCATCGATGCGTCTTTCGTCGTTACACTGTTGTATCGATTTTTCTCCTCCCCGCCTCATTTTATCGACCGATAACGTAGAGTAACAAAAAAAAAAAAAAAGACGAAAAAAAATTTGAAAAGAAGAGGAAGAAGAGGGTAAATTTTCGTCGACGAAGGACGAAATGACTGGCGTATAGGCGATATTCGATTTTTTCATGGTTCTCAATCTCGAGTCGAAAAAAAAAAGGTTGCTCTCTTTTGATTGGTCGTAAATTTTCGCGGCTATCGGCGACGTTTTAACTTCGAACGAAGCTTTGCGTGCTTGGAAGGAATAGTAATCGATAATAACGCGTATCTACGAGAATTATCTAACTACGAATATCAATGGAGAACGAAAAAGGAAAAGGGAACAGTCAAGATTATACGTATGACGATATGATTTGATTATCGTTCACGTAACTATAATAAAACTACCTGTTGTAACTACTTCTTGCACACCTTTCTCGCTTCGGAAAAATAATACCATTGCGGCGACGGTGATCTAAGCGTTAACGAAAGTACCTGAAAAAAATCGACAAAATACTAATCATTATGTATATCAATTTTATTTAAACAATATCTGTTTCATTTAATATAATACAATATATGTCTCATTCCATTCATTCAAAGTCACTATTTAGACACACGTTCTCTCTCTCTCTCTCTCTCTCTCTTGTCCCTTCGTGTCCCTTATACGCATTTAAACGTTTCTCTCTCTCTCTCTCTCTCTCTCTCTCTCTCTCTCTCTCTCTCTCTCTCTCTCTCTCTAACAAAAAATTAATACGATCAATAATTTTAACTTTTCGTCCAATCTTTCATTCGTTCATACGGAGAAACACGTCCTCTCTCTCCGTCCTTTCGAATTTTTGTTTACGTTCCTCTCGCCCACCCCATCACCCTTCCACGAATAAATGCCATTTGCCAGTCTTTCCGATATATTTCAATTGATTCGAACGAATCGAAACGAAATAATTGCGTTCGAAACGCGTTATTCATCGCAATTATTTTCGATGATTATAACGATCATCTTGATCGATCGTAAACATTTTCGTTTATATTTTATTGGTTCTTGAGAAAATGTCAAAGATTAACGCCAGGCGATAAGACGAATGTGGCAAATCGCATTCGATAATAACGACGAGGACGAACAAAAAAAAAAAAAAGAATTTCTTTTGCGAATTTACAAGCGCTCCGTGCGCGGACGACTAAAAATTCCACGCACACTTTTAAAGACTAGATAAAGCTGAATATACACGTTCGGATGAGAAGTAATGTGCAGAAAGTTTACCTGACGTGTGTGTGTGTGTGTGTGTGGGTGTGCGTGTGTGGGTGTATAGATTCCATATAACGTACGTCGAATAAGCCATGTACACGTTCCATACGATAAAATATGTTTCAGCTGCCTGAACTGCCTGAACTCCCTGAACTACCTGCCTTCTCGTTACTGTCGCTCGTAAGTTAAGAATGGATTTTATCATTTCGACCGATCTTATCTCTCCTAAGGTACTACACACCCTGACACTACGAATAATTTTTTTCCAAGAGTTTCGTAGAGTACATTTGTTGGGATCGTCGTATCAAGGATTCCATTGACCTATCATTTCCGAACGATAGATGGTTCACTCTAAACGATAAAACGTTATCCAGATTGTTAGGATCTCGTTTGCTTCATCTTACACGTGTCACCGAACGTTCTGGGATCACGCACTTATATATGTACATACAAATTCAAGATTACATATGTTTGTATGTATGTATGTATGTATGTATGTATGTATGTATGTATGTATGTATGTATATAGGTAGGTATTGCATACAGTACGAAACACGGAGATGTTTTATTTGTTCCAAGCTATTTCAGAAAAGCAAAGTGCGAAAGGTGCTAAGTATCGAAATACAAAGAAAATATTCATTTTCGTTCGTTAAATTTTTTTGTTTTTTATTTAGAAAGATTCGGAATCTCTCTTTCTTCCTTCCTTTCATTCTTTCTCTTTCTCCCTGTCATGCTTTCTTTACATTTTAACTTTATTAACTTTGGTAAAACGCCCGTGTGTTCTGAAATACTTTAGACATCATATCTTTGACACTTAGAACCTTTCATCTTTGTAAATTTTAATGCGATTAATAATAACAAGGCAATGGTAATTATTCTGCATACAAATAACATTACCTTCTTCATATGTAATATGTACACATACACGACGTATCTAATAATGTATGAATATATTGTTTACGTGCTCGAGGCGAGAAGTAAATATACAACAAGGTTCATCGAGATGTCACACGTTCCATTCATATATACTACTTTCACGACTTTAATAAGAGCATTTTTTTTTTTTTAATCTTTTTCTTATCAAAGGCTCGCTCTTCTCTCTCTCTCTCTCTCTCTCTCTCTCTCTCTCTCTCGAGCGCGCGCTTACACATACGCATCGAATAAAAATAAATATTTTCGATTGTTTCCTAGAAAAATTGTTGCAAGTTACACATACGTATTTATATATTTATAATATGTATAATGTACCTATCTATCTAAATTATTAAGTATTTGTTCACATCTCTCTCTCTCTCTCTCTCTCTCTCTCTCTCTCTCTCTCTCTCTCTCTCTCTCTCTCTCTCTCTCTCTCTCTCTCTCTCTCTCTCTCTCTCTCTCTCTCTCTCTCTCTCTTTCTCTCTCTTTCTTTCCGTCCATTCCAGCGAATGAGAATTCAAATTGATATTACATGTATATATGTACACAATTACTTTTTCTAAATTTCGTTTACGGCCTTTACTCATTTTCAATTTTCGTTATGATCCTCAATTAGATCTTTAATACGAGCATGTGCTCAATTTAAAGTATTTTTCCTTACAACTAAAGATATCGTTTTCTTCTCTTTCTTTACAAACTCATGTAAATGTGTGTGTGTGTGTGTGTGTGTGTGTGTACACAGACACGCGCGCCACGCCACCCCCAAACTAAATTTATTTATAACGCTAAACCTTAAAGACTTTGGCTAATAAAAAGATTATGACTCAATGACGCTCCTTGACTCCTAAATAAAGAGAGAGAGAGAGAGAGAGAGAGAGAGGGGGGGGGGAGAGGGAGAGAAAGGGAGGGAGAGAGAGAGGAAACTCTCTCGCATTAAGACTGCTCCTCTCTTTAATCCTCTTTAATTATTTTTTTTTTTTTTTGGACGAATTTAAATCGCAATAGGATCCAACCGCCAGCCATCGTTTTTATCGACGAAGGACAAGTTACGAAGTACTTACGTACTTTTGTTTGAAAATTAATACCGAAAGAAAAGAAACGATGTCCGTTCCAAGATCCTTATGCGATCGGGATTATGAACAACAATGGTGTATGACATCGCTGAGGAAGTTGGGATTATTAAATATAGCAAATTCGTCGAGATACTGTTGGTTTTCCTTCGTACTTTTTTTCAAGAACTCTAATCTCTTATATTCGGACAAGCGCGCGAGATAACTAAATAAGAAGTGGATAAATAAACGACATAGGGGTTGGCAGTAATAATAACATAATGCTACGTAAAATGTTTGTCCAGAAGAGTGACAGTCACAACATTACAGGTTGATCGTTCCTGGCAGAATTATATTTAAAACAATATAATATCTAAATTAATCGTGGTAAATAATATTCGAGTGATGTGTCGAAGTACATAAAAAGAGAACGTCGTACTTATATGTACATACATAAACATTCAACAATTCGCATTTGATAACATTACAAGAAATTTGTTTTGTATTAGAAAACACGACGTACGTTTATACATGATACGTATATGTGTGTGTGTGTGTGTGTGTGTTTATATATATATATATATATATATATATATATATATATATATATATATATATATATTCATTCATCGTAGTAATAATAATAATAATAATAATAGTAATAGTAGAAAGAATGAAAATTTTACATCAACAACTAATCCGTACGAAGATACATTGTTTACGTAAATAAAACGTAATCTTATAGAAGCTTAAATTAAAATCTGGACAATCCTATCGAAGGTAATCGTACGATAATATTTATATTAAGGATGTTAAAGAGATGGGAAAAAAAGTTCAGAGCTGAAAGCGCATATATGTACTACTCGTTAAGCCGAGTAAAAGTATGCTTAGTCAAGACGAGTCGAAAAATGAAACCGGATAACATTTGGATCCAGTCGCAATGTTAAAATAACGTGTTAGAGCATTACGTTGCATACAAAAAAAAAAAAAAAAAAAATAATAAAAAAAAAACGAAAATAAGAAAAGAAATACGATAATACTAGCAAAATATTTGTTACGTATAAGACCTAAGGTAATATAGGAATGATGTAAGTCGCTTCTGCTTTTGCATTAAATTAATGAAAATTGCACTTGATCGAATAAATATAGATCGAATATTGAAAAGGAGACAAACATCTGTATTTCAATTTTACTTTTACTTTTTGACTTACACCATTCTTCTTTGCAGCAACTTACACGAATATGGGTGTCGAACGAAATCTTATTCGTACACTTTCCTGGCAGCACCTTTTGTGAAGTAACATTCCCATTAAACAAAATAATAATACAAAACAAAAAACAAAGATATATATATATATAAAGAGAGAAAGTTATATATGAGTATTTTAATCGCTTAGAGAAATGCATCGTGGAAAAATTTGATCTTTTCTCTCAGCAAATTAATTACTGAGTAACTGTATTTCTTAGTGCTGGAGAGATTTTTCTTTTCTTACTTTTCTTTCTTCTTCTTTATTTTTTCTTTTTTCTTTTTCTTTTTTTTTTTTTTTTATTTTTTTATTTGAGAACGAAACTAAACGTCGAATTGGACATTATTTTTTCTAGAAGATTATTAATACAGGCTCGAGTAAAAATAAAAGCAAATAGAGAGATGAGATCATATTTTACTTAAATACAAACAACTAGCTAATAAGTAAAAGACGATACGAATTTGTACACGTTAATTATTGAAACATTGGAAGAAAACGTTCGTTAGAAGATCGAAACAAAACCAGCACTAAATTTTTACTTTATAAGATGGAAATACTTTTACTAGCACAAGACAATCCAGATTATAGCTTATTGTAAAATTGACAACCTTCTCTCTTTGGTTCATCCGACAATGTAAATGAATGATTAGCAAGTGCCCTAGTTAATTACAAAATCATCAAGATTTCATGGAAATATTCGTCTGTAAAAAAGAAATAACTAACGTGTAATTAATACGTTTTTTTAGCCTGGATCGTTCCGTTCGTTATCTTTATACACATTCCCTTTTATACATTTTCTGCTAAATTTTGTATATTAATAAATATTATACTTTTTTTTGTTTTAATTCGATTTTAGACCAATATGATAAATTGATTTGGCACAATACGCAACCCACTCAAGTACAAAACTGGATAAAGAATTATCGTTCTATCTACAAGGACACAAAGTTCTGCATTCTTAACGCAAACTCCATTCGCTTGCAATAATTTAGAATTTAATATTCACACGTATCTTAGGATAATAGGATGGTATAAACAGTAACTTTTTACCGTCACGCATCCCCCTATTATTTTCATTCGTTTACAGACCATAATACTCTTCCATTCTAGCCAAATAAAAATATACAATTTATCCTCTTGCTTGTCATGATTTTTGATTCCTATCGATATATAAACTTTTACTTTAACACAAATATAAGTTATTTATAAGTTATGTTAATACATTCAAAGCACTCGTGGCAAAAATCTGTTTTCCTCAGTGTCAAAATTATGAACTAATTTCAATTAATTTTTATCAATGTTCCTAATCATACATATATATATATATATATATAAAACAAAAGAAATAACAAAATGAAATTCTTGTTATTTTAATAATAATAATAATAAGAATAATAATAATAATAATAATAATAATAATAATAATAATAATAATAATAATAATAATAATGGTTGTAATAACGGCGTCAACGACGAGGACGACGACGACGACGAAAACAACGAGGACGAGAACGAAGACGACGAGGACGAGGACGACGACGAGGACGACGACGAGGACGACGACGATGGTAATAATAGTAAAAATGATATTAAAAATCCACTATTTTTATCCAGTTTATGTTGGAAGTCATGATATATTTACCTGTATGATATACTATTGCCGTTAATGTATTTGATGAACGTAAAAGATACGAAATATAAGTGAAACATGAATATTCGTTTCGAGTAAACTCATTTTATCCACATTCGTAAAAAAGTGTGGCGACGTAAACTACTTCGTAAATCGATCCGTTAGATTATTAATCAGAAAATAAACACGTTCTCAATTACATTGTATCTTTCACGATAAAAGCAAAATATTGTTATCTAACAAATACTATATATACAAGAATATACATCGTTGATTGGAACTAATTAGCGAGTAAACGCAAGTATTCGTGAGTTAATTAAAATCCTAATAACCTTTTAACCCGGATACTTGTTTTACTTGCCTCGTATAAATGAATTCGAGAAACATTTCGAAAAGTTATCTAAATTCGTGAAGAGATCGTCTTACTTGGTAAACCGTCTCGCGGGATGACGAACGTGTTAAATAATATTTTCAATATGAATACTACTTACCGAAAATTTTTGTGTAAGACGATAAATACAAAAATCATTTCTTTCCTTGATTAAATAATCTTCTCGTTCGTTTTCTTTGAATGAAGGAAGAAGGCGTAGCCAAAAGTTTTAACGACGCTCGCTTCGGTTCTCTTCGTTCGACGACAGAATGAACTTTGAGCACATATAAAATTTTGTCATCGGCACACAACGTATCTTTCATTGACATACGCTACGTCGTTTTGTCATAGTTATAAGATAATCGATTGTCCTGCCATTAATACAGGCAAGATCACAGAAACGATTCTAAGGCTCGTAGTCACGTTGCAACAATTGCATTTGCATTTTGTCTACTTTCTTCGGCTTATCGCTAAATACAAGTTGATTCCGGGTGTTGGCTGGCCGACTTTCTAGTTTTTTTCGGTTCCTTCGTCGTTAATTCCTGGGATGGTCTCCGTGGACTACCCAATGTGACTAAGGCTGAGGCTACCGCTAAGCCGGCACTTTGTCCAGCTGGAGTAAACGGCTCACCACCGGTAGGCAATCTGACTAGCAAGGATAAGACTGCTGCTCTGTTACCACAACAGGGCTCCAGTGCGATCGGACTAGGTGCATCCTAAATATCGTAACATCGTCAAAACTCTCTCTCTCTCTCTCTCTCACACACACACGCACGCACGCACGCACGCACGCATACACGCACTCTCTCTCTCTCTCTCTCTCTCTCTCTTTCTTTCCTTAAAAGCCTTCCGTAAGACCGATAAACGACAATTTCACCAACCTTTTTCTTTTTCCGACAATTGTTATATTCGCCGTCGCCTCTGTCGCCGGCAGCATCGTTGTCGACGACGTCTCGCCTCTCTATTTCCACGAGTACTTGACTGAACGCCCTATTGGCCATTTGTTGCATCTCCACGAAAAGTCGTTGCCTTCTTCTATACATGTCATACTTTTGTTTGATCTTCCACAAAATCGCGGCTACTAGAAGTAGGGCAAGGAAACACCTGTGCGGCGGCATATAATCTCTAGTTTACAAGTAAGTACTGCCTGAGACTTACGATAGTAGAAAGGATATAGTCAATTTGGAAAACAAAAAAAAAATGAAAAAAAAAAAATAAAATAAAATAAAACAACCCAGAAAAAAAAACAATATTTTCAATGGCATCCACTTTCATTTCTATTGGCGTTTATTTATTTATTGCGTGTTACGCGACGAACGTAAAGAAGATTTCGTGATGAATTCATATTTAAATACTCACGTGCAAAAAGTTATGAAGAATTGTTGCAGATTTAACTTTGAATATTGAGAAAATGAAATCTGAATCCACAAAGGTGGCTGAAAGTCATAAACGTATACGTAGAACGTTGTTAACGTATTGTTCTCCTCGCTACCAAAATTGTAATCTGCCTTGCTAAAGCGATGCTTATACATGCTCGTCGTACAATTGGCACCCAAAAGAAGCGGCTTTTCTGGACTGTTTGGTCTTTTAATAGTAACGTTCATCTTTGCGAGGACCGAACACGTTATAGAAAACTCGGCATCGATGTCGGCTTTCGGTGGGGAATTTTTAAAGTTGATCGCTCTATAATGCCGATCTTCTTTTTTACTTAAATTAAAGGTAAATTGATAATCGATAGCCAAGTCATCTGAAAGCAATAGGAATCAATTTGAATACGTTCGCGAGCGCGAGGAAAATAAAATACGTAATTGTGTATTTACAAGAATTCGTCGACGATAGAGAGAGAGAGAGAGAGAGAGAGAGAGAGAGAGAGAGAGAGAGAGAGAGAGAGAGAGAGAGAGAGAGAGAGAGAGAGAGAGGGAGAGAGAAAGAGAGAGAAAACTTACAGAAACATGACCCTTTGTTCGTAGGATCGCCATAATATAGTCCCGTCACGTCACATCGCTCGCAATGATCTCCAACGATGCCTTTGGTCGTGCAAAAACATTTACCGGTCTCGCTAGAACACTGTGTGCCTTGATTATTACAGGAGCACGCTGGAACATCGATCGAGTACAGTGAAGAAAATAATAAACCCGGAGTTCGAATTTTGTAAGTTTTAGATAAAAATTTGATGATGTCTTACGTTGACACGTTGCCCCGTTCAAAGGACTTCCGTAATAACCGGGAATGCATTTGTCACAATTCTGTCCGTAAGTTAAATTCCCGCACGGTTGAATGCAAACGCTGCTGTTTGGAAGACACTTGCTATGGCCGTTGCATTGGCAAGCTAAGATCAATATAAATATATATATATATATATATACACACGATCGATAAAATAATCGTTCGGACAACGCGCGACCAACGAATATAGAAATAAATATTGGATACTCACTTGGACACGTGGTAAAGTACCAATGATCGAGCGAACAAGTTTCTAAACTCCTACTGCTCGGACCACGAGCGCCGCCAGACAAACACTGTCCTTTCCCTGTACCGGATCCATCGTCGCACCAACCACAACCGGGATCAGATCTACAGGCCGAACAGGACAAATAAAAGCTACACCATTCCCTTCCGTTTCCAGTAGCGCGACACCTTGCCTCGATCGTCGTCCATGAACGACATTGGCCGTACGGGAAACTAGCGGGATAGGCATTTTTGTCGACGCACTTCGCTTCGTTCTGACACCAAATGCAATCGGATTCTGTACAATTCCTACAGGAAGTATATTCCGCGCACGGACTTCGACAAGTTTCCATCGTTAAGCGCTGAGCCTGTATGGTTCCGTTCAGACTGCTAATCTATAAATATAAATTAAAGAATCGTTGATATTCGAGCGGGCGTAATAAGTCCGCGATCGGTTAGGAAGAAACACGGCCTCTAACCTCGCGCGTCTTAGATTGCGGCTTACAACGATCCGGACCGTTCGACCATGACCAAATGCAACGCGGATTGCTGGAGCAAGCGTGACAGGTGTGCAATTGCAGACACTCGATGCCAGTGTGGGCGTCGCACTTTTCCAAATCCTTGATGACCTCGGTGGCCGGCGAATTGGCGTTATCCCGGCATACCTCGTAGGAACAACTTTTACCGCACCAAACACAATTGTAGGACGTTTGGACGCAAGCGACGCAATCGGTTTGGACCTTGCACAATTCCTTATGCGACGTCATTCCACGCGGTGGGGTGTCGTCCAAGCACCTCATGTACTTTCCATCGTGCATGTCGTCCTCGAGCAATGCGTGCCGCGGTATTTTCGTTATCGCGATACACCGACCGATATGATTGTCCCACACGCACTTAACACCTGTCCTCGCGTTCAGACACTCATTTTGTTTCATCAAGTGTTCGCAATGTCCCGGTGTATACCTGGGCGAAGAAAATATTATTAAGAAAAAGGGATCGTTCGTTGGCCCTCGAGAATAATCGAATAGGTCTACTAGACAGGGTGTGTATACCTCAACATGTCGGATAGCATCTGACCGTCGAATCCTCCATAGATATACATGGAATCTTCGAAAACGGTAGCGCTATGCCCGTATCTCGGTAGGTCGGCCATGTCCCTCGGCATGAAATAATGTTGCCAGGTGTCGCAGGTGACGTCGTAAGCGATGGTATCCGCGGAATAACACCTGGCACCGTGCGAGTGCTGAGTGTCGTTATGCATGTTACCGCCAAAGACGAGCATCAGGCCGCCGGAAATAAAGACGCCGGTGTGAAAAAATCGGGCCGACGGCGCGGCCGTCAATATCTTCCACTCGCGGTACTTGGGATGATAGGAGTAGAGTTTATTCGTCAGTATCTGAGTGCTTTGCGACTCGGACACGTACCCACCGTACACGTATATAAGATGCGTCAAGGGATCGTAAGAAGAACTATGACCGTAGCCCCCTTTAACGGGGTAACCAATCGTCTCGACGATTTGCCACTCGCGCGTTCCCAAGTAATACTCCTGGACGGTGTTCAAGTAACCATACTGAGGCGAATAACCAAAGATCACAACCATTTTCTCTTTCTCACCGTAACTTTGGACGAGATTCGCCGTATGCCCAGCTACCTGTATAAAATTACGACTCGCGTAATTATTTCTCTTAGAAGAAAAGGGAGAAAGGCGTAAAAAGAAACAAAAAGTTATCCCCAAAAAACGATCTTTGTACCTTGAGCGGTCCGCACATTGTCTTGTTGCGGCAATGGTCGTGCACGGTAACGTTTTCCCAAACTTTAGCCGACACGTCGAACGCCCAGATCTCGTTGGTGACGGTGGAATTTTGTACGACGCCACCGTACATAAATATCTTGTCTCCAAATAGTACGCACGAATGGGCATATCGAGGCGCGGGTAGCTTCCCCTCCACGTGAGGGGTTTCCCAGACGTTACCGTTGTAATCGTAAACGTATATCATCTTGGCACGATGAAAACTCTCGCCGCCGACCACGTAGAGGGAATCTTTCCAAACTATGGAACAGTGACTGGCCGAACCTTCGGGAGAGAAGTCCTTGTAAGTGACCGTCTCCCAAAATCCATGATCTCTCTTTTGACTGCAGTCCGCTCCTGAACAAGAGGAAAGAGGGGAAAAAAAAAAAAAAAAAAAAAAAAGAGAATAAAAACATTTCACGCGCGTTAAACTTTTAATAGGAGAGAGAGCCTTAAACGTAATAACGATGAGAACGTGCGAAGAGAGAAGGAACGATCGTTTTTACCCTTATAACCGTGTGTGCAGTCGCAGCGACGCTTCGATCTATTGCATTCGCCGTGTACACGATGGTGAAAGCAATTATTTGGACACACCGGGACGTCGCAGGCTTTTCCGGTCCATAAGGCGTCGCACGCACACATACCATCTATACAGACACCGTGCCCAGAACAATCGACGTAGGAATACCTATCGTATTTAAAAAAAGAAAAAAAACCTGTCGTGAGACAGCTGCTGCTGGCCACGCACTTACGAGATACGTAAACCTTATTAACAATAGACCTGTCGATTGACGACCGTGTACATAATGTAATCATAAGTCAAATATATGTAAACATACGCATCAAATATACTCGAGATATATATATATATATATATATATATATATATATATATAACGATCGTAAATCAACCTTGAATAATGTAAAATAAACTTGTTCGTAAAAAGAAACGCGGATAGTTAAGAATTGTGCCGGTTGTTCGCTAAAAATACTTATTTACAATCACGTCCAAGCACTGAAACAATAGGACTCTGAGAGATGAGACAACGATCCATCTCTGAGATTGAATGGTGAAAACGTTTGTACGTTCGAACGCGAGAGATACCTCGCCAAAGTCTTTCTCCTTTTTCCGAGAATATAAGATATTTTTCCAAGAATTTTTTTTTTGCGGCGAACGGCGAACGGCGAGACGCACGACTCGGCGACCTTCGCTCGTAGGATTAATCTAAGGAATTTATGTACACGAGCGAAATAATTGAAACGATAAGATAAAACGGATAAC
>OU964964.1:10628417-10930917 GCA_918808275.2 Dolichovespula sylvestris
TTTTTTTCTTTTCGTGCCGCGTTCGCACCGTCGACGATAAACACGTATGTATATAATTATCTATAAATCAACTCGATCCGTAAACATCGTGATTTTAATCGGATATCAGAGTCCACGTTGTTCTTCGCGTCTACGCCGCTGTTGATTCGTAATTTAGGATATATTCCCTAACTATTTAGTAAATTAATCATCATCCATTTGACGTAGATAAGCTTTCCCTATCGTGAATCAAACCGCAATTCGGACTTTTTTTCCTCGTTGTTTTAACGTTCGTTAAAATATTACCGGTTGACCGACTGTTCAAAGAGAGTAATAAATTCGTGGATAATTTCTTGATAAAACAACGATTGCATCGGAAAGACGACAATATCGTAATTTATGCTCGTTCGTGACACTTCAAAAAGATGTTGTTTTTATAAAGTGACAATGACGATGCACGTAACCGATGAAATTCGTAAGCGCACTTTGGATCGAACGTAAAGCGATAAGCGATACATGCGCGAACGAACGTAACGCGTGCTTTCTTATGAATATAAAATAACTTTGCTGTTAGTAGCGAGAGAAAGGATGATACGTTAGCGATGTCTCCGCGAAAGTTATTCCCTCTTGATTCGTAATTAGGAATAATAATTTTCGACAACGATAAACGCTCAAAGTTCGAACTTTGACGATCGTTTTCATTCGCGAAGGATGCGCCAAGCTCTCGAATAAATAAAATCACGAGATACTTACTCCTCGAACGGTATCCGATTAGATCGACAGACCGTTCGTTCTAATAATCGCGGAAGATGGGATATAGAACGGCCGGAAACAACGCGATAATTCATTTCGTCCTTGACGAAGACGAGCTAACCAACAAGTATTCTCCTTCGCTAAACGAGAATAAATTTAAAATACACCTGCGCTTCTCTCCGACATCGCTCGTAACGTTTTATATAGACGACATAGTCCTCGTGGAAAAAGGATGCGCGCGTTTTCTCTCGACGACGACGACGACGACGACGACGACGATGACGATGACGATGACGACGGCTGAATAACAATGTTTTTCTTCGCGAGAAACGCAAAGAGCAACGAATACGTTCTCTAGATGATTGAATAAACGCTCGTGGTCGATCATCGTCCACGAATACTACTCTTACGTTCTGCTAATGATCGAAGCCCCTTGATCGACGCGATAAATAATCATAATGATTGTTCTTCGAATTATTCGATTTCAACAAAAATAAACAGAAAAAAAATTGAAAAAAAAAAAAAAAAAGATAAGAAATTGTATCGGCAAAAAGGGTGATAGATCCCTTGGAAAAGGAAGATGATTTCGGTGAACGGTTAAAAATTTTCAAAAGCCTATCCCAAAGTACGTCCCTCTCTCTCTCTCTCTCTCTCTCTCTCTCTCTCTCTACGTAGACGGCGAGTGAGTCACAACGGCCTCCTACCGGTTCAACGACCTAGTGGTTTCGTTTCGCGTTATATCTTCGAAGAAACGAACGATGCGCGGGAAATCGAGCTGTTAAAGGGAACGAAACTGCGACGTACATACGTACGTATATAATATATCTATCTCTCGCGCGATGAAAAACAATCCGAGTTAGTTTGCGTGTTGATTGCGAAATCGAAAGAGGAGAGATGAAAGAAATGAAAATAAAATGGAATGCTTTTAACGAGGGAGTACAAACATTTTTTCCCCCCCCCCCGGTTTATCGCAATGATATTGCGCTCGAGTTAGTTTCGACTTGTCATGATACTAGTGCTCGGCACTTAACATTTTTACGAGGCTTTTATGGATCCCGCTTACGCCAACGGATCTCTCTCTCTCTCTCTCTCTCTCTCTCTCTCTCTCTCTCTCTCTCTCTCTCTCTACCTCTCTCTCGTCTCTTCCCTTCCTTATTTATTTTATAATCCGAAAACGAGGAGAAAACATAATTCTCGATCCGATCGTTATTAGATTTTGTCGAAACAAATTCCCGCCCAAATAAATCTCCATCTGAATAGAAAGAAGAAGAAGAAAATAATTATTTTAATAATCGTCACGTTGACGAGTCTATTCCTAGAGTCACGATCCTTTGAAAGTGTGTCTCGTTCGAAAGGAGAGCAGGACGTCGTCGACGCCAATGTCCTCGTCGCAGAAGAGACTTTTCAAGCGTTCTACGTCACGAGAAAATCCAGGTTACTCGATGTCGTGATACCTGCAAAACCTATTATTTCATTAACTCGCGCGAAATCAAAGTTTTATGTAATGCCGCCTTATTATTGGATATATCAATTGTTCGGGTTGGAGGGTGGGTTTAGAGAGAAAAAAGAAGGTAAAAGAAAAAAGAACAAGAAAAAGAGGAGAGAGAGAGAGAGAGAGAGAGAGAGAGAGAGAGAGAGAGAGAGAGAGAAAAGAAAAAATAATGAGGGTGAGAATGGTTATACGATAGCGGGGATATATAGATTATATGTTCGACGATCGGTATCTAATTAAAAATAATAACAATTATATAATCGCGTCGTATAAATTCGAACGAGAACAAGCTTTGCAATACACCTCGACGATATATCGAAATTTGTGAAAAAAAAAAAAAAAAAAAAAGAGAAAAAAGACAAATTAAACGCATTACCTACAAATTTCATTCACGACGACGACCGAATATATAATATATACATATATACCTGTTTACGATTTATACATCGATAAATAGGAGACTTTGTAAGAAGAGAG
This sequence comes from Dolichovespula sylvestris, assembly GCA_918808275.2. Lineage (NCBI taxonomy): Eukaryota > Metazoa > Arthropoda > Insecta > Hymenoptera > Vespidae > Dolichovespula > Dolichovespula sylvestris. Next base: position 10,631,119 of record OU964964.1, read on the forward strand.
GTGACATTTTGGAATGCTTTCCAATTTCGCCAAGAAGACCACACGCGCGGCTCTTTCAAACGTCCATACACGTACGTACGTACGTACGTATTAGACGTGGGCTATTCGAGAAGGTGACGACGACGTATAAACCGATAGAAACACGAAACCACGAGAGATTAAATCTCACGAGCAATAAACGTGAACGATCAGAATTATTTCGGAAGTCTAAGGATCAAGAGTTTATAACGGGCGAATCTTTTTTCCTGAAATAAAGAAGAAGGAAAAAGAAAAAACAGACACGGTTGAAAAAATCAAGATAAGCTCCCTGGAGCTATACATATACTAGTTTCTACGCGCGTGCTTGTTCCGGCTTGCCTGGTCTGTGTATAATAGATAACATCGTGAATCTGTCTTTCCTAAATATTTCAGGAAAGAACAGAACTTGTATACGATATCGATTCGAATCGCGTACGATTGCGAGAAATATAATGTAAAAAGCTCGTGTACATTATTTAATGACCCGAATTATGCGTCCTTAGCACGTGCACGTACGTATAGGAGGCACACGTAGATAATATTTAAAAGAAAAATAAATAAAACAAAAAGGAAGGGAAAAAACAAACGTTCTTTTTTTTTCTTTTTGTTAGCTCTTTATGGCTTATCAACGCGTTATATATCGTGTCCTCGCAGAAATTCAAAATATCGTTTCACTGATACGACTAAAAAGAATTTTTCGAATAATCATTTTCCAGTGTTCGCATAAATGCACGGCCTACCGACCGCGTTCTCGCATTCCCTCCCGTTCCCTTATCCTACCGTATCGAAAGAAAATTCGTGCAAGATCGCGCGCGCGTTACAAGCGATCTTTCTTATCGTAAAACCACCTATATTTTGTGCCCCTTCTCCTTCCTTCTTTCGTCTCTTTCTTTTTCTTTGCTCGCACGCTATGACAATAATAAGAAATTTTACGATTGCGTAGGACGCGTACGGATGATTGAGAATCCTTATAAAATGATATAAGGATTTGTATATTCGGAATAATTTCACGGTAAGAATCGAAAATCTCGATTCGCATAGAAACGAAAGAGAGATTTATTCGAGGATAATAAAAGGTACGTAGGGGCATGGGAAGAATTTCGTTAAAAAATTCTTTTCAGCCGAGACACCGCAGCATACACACACATATAGGTAGGTAGACGGACGTCGTCGTTAGAGCCGGGTTTTTCGATTACTCGACGTGCCGATCAATCACCGTCGAACGAAATGTCACAGAGTCACGATCGTAAGCTTGGATTAACTCGTAAAAGATGTAAAGAAAATCTAGTAATGTGCCGTCCTTTCGCGTCCGCACACATAAGCCTCGTAAATAGATGTCGTCGTCGGTGTCGAAGCTTCGATGAAATTCATTTATCGAATTTAAAAGTTCAATCGAGCTTAAAAAATCATATGCGTCGACGGGCGAATTCCGTTGGGGTGTTCTTGAATTTCATGATCCGTTTGATTATAGAAAATAATATTAATCGCCCGTCTATAAAGGCATAAATTAGTTAAAGAAGAGTAAATAAAGGGGGAAGAAAATCGACGAAACGGCGATCGGTTTGGCGCGAAAGATTCGAAGATACTTATTTAAATGAAACTCCCCGCGCAATACAATCGGTAGTTTCGCCGAGACAGTATTCACATTTCGTTCCGGTTTGACCGAAATGAAATTTGTGTCTCGGCGCGGCGGCCGACTTTATAGAAATTGGATTTTCGACGTGTCGCATAGACGATCCTTGACAGCGACCGAAACCGTATTCTCTCCCTGTCAACTTTAAAACCGTACACGATCGATCGACGTCCGATCTTATCTAATCTCGACTTAGCAAAGAGTTCGTAGAGTTCTTTCTACTCGCTCGTTCGATTTAAACCGAGTTACCTGTTACCATTCTCATGTGCCGTTAGAAGGAACAATTTTGTTTCATTCGTTCGTCGACGATTACTTTACGCTTATTTTTTTAATTACGATAAATTCAATCTCAACCGATGACCCTGTTATATCTTACGGATAGAAAGTCGCAATCGATTCTTCGTGCAAAAAAGTAGAAAACGATAATCGACGTGTATATTCACAAATCTCGTAAAGGAGACGTGCGCGCGTATTATCCGTATAAAAAATAGATCGAAAGAAAAAGTAGACGAGAGAGAGAGAGAGAGAGAGAGAGAGGAGGAGGAGGAGGAGGGAGAGAGACACGAGCACGGCGTGTCGTTAATTCTCTCCATGCGCAGCACCAACGCGTGGTAATTTCGCGAATACACGTTATATTCCCACGGACAGCGACTGCGTAGATTTCGTTCTTCGACGACGAAATTTCAACGTCTCGGTTATTTTTTCTCTCTACGTTTTTACTTACGTATGCACGTAAGGGGTTAATCGATCGAAACGAATAGGTCGAACGAAATGGAACAAATGGAATCGATAATTTCCCCAAGTCTCGCGACAAACCAACCGAAACACGTCCTATCTATCTATGTACGTACGAAGAGAGTCGTAACCGGTGGTAACTAACTGCCTCCTGACTTATTCGAAACCCACACGCAGGAGTAGGAGGAGAGATCGATCGATCTACCGTAAAAGGAGGAGAAGGAAGAAGAGGAAAAAGAAAAAGGGCGGTAAAACGTAGCTTTTCGAATTTCGCGCCTTTTTCGTCGTGCGAGCGATATGGCGCTTACTGCGAACTTACCAAGGAGCGCTATAGGATAAATGAATTTTTATGAGGAGAAAGAGAAAGAGATATATATATATATATATATATATATATAGAAATGGACGAACCGGATGAATCGAGTCGCGACGATCGAAAAAGTTTCCGGCGATGAGTATTTTGCGCGGTCAGTGTCACCGGCCCACCGACATTCCCAACGTCGAGGATGTCAACCGACGTTAGTCCAGACAATGACCGACGATCCCCTCCCCCCTCTCTCTCCCGCGACCCCCTAATTTCCTCCCACTCGAGAGGCATGCCCTGAAAAACGCACGCATCCACGAGACACGCACGAGAGCGATTAAACCGGAGTATCGGGGGAAGAGAACGCGTCGCGAGTTTATTTACGGCGTCCAACTTGATATAAACTAAGGGAGAAGAGAGAGATGCTCCAAAAGTATCCGGCGGACGATCGAACGAAGAGGTAGAAGAAGGACGCAACGAAGAAGAGCCAGAACACTCCAGGGAGTCCCGTTTTGTGCACTTGACACGTAGCGACACGTAGACGGCGTTGCCGAGAGCGAGTGAGAGAGAGAGGGGGGGAGGTAAGGGGAGAGAGACAGAGAGAGAGAGAGGGAGAAAGGGAGAAAGAGAGAGAGAGAAAGAGAGAAGGCGAACGTGAAAAAGGAAGACCGGAGAATGCAGGAGAGTCCGCTCGGAGATTAGAGATTCGCATGTCCCCCGAAGGGCCGACCGAATAAAATAGCCCGTAACGACGTCGAAAGGAAAAGATATCGTTGAGAGAGAGAGAGAGAGAGAGAGAGAGAGAGAGAGAACTCTTACCTGACTTTGCCACCGCAGAATTGGCATGCCGAACCCTGCCATCCCTCGCGACACAAGCAAGTACCATTGACGCAATCCCCGTTGATGCAGGTCTCGCTGTCGCAGCTCGGTTCCGTCGTCGTCGTCGTCGATGAGGAGGAGGAGGCCGCCGTAAGGTGCAGGAGCCAACAGCAGAGCAACGCCGCCCACCAGAGAGGAGGCAAGCATGGCAACGTGATCGCACTGCACTCTTGAAAGCGTGTCAGCTCTACTTGCCGCGAGGGCCGACGACGTTTCCGACGGTACTTAGACTTATACAGAAACAAAAACATCTGCACGATCTCTGCCATTTTGGTAGGCTTCCATGTCAGAGACAATGGCCGACGGCGACGCACCGAAGAAGAAGAAGAAGAAGAAGAAGACACATACGGAAGAGGAACGCACTTTCGCCTCTTTCGAGCGCGACGGTTAACCGTTACTGGCACACTCGTCGTCCCTCGATCGTCGTTCTTGCCTTCTCTGGGTCTCTCGCGCGCCGCTTCTCCGCCACTCACGATCCCTCTTTTCCGCTCGCGCCGCCCTTCCTTCCACTTTCGCACGGTGGTGCTGTCTGTGCATGCTGTGTCTCTTCGAACGACGACGGACGGTGGCGGCGGCGGCGGCGGCGGCGGCGGCGGTGGTGGTGGCGGTGGTGGTGGTGGTGGTGGTAGTGGTGGCGGCGGCGGCGGCGGCGGCGGCGGCTCCCCTTCGCCGGCTCTCGATCGTCAGCGTCCTCTGCAAACTCCGAACTCGTCCGAAGGACGCCGAACCTTTCCGACCAAAATATCTCCTCCTTCCACTCATAACACCCGCCATTTTTTTCAATCTAACCGACTCTTAGCCGACTTTCCTCCCCAAAAATTCTCCCCGACCGGACCTACAGCGGCTATTATCGTTTCGACCAATTTTCCTTTTACGTATACGGATTAAATATCATTTACTACGCCTTTATTTCGCCTCCGTACGTATCGTCGTCGATCGATCGAACGATCGATCATCTCTTACGTACGTCTAACCTCTTTGATACCTCGTCTCTGAAATAAAACTCTGAAATAAAAACTAATACGTGCTCGTTCCTACGACGAATCCTAATCAAAATATAACGTATAAATTATTAAAATATATGACCGGAACGCGAACGTTATCGATCGAGCGACGTTTCTTTTACTCGTAGTCCGTCGAAAGAGTCGCGCTCGTTCGAAAGAAAATATCATACCGACGAACGATCGGCAAAGTTCGCGAACGTTCGTACCGATGATAGCGAGAGACCGATCGGACCCGATCGGACCCGATCGTCTCCGACGTACGTGCCTTTCCGTGACACTTTACGGAAATAAATGACGTCACGCGTATAGCCGACAACGCGCCGACTCCCGATACGATTCCGAGTCAGAGCATGCTGCCAGTCGTGTTGCCAGTAATGAAAGGGACGCCGCACGAGAACGACTTTGTTTCCTCGACGATGTTATTACCGTCGTTTCTCTAACTAACGAGGCTTATCGGTATCGTACTTGCTACGCATAAATTCCTCTTCCCCGACTAGCTTTCCTACTATTGCTTCCAATCGTATCTGAATAAAATGGAAAAAAATGCTTTTATTATAAAAAATTACCGCGTAATATTGACAGATTCTCGATATCCCGAAGCATATGTACGTTTTTCACGAAGGATGTCGACGCGTTTAGCGTTTTTCTTTACGTACATTTTTAACGTATATCGTGTCCCTACTTTTGCCTGGCGCTACCAGTGCTACACCATATGTTTATCCGTACTTGTACACACACACGCGCGCGCGCGCCGCACATGTATAATATAAACGTGAAACGAACGATACAAAATTGCGAAGAACAAAAAAAAAGAATATCGTAATATAAATACGTGTAAACAAAAATTTATCGGCAATCGTTTCGGCATATCTTTCGGCAAATCTACGTCTAAATTTCTTTTATACAAATTTGATCTAAATTTGATCTAAATTTATATCCTCAAATTTTCTCTCTTTTTTTTTTTTTTCGCAAAATTCATCGGTATCCATAAAAAATGATGTCCGTTTGCGCGTGCAATTAATTCTTTACCGTTGAAAAATGCCTGAATGATCGGCCTCTTGTTAGCTCGTAAAATACATCGAAGGGAATAGAAGGTATTATATCATAATTCGGCTAATCTAAAAATGGCAGGAAAGAAGAAAAGTGGAAAAGGAGGCAAGAAGGGAAAGAAAGAAACGAAACTAATCGACGAGCATCAACTCCGTCGCGATTTAAGAGGGAAAATGAAAGCGGCTGATTTAGATATGGACGAGGGAATCGAAGACAAACTACCTGAAAAAGTAGCCGCGGAAGTTTCTTCGAATATTAGAATCGGTGGTATAGAGGGGTAAATTTTCTAAACGAAATTAATTAAATAATTAATTAATTTACGATAGGGAATTAAATATTTTACGAAGAATGATCTCAAAATATAATCTTTGAAGATTATAATTGATACCCGTTGAGATAGATAAGAGAAGGAAGATTATAACGACGAAGCAAAACAAGATATCGAAATATATCATATATATTCTTATATTACTTCCTTAATTTTCGTTTCTAGAGGAGGTACGTATTCCACGCTTGTAATACTCAATCACAAGGGAGAGAAATTGATAGAAGTTAAGGGCCCCGGTACCAATCATTGGGTAATTATGATCGTGATATATAACGAAAGACCTTAAATATAATACTACGATTGGCAGTATAAGTATGAAATGAAACTTTACGAATGAAAAATTAGGTTCTTGGGATGGAAGAAACGGCCGCTAGGATTAACGCGATGATCGAACATGGGAAAGAACTATTGGACGTACCGAAAACTGTTCCCTTGGATTGCGTGGTATTTGTTTTAGTAGCATGAGAAAATCGTGAACGATCGAAAAATATAAATTTTTGTAGGGCCTAAGCCTGAGCGGTTGCGAGGAAGAGACCACGAATAATCTTTTAACTAGTACGCTTTTAAAGGAATATCCAAACGCTGCTAAAGATTATTACGTTAGTTCGGACACGCTAGGTAGTCTCAGAACTGGTTTGGAGAACGGTGGGATCGTACTGATCGCTGGAACAGGAAGCAATGCTCTACTGATCAATCCGGATGGGAAAACTCACGGATGCGGTGGATGGGGTTATATGATGGGAGACGAAGGCAGCGGTAAATATATAAAACGAAATTAATGAATTTTCTAAATGTTCCTAAGCGTTATTATATTGCGAGGAGTATCAATTTCTCGATTCGTAGCATATTGGATCGCACACCGAGGCTGCAAATACGTATTCGACGACATAGACGATCTAGCGAAGTCTCCTCATCCCATTTCTTACGTCTGGCCGGCGATGAGAGACTTTTTCCAAGTGAAAGACAGAGCGGACATGTTATCGCATTTGTATTCGAATTTCGACAAGAGTAAATTCTCTATGTTCGCTAAGGAAATTGCGATCGGTTGCGAGAAAGAAGATCCTCTTTGTCTCGCTATATTTGAAGAAACTGGTCGACTTCTAGCCCGGCATATCGTGGCACTCTCCAAGAAAGCCCATAACGTGAGCTTAGATTAACAAAAATATTCTTACCTACGTCAAATTCCACTTAACCATATGCATACACACGCACACACACACACACACATATATGTATTTATATTTCGTCGTATTTTGTAGGATCTTAAATTATGTCACGGTGGTCTCAAAGCGATATGCGTTGGTTCCGTTTGGAAATCGTGGAAATTCATGAAGGAGGGTTTCATCGACGAAATTCATAGCGGATTGGTAGTCGATGAACTTAGTCTTCTCAATCTAACGGCCACGTCCGCGTTGGGATCGTCCTATCTAGCTGCCGAAAAGATCGATTGCCCTTTCGTTAAGCCTTACGACGAAAACGTGCAAGTCTTTTTCCATTATAAACGCGATAATTACGGTAAAATTGAAAATCAACGACAAAGTCAAACAAGACAATGCATCAAAAATGATAAAGACGAAAGTATTAAAATGGCTACGACTATCTGTTAAATTAGAATAATTTAATATTCCTGTCCGAGATAATCGAAGGATTAAATCGATACGAATCAATGATGCCAATTTAACGACTTTTAAAGAGTGCAATATATCTAAAGTTGTAACGGTCATACGGAATTAATAAAACATTTTAATACGAACTTTAATCTCTGCGATCGTTTTATAATTGAATAGATATTTTAATACGTAATAATAATTGTAATTTAAACATATAAAAAGAAAAATCAAATTAAAAAATTGAAGCACGATTCGGACGTGGCGCCAACAAGTACGGCTTTTAAAACGTACAAAATTAAAATGTCCTTTTTAACCTGTAATTGATTTCATTCGAAATTTCGTAACATTGAAAACTTTTTTTTTTTTAAAAGGAAATGATGGGAATAAAGAAACTTTGGGATGTCTTTTGGGAATGCATATATCTGGCCGCTGGAGTTATCGTTAAAATCATACTTTATGTTATTCTTTTTTTCCTCAGTTTAATATTCTTTATAGCGTCCACGGGTGCAACTGTATTTTTTATCTTATATCTTCTCGGATATGTACCGACAGAAATCGACGAATATAGCGATCATAGATGAACTAACTGGAAAAGAAACAGGTATGCACTATATGTGTGCGGATCCGTAAATATTTATATCACTCCACACGTAACGTAAAGGCTACGTAAATAATTGAATTTTTCATCGAGTTAGAATATTTCCAATTTGAGTCTTCATAAAAATTTTTCAGGCGGAAACTCGTTTAAAAATTCTACATAAAAGCATTCTAGCTTATAAATACGACAAAAATACAATGAAAAGAAACAGTTATTACCGAGAAGAAAATGTTATTCTTCGTTGCTCTGCGCAGTCTTAAAAACGCATATGTAAACAGCCGACCATAAAATAAAAGGAATTACAGGCTAATATTTGAGGGCGCCATTCGCAATTATCGCGAACTTTTTTTATATTACTATAAGCATGCAGCACAAACATTATGCGCGCGATACTTGAAATAACATCAACAATGATATTGTATGAAAAATATATTCATGTAAGCGTATCACAATATCTCGTGTACATTATAACATTTATAACTTGTACACATATCATTTAATTATAACTCTTCTTTTCGTTTTTTCTAAGTTTTACAATTCCTTTCTTACTTTCATTCTTATACCAAGGACTGAGTTCAAACAATTTTATTCTTTCTCTCTTAACTGTATAGGAGCGACATTGTAACCGAACACATATAGAATCAGCTATTTATGAACACAGGTCTTGGTAAATGTCACAATACTCATATCAAATATAAATTTATAGGTTTCTTTTTCCTTGCGTTAAAATTCATATAAAGAATCGATGATGAACTGATCTGTACATAATTATATAAGAATATCTCATTTTTGTTTGATCTAGATGAATATTTTAAAGCATTCGGTTTCATTCTATTTATATTTATAACAACTTATATATTCCAATACGAGGAGAATAATTTTATGAAATAAAATTGTTTTCAATGCTTTATAATTATTTTTAGTTCTTCAAAGCCGTTCATTTTTTAAAATATACTTGGATATTTAGTACCATACTCTTAATTATTATCCTATGCTAACGACAAGTTTGTCATATTGAATGACATTAAATATCTTGTTTCTTTAAAAAAACATAGAAATTTGTTTAAATTATTTCGTTTGACAACTGGCATATCGCATGATTGCTTATTTTTTTACAACAAAGTAAATATATTCTCATTTAGAAAAGTCGATCTTTTATAAATTTATGAAAATGCGTCTATTCTATATTTTCTTTTATATATATATATTTTATATATATATATATGTATATATATATAATTTTTCTTTTTTTCTTGAAATATTGGAAATTTTGTTTTGGCGGAATTTGCACGATTCAAACTTTCCACTTTAATGCAAATAAATTTCTTGCATTAATTAAATGTTTCAATTACGACTATGCACAATGTTACAAGATCGGAAATTTTAATGCAACATTAATTATCGAAAACATTGTAATTTTGTTCGTATCTACTATGCAAAATAACATTAATTGATATATATATATATATATATATATATATATATATCTTTTTGTTACTTTAAAAAAATAATTTAGATAAATAAGATATTGTCATTGAATATGTCATAAGATACATTCACTTGTGCTTAAAATTTTATTACATTTCTGATGATGTCATCCTGTTAAGTGACTAGCCAAAGTAATGCTTTCCTACATGGTTACATTTGTCTTGTTTCATTCTTTGAATGTAATTGAACTTAACACTATGTAATACGTTTAAAGCAGTTGGTTGCATGTTTCTCAAAAATATGTGAGCATTGTATTTTTAACAAAAGACATTGCACTCATTTTAATGTAATAATATTAATAATAATAATAATAATAATAATAATAATAATAATAATAATAATAGTAATAATAATAATAATAGCAATGCTATAATATAATAAAAAAAATTATTTATAGTCATAACCGGTTTAATAAGAATGACACCTACTCAATTTGATCACAGTATTTTCATATAAGGCTTCATTAAGAATTGATATAGAATTATCTATTTTCTATTTCTCCGATAATAAGCTATGAGGTAAGAATCAGTAAAAGTATGCAAGATGTTAATATCAGTGCTTTAAGTCGAATATTTCTATAAGTAATGGTTCTACGCTAGATGGATTTACATTTAAATAAACGTTAACAACCTCGTCGTTCAATCTATGGAGTTCAGAAATCTTTTGAATTAATTTTAGAAAAGTGGATTTAGCTTCGCAACCTGGATAAACACTTTCCAAGTATCGTCTCAGAAGATAATAATACGAATTCTGTAAATCGAAAATAAACAAAAGGAAGAATGTTATGGAATCGTTAGATATAGTTAGCTCTCTCCTCTCTCTCCCTCTCTCTCTCTTTAGATTTTAATATGCATTTACTTACCTGCTCCAACTTAATTACATCGCTGTGTACAACTTTTGGTCTATCAGGTGTGAATAGAGCAATTGCACTTAGAATTAAAATTATATTTTCGTCTCTCCATCGTGGATCGAACGTTCTAACAAATTTTGCATGTTCGGCATACAAATTACCTTTTGCTTCCTTTAATACATCAACTTTTATATTTGACATTCTTTCTTGGCTATGAGGTATTTTCCACATATCTTTATCCGGATCGTAATTAAGTGCCGATCTTAGGATCATCATTTCTGTACATCCTCCTTTCAATAGAGCTAATTGATCTTCCTGGCACATATTTTTAAAAGCATTCATCTTTTTGGACATTTTTATAAGACGCCGTATTGCTATAGCCGTTAAATTGATAACATCCAACAGCATAGGATCGGACTGACCGAAACTTCCCTACGAAATAAATTGTAACGTTAAACGATTAAACAGATATTGCTATGCGCCAAGGAATGCCCATAATAATTTAATTTTAATATCCTATAATGAATTACTTTAAATTTGCATTCTTCTCCAACTAAGTTTGTTATATCATCATCTAATGGAGCTAATAGCGCTTTATTAGCTACTATTAATTCATTTAACTTTGCTCTTTCAGCATCGTTTAGTTCTCTGGTGCTTTGATTCCCGCCAAGAGCAGAATATGCTGAAAATTCCAATTTAATAGCTTCGCACAATATCGACTCGATCGAATTGGCAGCAATTGGTATTCTAAAAAATATTATATACCTCGTCAATAAACATTAATATAACATCCTTCAAAGATAATTAAATCGAATGAATACTTAGTTCACCTTTGTACGTCTTGAAGTACATCTTTAGTAACGTCAGCTGTAGTTTTGTTCGTACTCGGATCCGTATCTTTAGTCTTGTAATTTCCAGTATTTTTATACGTTATTAGATCCGTTAATATTGGATTTTCGACGTGACTATGTTTGCTCTTGTATTGCTGCTTACTCGTAGCAACGGAAACTTGCTGCTCTTCCATCGTGTCCTCTTCCGGTTGAGAACTTAACTGATCCGTAGAATCTACATCGTCGTTATCGATACTGTTTTCTTTAAAAAATTGGGATATTTGCGGATCCGCCGCTAATCTATTAACCAGTACCGGATCGGTCATAATCTTCAAAATTAAATTTCTATCTTGAAATATTTTTGCAACTAGATGCGGATTGTTGACAAATTTCATAACTAGTCCTGGATTTTGCGTAAATTTATTAACTAAATCGTTCCCTTTAGGGCACATTTCTTTTGGCCTCTGACACGCTGTACTTTCTTCGTCAAACGTTTGTACGTTAGTATGAGAGACGGGACTTAAATTCAATTGCGTAGCTTCTACATTCGAGGTACAGTCAATGAACGTAGAGGGACCACTTTCAGGGCTCTGTTCGTACTTGCAATAACTTGCCGTACTATCCTCATACTCGTGCGTATAGCGCGGCGACTGATTGCTCGAATTACCAAAATTGGAATCAAATTCTAACAAATTCTGGTCAAATTTTCGTGAATTTACGGACACATTTTTGTCGTTCCCTGCGGATCGAGACGCGAGATCAAATTCATTGAACCTCGTTCGACTTTGTACAGGCGAATGAGACGTAATTCTTCTAGAGTCTACGTCCGTGTTAGGTTCTTCGTATTGCGAGATTAACTCGTACTTAACGAAGTTGCACTTAGTACTATAGGAATCCTTTAGCATATCTAAAGTTTTAGATCCTGTTATATTCCCGCTTTCAGGAGGGCTAGAAGGACTCGGAACGCTAGCCGCAGTAACCGGACTCATATTCTCCATAGGATTTTGCCTACCCGCGTCCAAGTCTGCGTACTTTTTATCGGACTCCCAAAAGTAAGTATCGGATACGGTGGATGCGACCGAATTCACCGACATAGCCGTATCCTCGAAGGTACAATCTTCCACGCAATCCTTCTTAATTTTAGAAGCTTTAACGTTATCGGTTTGAGGGCGCTTCTTGGCACGATTCTGTTCTATCTTCTGACGCTTTAAAACCTTGTCCTCCTCCGACATGATGTATTCCTTGCGCATACCAATACTGAAACACTTATCCAAGCGGCATTTTTGACAAAAACGTCTGGTAACCGACGTGATGCTACAATTTTCTGTAAAAGGACACCGGAAATCCTATAAGAAGAAACAAAAAAAAAAAAGGAAAAGAAAATGAAAATGACAGCGCAACCCAGACGAATAGGAAGGAAAGTATAGATAATATCGGTGGAACGTTAAACGATCGTTCGTCGTTCGAATCTAAATGTTTGTCACCTTATTTTTAAGAGCGTTTCTCCTGAAGAAGGCCTTACAACTTTCACAGGAGACCGCATTGAAATTGTATCCCAAGGCGCGATCGCCGCAAACACCGCATATCTTGTTGGCTTCTCTCGCCGGTTGTTCATCTTCCATTTCTCGAGAATGCACGGTTTACCAAGCGATTAGCACCTCTTATCTAACGCACCATTATCCCTGCTTGAAATAGCGTTTCTTTCACTGACTGATTCATGTCAAACATGATATATTTTATATTTGTTATTGTCGCGTAACTACGTCGACGACAATCCTAATCGTTCACTTTCTTCAGGAGCCCGCCAGCATCTTCGCTCCAACGCCCCGGATCTACGAGATGCCGCTTGAAAAGCTTTAAGTGATAAACCAAATAAAGTGCTCAATTGGTAGTCACTTGGGAGTCGTTAACGGGGCGGTGCACATAAACCTGTCACATACGTATTGCCCAGTTCTCCGTCGCTTCGCTTACTTCTCTTCCCCCAGCACCCCGCCCCACCCAACCCTCCGCTCATTTTTATCTAGTTTCTCTTTTTTTCAATCGAACGCATCGAACGTGCTTTCGATATTACGCAGCCGTTGTCTGTGATATCGGTAAGGTGCATAGGTCATAAGAAAATCTAAGACCCGAGAAGAGAGAAAACTACAATATGTATTTCGTAACTATTTTATTTTTATTACTATATCGCGTTCTCGAGTTAATAAAGATTTCTTTGTAATACAAAGTTTGTGCCCTAAAAGAAAGGTTTCTTTATTCGAACGGAAACGTATTTCGTCATCGTATCTCTCACGCCCCTTCCCTATTTTTTCCTACTTTATCAACTTCCTATCACTTATTTATTTCATATCTCCTACGACACATGGATATTATTTGAGGTTATAATCTTCCGAACGTGCCCACCGTCGATAAGAGGAAATACTTTTGGAGCGTACGTCGAATTTTCAATAACGTCGATAGGTCTTATAGGTTAAATTAAAAAAAAAAAAAAAAAAAAAGAAAAGAAAAGAAAAAGAGTGGAATCGAATCGATTTATCAAGACGATCGAAGAGCATAATTTTTTATAAAAGAAACGAGCGGTGACAGCGATCGGTACGGCAAAATATAAAATAAGAAAGTGATAGATAGATGGAGTAGCCATATTGCTATTACGATCGACTCTATTCGCGATTATTCTCGCGTCGGATTCGACGTAATTGTAAACTTATTTATTTGTTCGATCATAACCGATATCTCGATCAAGAGTTACGACTTCCCCCCCCCCCCCCCTCATGCTTTCAATGTTCTCGAAGGATTAATAATCACATTTTATTTAGAACAAAATTCTCATAAAACAATAATTCGATAATTTCGATGGGATATATCCTTAGGGAGATTAAACGTGAATATATTTCGATGTGCGAAACATGTTTTTTAAAAGATACTTTAAAAATGAATTATAATAATTATATAGGAGACGCAAGACTTACGGCAATAGGTCGATGCGTCGCAACGATCTTTCCGATCTTATCGATAAATGAAATGATGCAAAAAGTCGATAGTGTCGTTGAGGAGCGAGACTTTCGTTTTCATAAAGAGTTCGATACAAAAATCAGACTACTTGATATTTTTGATTATAAGTACGGCACAGGTGTGGTTATCACACAGGAGATATCAAAATTTGTACAATCGCTTTTCGTTGACTCTTAAAGGATATATACTCGTAAATGTATCGTTTACGTTATTGTTACGATCTATCTACACTTTATACGAATCGAATCGATTTAATTATCAATGATGTTACTCTAATACTGATATCATTATCATTTAATTCTGGGAATATTACTTGGATAAATACGAAACGAATATTCGACGATGATTAATTTGCAAACGTTGATATCGTTTACATACGCCTGTATATAACAATTTTACAAGCTGTTTGCTGTTATCGCGTTCGTCGATATACATGGATTAAAATAAAAAAAAAAAAAGAAAATAGATCGAAAGAAAAATTCATCGTCTGATTTAATAACACAAAACGTACGCAAGTTTTACTTTCCACGTTTTATCCAACGTAAATATATATATATAAAATACCAGAGAATTATATTCTATACGATTGTACAAATATCCAATATCCAGATCTAAAAGTTTCATTACATTTTGACTTAATCTATACATATAAATTTGTGCATCGTAAATCTCTGAAAATATTATATGCTATCACGATGTTACTGCATTTCTTAATAAGAATATCAGTTTATAACGATACAATTATAAATCGCGTGTAAACGTAAATATCTTATTTGGTTTAATCGATATATCGTATCGTCAAAGGCACACACGATAATACTAAAAGGTAACGCTTTACGATATGTAAAAAGATTCATAAAATATATGTGTGTGTGCGTGTGTGTGTACGTATGTATATATACACATACACACGCGCTAAATGCAACGTGCAACCAGTTTTACACATATAATACATAAAAACTGGAGTGTACGTAATACGCGTGTATCTTTTTCCATGTAATAAAGGCACTTTAGAATCTTATGCGTATGTATCTTAAAAAGATCAAATTTGTTAAGTATCCTTAAACGTTAACGATGGCACGGCATGCGTTCCATTATTCGGCAGTGTACTTATTAAAATTACGTGTGATTTTTTATGTGAATACACAATTCGTATAAATTTCTCGAGGAGATAACAATTTCGCCTTTATGACACATTCGTGTTTGGTTTTTATTCATTTCGAGGGTGTACCGGTTAATTTCGTGCTTCCCGTTTGTACACCTCCCGTATAGAGGACCAATTCTTCCTTCATATAACACGTTACGATTTCTTCGACGCTAGAGAACGATGTCTCGTTTACCTTCACAGATCCCAAAGCATATCTAAGTATTATATTAGAAAATTTCGTGATTCGTCATTGCAAGTCAATATATGTATATATATATATTGATATATATATATATATATATATATATATATATATATATATATATATATATATATAGTTACGATCGAAAAGAAATAAATAATACTCCAAAATGTCGTACCTATTGTCGGATCTCTTTCTAACCGGAATATTGTATACTCTATCTCTGCACCAAAGCACCAAAGCTAAAGGACTGTTTACGTTCGTTGTCGAAGGTCTCAAAAGAAAATATCCATCGTCTTGTGAATTACCGTAATTACCTTCTGTAACGCCATCAATAGAATTAATATTAATGAAAGATACGAAGAACTGGATATAACTTACAACATTGTTTCTCTTGAACATATACCGAATTTATATTACGATACGTACGTTCCGTAATGAGTACTATGGCTTGTTCTCGCGTAACATTGTGAAACCAAGGCTTGTCAACGTAAGACAATCGGTCTGGCGGTGGTGGTAACGGTCTCGTAGCTCTCTCGCTTAATAACGAAGTATTACTACCAGAATGTGGTAACGTCGCTGACTTTTTCTCCGGTGAACGCTCTGAAACAATTCAAATTATGATCGAACGAGATAATAATCGCGCAACGAGCGCTTCCCACGTCGGATAGGAAGTCCGTTAGGAAAAGAGAGAGAGAAAAAAAAAAAAGAAAAAGAAAAAAAAAAAGAAAGAAAGAAAAACATATTTTTTTTTGTTTATTACTAACTCGCTAAATTAAGACGTGCTTGCGTCAGAGCTGCCTGAGTCAGACACTCGGAAAGGCTTGCCTGTCGACGCGCCGCAGTGTTCAAAGACACGTTTCTCTTGCTATCGGTTATTATAGTTGCCATGGTTTATCGATCGAATGCGTTTCAGAATAAAATATCCAATGTTAGATAGAATATTTCAAAATGATGAAGGGATTCGTGCGTTTAACAAAAGTACGTGTACGTCTACGTCGTCGTTCGTTCGATCTCCATCTGTATTTATTTATTTGTCGGAGCTTTCAAAAAAATCGAATCGAACGATCGACGATTCGCGAATATGGTACGAACGAAAATGTAAACGTTTTAGGAGGGAGAACAAAAAAGAACGTAAAGAAGAAGTCGCGCGAGCGATTGACACATTAACGAAAATGTAAAGATGTCAGATTTCAGGAGTTTCCAGCTAAGCAAGACACTCTCTCTCTCTCTCTCTCTCTCTCTCTCTCTCTCAAGTGCGTGTGTATGTTTCACATTCGTCGCTCGCACGGTAGTACCATCGATTCGATCGATTCGATTACTTTTGCTTCGAAACTCGATAAGCTTGGAATATCATGAGTCACGACGATCCCTTCTGATCGTAGTTCGTAGTGACGTTCGTACCAAGAGTTATAACAAACAATTGACTATTTCGTGAAATATTTCGATAAATCTGACGCGAAAGGTGTACAATTTTGAAGTTTCCCCCGTTTACACTGGCCGTTATCTTCCAACACAGAGAACTTTCGAAGAAGAAACGATCGCAAGTGCATCGCACGAAAAACTGCAGGAGACTGAGACGGGCGACGTTGCGACGGAATGCCTTTAAACGGTGGAAAAGAATCGAGCAAGTCGTGACACACTCCGTTGGTCTCTCTCGGCATGGGGTATAAAGTTTCACGAACCATCGAAATAGATTCCTTTCACACAGTCCATATATATATACATATATATATATATATATTAGTTCGTAGGAACTAATGCTCTTTTAAAGGTTTTATTCCGTCATGCGTACCAAATAACGTGCTTTGCGTTAATTTCATATACCTGGCGGATCTGGCGGTTGAGAATAGCAACATCTAGAAAGACCTCTCTTGATCCTTACTATCATATCGGAGACCTCATCGGCCAGGCGTTCACCTAAACCTCCTAAGAGATGTTTGCTCAGCCTGAGATAAAAGCAGGAACACATTCCATCACACTATTTCGAAATCTTCTTATTATCGAGGGCACAACTATTTTTATACACACACTCAATAACCGGACTAATAACGTCGTAACGACGTTTCGAAGATATCGTTGAAAATTCGCTCGAACGTTTAACACATTTTAACGTACGTCGTTAAACGTAGGATCTTGCGATCGCATTTGCCAATACGAACGTATTGGAAATCGTAAAGCGTTGCTCTCGATACTTTCGACGTCGGACTCGGGTCTATCGACATTTTTTTCACATCGATCGATCGATTGATCGATCGATCGATCGTGAGTAAGTGAGTGCGTTAAATAAACAGGACGATAGTCGGTGGTCGACTGAGAGAAATCGCAAAGCGCATCAAGTTGCATGACAGAGTGTCGTAGCAGAGTCGTAGCAGAGTCGGTTATTACCACCATTTGTCGCACACATGTTCGTGGGAAGCTAGTACCATTATACTTTTCTTTCTTCTTTCCCTTCGACTGTAGTCAGCCTTTTTTCCCCCTCGTCGCGTAATACGATGATTATTTTTCGCTATCCTTATTATAACGCGTCCTTAATCCTTTCTTACTTTATCCTCGGGAGATATCGTGAGGGCATTGTTTTGAAGGAAAGAACAACAACGTACTTCCCCGTACGCCTGGACTCATCTTAGCTAATTCGTAACAAGCATACATATTGGATACTAACCATTGTTCGCATTGTTCGATTTTGTTCGATGAAACGTCAAAGGCAACGTGGTGGGAAGTTTAACGGGCAAAGGCGGTGGCAGAGCGTCTCCGCTGCTCGGTGATTTTTTGATGGGGCTTAAATAATTATCGTCGTCCTCGGGCTACAAAGGAAAATATTAGCGTTAACGAGAAGAATGGTGGTAAGGTCGTGCTTATAAAAATAGACGAATCGAAAGGTCATCAATTTACCGTTTCCGTAATGGATTCGTAAATCTCATATGGCTCCTCCTCCTCCTCGCAGCTGGTCGTACTGGACGGTTGATAAACGCTCTCTACGGAACTTTGGGGACCGCTGGTCAACGACTGTTTGCTGTCGATCCTAGAGATAATAGACTTTTGATTTTGTTCTATTATTTGCTCGTCGAATTTTTCGTATTCGTCCTCGCTTTCGTTTTGCCGCGTTGGTAAATTCGCAATGAGATCTAAATTTCTTATCGAAATGGACGGCTTCTTCGTCGCTTCTTTCTCGTTTTTTCCTATCCTGGGAAAACTCTGATCGACGTTTTTCTTAGGTGCCGGTGGAGGTGGAACGGCCATTCTTCCTAAAAAGAAAGAAAGCAAAAAAAAAAAAAAAAGAAAGGAAAACGCCGAACGTTAAAATACAGGACGATTCGATTCATATTTTCTAGCGAATTTTATCGTCGTACGGAGCCATTTCGGCGAGGCGAACTTTACGTGTTCACGAGACTCCTCTTTAATGGCCAAATGGATCCGATAAGAATAGGGCAATTCGAACTAACTTTGTACATCGCTCGGAGGTCTCATTTTCGTCTTGGATTCGTCGTGTAAAAATGACCTTTGCGGCTGTTTGCAAATCGTAGGAACGTGCGGAGGTATCCTCTTAGAAATCAATATTTCGGGTTTTGGCCTGAGCACCGGTTTCTTCGAATTTCTCAATTGCAATTGTTCCTTCAATTGTTCGGCCAAAGTTTTCTCGATCGTTCCGTGCAATCTGGACAAATTTTTTGGCGGCAGATTCGTCACGTTATCTTGATGATTAACGTAAACCGTTTCCGCGTCCAAGGTCGATTCGAAATTCGCATAAGTTGTCTCCCCGTCTTGTCTTCTCGTATCGTCGTCCACCACGATTGGCGCGTTCGCGTTAACGTTCTTCATCTTCTTCGAAACGGTACGATCGTTTTCGTAATTCGAATTAATTCTATTAACATTGGCGTTTCTCGTATCGGTAAAAGCGTTATTGTCTTCCGGTATCTCGTCCTCGAAATCTGTATCCCAGGAACTTGTATCGCTCATTTGATCCTCGTTCTGCTGTTCCGTTTCAACGAATTTCTCCTGTTGAAATTTCTCCGGGAATTTCTTGACCTTTTCAACGAGCGTTAGAAGTTCCCTGAAAATACGATATCCCATATGTTATAACAGTAAGGAGGAGAGACAATTGCAATCGGCTCTTTTTACTTTGCAACGAGCCATTTAGTTACGGGCGAGAGCGGATATTCGCTCATAAACACACTTGTACTCGTCGAATTGACGACGATGCGACGTTAAAGGATAAAAGTACGACCCACACGCGATGC
The DNA here is from genome assembly GCA_918808275.2 of Dolichovespula sylvestris. Lineage (NCBI taxonomy): Eukaryota > Metazoa > Arthropoda > Insecta > Hymenoptera > Vespidae > Dolichovespula > Dolichovespula sylvestris. Next base: position 10,651,045 of record OU964964.1, read on the forward strand.
AATTACCACTTATGTAAATCTTGTATCGCCTCCAACGATTATCGGGTTTAAACGCATCGATAAACGATCCGATTCTATCGAATACGCAACTTGGAAATTTACCTAGGATCGATTCGCGTAATGTCATAGAATCTATCGATCGATCAACGAAGGCGGCAAATGCGCGTTAAAATTATTACACGTTCTTAGATGACACAGAGTAATCTTATTGTTAGCTAGTGTCTCGCGTCGATGCTATTTAAAGCAGGATTCCGCGATAATGTTATCGTTATTATACGTGTGTATATAATATTATATCTATACGTACACGCGTATATATGCGAAAGGTCTCGCTGATAGGGTAAATATGGATGTTCGCGCGGCATTATAGATCGTGCGGCTGTAGTTGTAAGCACATAAAAGACAATGGCAACGAAACCAAATCGATAAACATGGGATGCCATATATACGTTTGTGTGTATGTATGTGTGTGTGTGTGTGTGTATATATATATATATATATATATATATATATATATATATATATATATATATATATATATAAATAACAATAGCATCGCCGACTCGGCTTTCGCGAATACAGAAGCAAAGAGGGAAAAAATGTAAAGACGTGCCGCAAACCTGCGCGTTATTTAAAAATACCGCGTATTGTAGGATCCCGTTAATCCGCTATGTCAGAATGTCGAATTAATGGGGCGTTGGAATTCATTGGAAATAAATACGCGCATTAACATCTCTTGTAAAATTCAAATCGTGTAGCTTCGTTTTTCTTACCGTATCAAATAACTGGTGAGGTCACTCTTCCATAGAGCCAACTTCCCCTCAGTCAAGTGCTGGAATAATTAGAATCAATTAAGATCGGCTAAGGAGGGCGCGTGCCATTTGAGTAGCCAAAATGCGATTGTGACCGGAAAGAGGAGTAACTCGAGTTGATAGAGAAAGAAAAAAAAAAAAAAAACAAGAAAAGAAAATAAGTAATAAAAGAAAGGACACGACGATCATCGAAAAATAAATATAGTCCATTCATTTTTATCGTCGGTCTTTCGCATTCGAGGGAAGATCGAGGATTTTTTTAAAGATCCGAACGCGACTTATCAGCGCGCCACCGACGAAGCTTCGTTTTAATCGTTCGTAGTGTCCGTTCAACGTTGAACGAGAGGAAATCTAAAGAGGAAAAAAAAAGAAAAAGCGCATACCCAAGAGTCGGCAAGAACATCGAACGATTACAAAACCGTACACCGGCTCGCGTATACTTACTAACAACTCGTCACCGTCGATTTGCCGTTTCGAAATTGCCGTACAGCATTCTTCCAGGCCATTCTATAAAAATGTAAAAATATCGTATCAAATAAACCTTGATATCGAATCACTTTCGGCCGACTTCAGCAAATATTTCAGCTAAAATGAACTATGCGTAAAGGAACACGCCGATGCGTGTGTGTGTGTGTATCTTGGATCGTACTTAAGTCACAGATAAATTTTAATTTGTAAATTTTAAGTAACAAATTTCAATGTAATCCACGATACTTTGAAATACGTATTTTTACGTTACGCTCGGATTAGTACCGGGATTCGTCGAATATATAAAAGTATTACTATAATAAAGAAAAACAAAGAAAAAAAAAACGTCCGTAACATTGTAAATCTAAATAAAAAAAAAAAAAAAGGTAAGAAATAAAACGAATAGAAATGTTGACTCGTTCGTTGGAAAAAGAAAAAAAACGAAAAAACAAATCAAAGAAAAAAAAATCGAACGAATTTCCGAGTGAATTTTCAATTCAATTCTACTTTCCTATTAGTTCGCTTTCTCCTTTTTAGTTTGCTCTGATCGCCTATCTGAAAAATGTTAAGTACATATCTCTCTCTCTCTCTCTCTCTCTCTCTCTCTCTCTCTCTGTCTCTCTATCCATCCACCTATCCTTCTGGCTTTTCTTCATCTTTTTCTTTCCAAGTGACGTCGAGAGTCCGAGAATTGATACGTTCCGGTGAAACAGGTATGCTCCGAGAGGTGGATGCACCGAACCCGAGCATAAGTGTTTTCCCGCGAGGAAAGATCGTATAACGGATGAGAGTTTAGTCGTCGTCGGAGTTTACTCACCTTCCGTAGGAGACACAAGACGTCGTTTGTACTCCATGTAGATATGTTTTCGAGGGCGTCGCTACGAGACAATTTCTTGGACATCGCACCGCGATTCGAACGCGCCCGTTGCAAAAACAGCGTCGCACGTGTTCACCGCTCGGGCGCATCTGCATCGGCTTTTTATGGGCGAGGTGTCTGACAGTCCCCTCGTTCCTTTTAATTTTTCCTCCTCCCGCCGCCTTGGCTTCCTTCTTTCTTCCCTCTTTCTCCCTCTCATTCGTTTCTATCGTCTTCCCTTTCGCTCGCACACGAGACTACGTTACTACGTCTCGCTTCCTCTACCGCGATAGCGTTAGACCGTTCACCGGTCTTACGATTGGTCACTTCGTACAGGCACACCTAATACTTCGTTATAAAGGTACGTTCACAAAGCTATACCGTCGTTGTGTTTTTTCTTTTTCGTTGCTCCTCGTCGCGAAACGCGAAAAGGTAAAGGAGAAACTCTTCTCCCCGGGATCCAACGGATGCTAGTAAACGATCGTTAAATATCATCGTCGGTTCGGAATCTATACGAATCGAAGGATTGTTATAAGAAATAACGATATAAAGGATACGTCTCTCTCGTTAATTATCGAAAAATGTGAAAATCTATGATCTAATCGTTGCGTTACGTTAAATCGCTCGTAATTTACCGCGAACGTACGCTCTCGTTTATTCCTCTCTGTGATTGGATCACGATAGACCAATCGCGAAGCTTGGTAATTCTATCACCTCCATGAGAGCGATAACTCCGGTCGCGTAGTCGTCGTGATGCTCGTGATCGTTCGTCGTGTGTTCGCAAGAACGAAACATTTATCGCATTTACCGGTGAACGTTTCCATAGAATAATACGTTTTTCTAATTGTTCCGCTACAATATTAATAGGTGACAGGATGACTGTCACCGTTTTAAATACCACGCCGGAATACGTTGAATTCATCAAGTAAGCAAACGCTCCTTTCATTGTCTCTTTTGAAAATACTTTAACTTTTTTTATATCTCATTATTATCATTTCATTTAAAAAGTCTTATTTTATTGCTTTGTTCGAACAATTATCGATTTTACCTCAAGCTCATTATCGTTAATAGAATTTATTTCCTCTCTATTGATCTATTCAATATCGTTCGTATTTCAACATTCCTTCCTTCTTTCTTTCTTTCTTCCTTTTTTTTTCTTTTTTTTTTTTTTTTTTTTTCTTTTTGATCGCACACGTTATGCTCTAACGTAAAGAGCAAAGAGCAGCAAAGATTTTTTAATACATGTGAATATTATTTTTATATCCAAGGTCCAAAGATCTATCCGTTATTCACTTTTTTGCACCATGGGCAGAACAGTGCAAACAAATAAACGATGTTCTAGAGGAAATGTTATCGTTGACGGAGTACAAAAAGGTCAAGTTTGCGATGATAGAGGCAGAGAATTTACCTGAAGTTTCTTTGAAAGCTGGCATCGCCGCCGTACCAACAGTTTTATTATACAAAGATGAGGAAATAATAGATAGAATCGACGGAGTTAATCCTGCGTTATTAATTGAAAAAGTTAAAAAGCATTTAACCAGCCAAGATTCGACTCAGGCCGACGTTGCGACACCGAAGGACGCTCTAGAGGGCAGATTAAAGAAGCTTATAAATCATGCGCCTTGTATGCTCTTCATGAAGGGAAATCGTGAACATCCACGCTGTGGTTTCTCAAGAACCATGGTCGCTCTCCTCGATTCTCATAGAACGGATTATCAGACGTTCGATATACTCCAAGATAATGCGGTCAGAGAAGGTTTGAAGAAGTTTAGCAATTGGCCGACTTATCCACAGTTGTATATTAATGGCGAACTTATCGGTGGATTAGATATAGTAAAAGAAATGAGTGACTCGGGTGACCTAGACGGTATGTTACCTAAAAAAAGTGTCTCCCAAGATAGGTAAATGAAAAGACGAGGATAAGTAAGATGTATAAATTTATCCGTTTATAATAAGAATGACGTTGTGTCTTTTGTTACAGAAGTTAAAATAGAACTACGTCTAATTAATTACATCTACGTTTCCTTAAATTGTCTAATACCACATTTTTATCTACAACTGGAAATCATTTTTACGTTGATAGTTTGACGCTTATGTTTACGACATTCAAAAATTTCAGAACGCATGATTATTTGTTGATATCTTATATCCGATGTATATTATCTAACGGAAGATCGTATATCTCATTTCGACCTTGTCCATGTAAAATACAAACATTTCGAACAGATACGAAATGTACTTTATAGTTTACATTTTTTGGTTTCTTTTTTTCTTTATTTTTTTTTTTTTTCTTATAACATTGAATATAAAAAAAAAAAAAAACTAAAAATTAATATTAAATATTCATTTACGTATAAATTCAACTGGAAATTACAAATTGCACTCTGTGTAATTGTAAATAAAACAAATAAAATGTCATTTTCCGGCAAAGACGCATCGCTCGCTTACTGGCGAGAGGCCAATATTGGAGGTAGAGAAATCACTGGAGTATCGATTTAACTTGTTAATCAATATTAAGTCTTTTAAATAACTATATATCACTTTCGTTATTAATTTATTTTCTTTACATTAAATTATCGAACGTAATCGATGACACTTAATTATTTGTTACTTCTCCTGCTTTTCGTTCCAATTTGTGCTCCTTTCTTAGCTCCAGCAACGATACCTCGAAGCTTCGTTGCCATTTTTTTCTTCTTTCTGAAAATTAATACGTTCATATAATACACAAAAAGATATATTATTTTATAAGTAGACAATTTTTTCTTTTTTTTTTATTATCATTATTATGTACCGCCTATTTAGAGCAGCTCTTGTCAATGGAACGTAAGCGTAAGGATCGGGTTTGCCCTTCTTCTTGATGTCACCTCCTGCTTTACGTGCACGATATTCCGAACCAGGTGTATGTTCTACTTTTTGCACTTTTAATGCTCTATGAATACCCGAACCTCCAGCTATAACAAAAGTAATAATTTCGTTAGAAATGTTCTATTGCTTTGGTAAAATTATTTCCCCGATATATAATACTATTAATACTCGCCTCGATATTTCGATACGGCAGAACTCTTTAAACTCGTAGTATCGGAACACGCACTATGTTTTCTCTTTCGATTCGCGGATACTATCGAATTTTTATCTTCTTCGCCATCTTCTGCAAAAAGAAAAGAAAGGAAAAAAGAAAAAGACATACAAGAAACACTACTTCCAGATATCTCATTCTTACGAAATAACAAATTTATATGTAACATAAAAAGTTTTACCATAATCATCGTCATCCGAATCATCTTCGGATAATAATCGTTTTCTTTTTGTATTTTCCGTATCGCTATCGTCACCTTTTTTATTATCATCCTTGATAATAATTCGTCCGTCTGGAGCAATTTTAAATCCATAATCTTTTGGTTCTTTCAGTTTTTTGATAGATTCTTTCGTACTGGCAATACCAGGTTGGGTCGCTGCAAGACAGACGAAATTGTTTGTTTGTGGTAATGCAATCCATATATTTTATATTGCGGATGTTACTGAAGTACGATTTAAAATGAAATATTAAAAAGAAAAAAAAAAAAGAATGCAAAACCAACTAGTTATATTTCTGGCGGTCGTAGGATCAATCAAATCAACGATATTCTCTTCGTTCTCTTTGATCCAAGCTTCTTTCCTCGACGTTCGCTTTTTGTTATTTTTCTTTTGTTCGTCCTCATCGGTGTCGTCAAATTCTTCACTGTCTGCCAATAGATCTTCCATGCTAAAAAAAAAAAAAGAACAATAATAAGATACACATCTTTTTATATACAATTGTAATTTTGCGATTATGAATATCCCAAGTGTGTACCTTTTTGGTCTTCTTTTTGCACTGAACTCAGTGTCCGCGTCTTTCTCGCTCTGTTTCATTTTCTTCAATTCCCTACTCTTCTTCTTAATCTCTTCTACCTTGTGAATATTTTTTAACCTTTTATGAAGTATCACATCAGATGCTGGCACCATTCCGGAAATGGTTCTTATGCTATACTTCCGTATCAATTTGGTAAAGATATCTCGAACTTTTTGCCTAAAATGCCTTTTACAATCATCGCTCATATCGGACAAAGCCCCTACCTAAAAACAAAAAAAAAAAAAAAAACAAAAAGAAAATAGAGTTGCTTAGAAATATTATATAGATACGAATAATACCCATACACGATTTCACTTACTATTTTCGTTAATACTTTTGCTATTATTAGAGACGGCATTACGGTTATATACACTTTGATGTATGACAATGCTGATTCTGCTATTTCTCTTGTAGGGCTAACTGCAAGCAAACACGCATGTCCTAATACTTCCTCCAAAGTTTCTATACCCAAGGAACCTATTTGATAGATATTGATTTATATATTATTACAATAACGTAATACGAAACGTTTGATACACAAACGATCATAAAAAATAATGATCAAATTTGTAATTACCGTTATAATGGTACGTAAGAGAAGCAAGAGCGAGTAGAGTATAACTACAGTATTTTTGTTCACCGCCTAACCCTGCAATTACCATGTCCGTATATTCTTTAAGACATTCAGGTTTTTCTAAGAACTTATCAGCAATGACATTTAACAACTGATAAGCCGAGGTTCGACATTTCTGATTTATATCCTTTACGCACAATATCGCCTCCGGAATTATCGCTTGCAAAAATTTCGTTCTTTCCAAATGCGGGTGATTCTTTACGAGATGTATCAAACATTTTATACGTGCCTTTAGAAAAGAATTACGTAAAAAGTATGTTAAAATAATTAAATTATATGAATAATGTAATGATGTGGTCGTTAAAACGTAACGATGATATACATACTCCTTTACTCGTTTGAATTAATTTAGTTGCAGATGCAACTATCATCTTTTGGATTTCCCGTCTATGCTCTTGGACAAAGCTTTTACACATTTCTTTGTCACTGCCGCACAATCCTTCCATAAATCTACAAATATTCTCCAATTTAATTTCAAATTTTCCACTTATATATATCCGAACGCGTATGCCAAGAATGTGTTCAATTACCTATATGCTTTCTTCTGTTCCTTTCGTTTTGTTTTATCTTCGATGTATGGTACACACATCTCGTAAAACTTTTTTAATCTGTCGATGTCAGTATATTCGATTAACAATCTTATCAAGTCATATACACTTTCTTTGAAAAAATCATCCTCTTCTGCATCGTTCAATTTATTTAATGCTTTATCGAACAGCTCATTTGCAAATACTTCTTCTGTTATCGTCAGATATACCTGAAAATGATTAAAATATTAAATTAAATCAGTATAAAATATTGCTTTTTCTTTTCTTTTCTTTTTTTTTAATTCCAGTTTAGAGTGTTACCTTGATCGTATCAAATGTAGCTAAACGATGTCCCTCTTCATCCGTTCCAGTCGGTTTAGTTGTATACAAAGCGAACAAAAGTGGTAGATAATTTTTGGCGAAACGGGCAAGCTCCAATATATCTTCGTTATTATTAATTTCCGTTGCCTTCGTGATCAATTTTCTTAAAGCTGCCATCACTGATAATCTTAAATCTTTAACTCCACTAATAATTGTTCCCAGCAATTTAGCGATATTCTAGGAATAATACATAAATGATAAATATAGAAAACTTTTCCAATAGATATTTAACGAATTATTTTATACGCGTACCTTGAAATTGGCCTTCACGTCATTAGCGTCATTGCATACACTTGGCAATATTGCCCATATTTGCGTTACGAGGAATTCATAAGTTTTTCCTCCTACCGGTTCTTTGGATTTTGTGCTTAAACAAAAATATTTTATATATATATATATATATATATATATATATATATATATACACATATGCACACACACACATATGTATTATAGGACATACTTGCATATTACTGCTAACGGTAACAACATATCCGTGAAGAAAGAAAGTGATCCATGAGTTATGCAATCTTTCAACAATGGAAGTAGCCAACTCCTTTCTAGGTTTATAGCATCTTTTCCAGTCTATAAAAAAAAAAGAAGAAAAAAAAGAAAGAAAAACAACAGTTTTATATATATATATATATTTAAATTCAATTTTATTAAATCTATTGTAACTTACTTGCAGAGGTAAAGTCTGTAAAACAACACGAGGACCCAGCGCTTTTATAGCAGCCCCAACCGCGTATTCAACACCTGCATTGCACGTAAAGTTGTACGATTCCCGTAATTCCGCCAAAGTTTTCAAAATATCTAAAAGTTGTGGATTCTTCGTTTGTCTAGTTATCTGCAAAGTAAATACTTCGTATAATAACGGCACATTATGGTCTTCGTTATTTCTTTGGATATTTTTTTTTTTTTTTTTTTTTTTTTTTTTTTTTAAGAAAAAGACTAATTACTTGAAAGAGCAATGCGATTAAATGGAGAATACTGTCGAACGGTATATTCCTATCGAGGTACTGGTACTTGGTTGTTTTATACATCATATCTATTATTTGATCTATTATTACTTTGTATCTGCAAAAAGAAATATTTATTTACATCAAGATTTTTATACGTTCAATAAATAAAACACTTACCTTTTAACCTTTTCTTCGGTTTCACATAGCGGACCAATACATTCTTGTAAAAGTATTTTCATAGTATGCGATGTACCCGATATGACTTCTTGTTTATCAGAGAGCCACAATTCAATACATTTTTCCAACATTCGAGGTACGATGGCAGCACACATATCCATAGAATTTCTACAATTATTAATATAGACATTTTAAAATTCCATCCCGCATTACCAGAATCGACGATTTATATTCCTCGTAGCTTGTTTCTACTTACTGAATGAGATTGCAATGAGCCTCTTGCATAACGGTCAACCAAGCTAGAGTTGGTTGTGCATCGTTCGCAGGAGGTTGATAATCATAAAGGGCAGTTATAATTTGTGCATTTCTTTGCGACGGTAATGTTACTTCCGACGGCCTAGACACGAACAATCCATGCAACGTTTGCAAACAGCACGACGTTATCAAAACATTCTTTAATCCCATAATACTTAAGAGTCCTTCGCAAATAGTCTGCATCAAACGAAATTGGACGATGTCATAGTGCATGTAAATATATGAAAAGAATAGACCCCGTCGTCTTATAAGATTATACCTTTACGTATGACTTTGGTAAATGGTGGATAATGTCCTTAAGTAACGTGAGAGTATGAAGGATGGTGGTTATTCCACCAGGTTCGCAAGCTGCGTTCAATTGATTTACACAATGTTTGGCAACTTCTGGGGCAGCCGGATGATACGCAGGGCAATTTTCACTTCTCATTAAATCACTTCCTGTAACGCATCATAGACACAATGTATTTTGAAAATGAATAATTTATTGTATTGGATAATTAAAAAAAATACCTTTAAGTATGGTACATATTCCGTGCTGTGCTGCCTTCCTTATTTTAGGTTTAATATGAATGGTGAATGAGAGAATGGCATCTAAAACCTGCATCGTCGAAGAATTCGACCAAACTGCAGCCTCTTGAAACCGTAACAATAGCGAAAGACAGCTAAGACACTAGAAGGATAATAAAATTTACGATAGTCGATAACGCAAGGGTGAAAAATAGTTGTACATTGATCTTTAATTACAATAAACTTACGTGTCTTATAATTAGAAAATTTTCTTCCTCTGTATACTTTGTTAATATTTGGAGAAAGATTTGACTCGTCTGGCCAAATTGCGCGTTGAGAACATTTTTAGGTACAGTTCTTAACCCCATTCCTAGAAGCGAAAGCGTGGCGGCAACAGACGTATCCGTATCAACCGCCTCTAGAGTACTCATCTGAAACAAAAAAGAAAGGGTTTGTTATCTCATTGTAGTAATAATTACGATAGAAAATGTATTATATTTACCAATGCTGCGAAATATTCGGTCGAGGTTTCAGTCCCACCATTTTGTTTAATAACTTCGGTGACCGCAGATAAAACGGCTAACATCTCCTTATGGATTAACGATTTAGATTGGAAATGACTTAAAAATCTATAAAGCATTGTCATCGTGAATATGCGTTCATAAGTAAAAGAAAAAAAAAAAATATATTATTAAGGGTATTGCTTTTTATAGTTACCGATTGAAAGATATATTTGTACAATTACTATAAGCGCTTGCAAATGTACCAGTAGAATCGATCGTTCCATCTATAATGCTTTCTATTTGATCTTCGTCGATATCTATATTTTCTATTTGAGGTAAAATACTTTGCATAGCATCGTGTTTCTGCAAATCTTCTGTCGTTATACCCGGCGTTCCTGGCATATAAAATAGTATAATAATCGTTTAATGTAAAATTTTAAATCGCAATTGTACTTGCAAAACGAACGTACGTATATATTGTTTATATAAGACTATAATAAAAATCTATTGTGAAGGCTTATAGACGTTACAGACGAATTAATAGAAAATTACATGAAATAACGACATACCAGCGAAATCTTTAAAAAACATCCATGTAGCTCTTTCCCTGTGTTTTGTTGTTTCCGGATTTGAATTAGAGCTTTGACCTTTTGGCCAACGCTTCGCTTTGCTTCTACTACCTAATCGCGCTATTTTACCCATTGTACTTAACAATTAATCCTTTTTACTATTTTCTTCTACAATATTATTAACTTCTTTTTACTATTTGTAATATTATTTACAATGAGAATCTATCAGACTATTTTTCTATAAGTTACGTTCATAACTCACGCACACGTGCAAGCATGAACCGAGTGTTTTACCTGTCCTCCCTTTACCTGAACATAGTCGAAATCACAATGGAGAGAAAACTATCGTCCAGAGAACTTATTCGATATAGATGGCGCTAATTTAGTTGACCTTAGAAACCATGAATCATAGAGTCACCACCTTTCGTTCATAGCGTATGCATCTTCAGTGACAAATAAGGAGAAAATATGAACTACAAGTCACTATAAGTGCAATAGAGATATACTGTCCTCACTATTGCTCACTATGAACCTATCGTGTCGATGTACAAGCTCGTAGGTTATATTCCTCTCGCGCGTAATGCTAACAACCGAGTTAGTATGCGATAGAAATTTTTCTATTTAATAAAAATAATGATACATTTGACATGAAAAACTATATCTCCGATTATACTTTTCCTTGTTTCTTGATTGTACGAACTTTATATATTGTACAATGAACTTTTATTTTTACTTTATATCACTAACAGCCTTGAAATATGCAACCATTCGTTCGGTAGTAATTGCATCCGATAAGATTTCAATGTATAGTACTACCAAAAAAGAGGAAATATTCTCCCAATTTTTGTATCCCACTCTATATTAGCACGCATGATATACCGTATACTAATTACAAAGAATAAATCTAAAAGAGATTGACAACACATCGATCGGGAAGATCTGCAATACCTTCAGAAGATAACTTGAACAGAAATGAAACATCGACGATTTTAAAATTCTTTATTTTTGCGTTTAAATTAATACAGCGCATCAAGAAACAATGATTTCACAATGAAAATGTATTTTCTGTACAGCTTCGTCTTACCCTACATAGTACAAATGGAAATCGATAAAAAATATATATATATATATATATATATATATATATATATATATATATATATATATATATATATATATATAGGAAGAGCGTTTTAAAAACGTCTTTTAAAGATCGGTCTTCAAAAAATATAATACATTTCGTAATATTTACATATTATGTACAATTTCGGAATTCCTTTGCGTAGATTTCACTAACACTTTACTCACGGGACATTATTTACATCAGCTTTAAAATTCCGAAGAACATTTTGTGTCAGAGGTTGGGCAGTTGGGATCGATCTAGTGGGTTTACTAGGAGCTGCGAGTAATTTACTCCAAGCTCTACAAGTTTTGCCAGACCAAACCCACATACCCGAGGTCACGCCGATGACCAAAGACAAAAACGGCCTTAGTAGGGCCACTTCGAGTCCTGCCGCTCTATAAACGGGGCCAGGTACACAGTTCTCCGCCGATCGGCAATCAAGAGCGGCGAGAAGCGCGAGCGTTCGCCACCGAGGTCTCGTCGAGGATTCGTGTAGAATACAGGTTAAACTGCCTAGGGCCGGAAGGGCGTAAAGCAACGCAAAGATTCCAAGACGAGTCATCAGCCTCTCGAGCTTCGTCGCGCTACGACCGGCCGAACGTATAGCACGTCGTACGCGAATCAACGCGCCACCTGCCACCGCTGCTAAAATGCAACCGAGAAAGATCAGAATCGCGTGTGGTAAAACTTCGAGCCACAAAGCTGATTCATCGGCGATTTGACAGAGACCGGTAAGTTCGTCGGCAACTATTTGACGAGAGAGTAAGCTGCCTGCAAACGGAGATTATTAAGATTCATTTTTGAAGCCTCTAAATATAATTCTGAAGAATAAAGAAACAAAGAAAAAAAAAATAAATAAATAAAGAAACAGAGAATAGGCGTTACCTCCGGTAGCAAAGAGTGGTAATCCCCAAGCAACTGCATGTAGATAAGAAGCGATATTGTGCAGAGCTTCGCTGCTCCACTCGTTTCTAGCGCTGAGAAGCCAACAACCGCACAGTATCGCCCACCAAGTGCTACTGGCTAAACTGAGATAATGCTTGACGATCCACCAGCACGTGCAAGGGATACTCTTTAATCCGTCGTGAACCGGCACGTAACTCGGTCCCTCGAGTTGACTGACACAGCTGAGGATTTCGATACCGATCGCACCTCTGATGATATAATTTACCGACAATAAGTTGTAACATAGGGCCAAAAATACTATGGGTCTCTCTGGATAACGGAATCTGGAGGGCTCGACCCAGAACGTTAAAAGAGTGAAAAGCGTGGATAAAAAACAGAGCCATGCCCATCCTATCATCCATCGTTCAGCAAATTTTTTATCTTCGGCACGATAATAAGCGTCTATACCGCAACGTGGAGCACAAGAGATCTAAAACATTAAATTGATTTATATATAGATTATATCGGATTAAATGAATTTCTATTTTTTCTTTTTCTTTTTCTTTTCTTTCTTTTTTTTTTTTTTTTTTTTTTTTTACGTTGATCGATTTGAAATGTTTCTATTCACAGTTTGTACGTCCGGCGTTTGTACGAAATGAGGCGGACACTGATGATGATGATTCTGCAATCCCGTGGACGTTTGTTGAACGGGCTGAATTTGTTCTTGCGTTGGCCATTGTTGTTGAACGGACGGTACGGCATCCGAGAGAGTTTCCTCGGGTGGTTGAACGCAAAGTGTATTGCCTGAAAGGGATCGACGAGAGAAAAAGAATTCTTAGAACCGATTCGTAAAACCCAAATCGAAAGGCCAAGTAAAAAGTTGACTTTCTCGTTACCTCGATCCAAAAATCGATCGCAGTCGAGCATATGTGGCCAAGGAAGAGTGAGGCTGGTCAGTGCCGGCTCGCACTCTCTCCTAACCGAAAGACAGAGAGACTTGCAAGCGGGTATCTGCATGGCCACATGTTCGGAGCATACAGGGGCAAAGACGGCACAAAGAAAGAGCCTCAAGTGTTTCGAACAGTTGTAATGTACCAGAGGCATCAGTGTCGCCAGCTGAAACGACGAAATCAAATAAAATTACTTATTACATATTTAATAAACGTTTACGAAGTTATTGGTACTCGGGGGATAAAGTTAAAACTTTGTTAAAGATTAGACGATCAACTGGTAGGTTATCTATAACGATAAATACGAAGAAACGAAGATTTTCTTTCATTCGAGCGGTTAAATTAGATTTTAACAGAGAAGAGATCGAAGTGTTCTTTCGAGGATCGGCGAATGGGTTCTTCTCTTTCTCGGGTGTTACGGGTGACCACGTAATTTCACGAGGCTATAATTTGAAGGAACATCGTAGAGGTGGAGGAACAGGGAGTATTTCTCTCTCTCTCTCTCTCTCTCTCTCTCTCTCTCTCTCTCTCTCTCTCTCTCTCTCTCTCTCTCTCTCTTCTCGGTGTAATGGAGCAGGGAGCAGCTAGAAGGGAGGACTCGAAGCGACGGGCCCTTCGAAGGGAAGAAAACGAAACGTCCAGCGAGACTAGAGGCGGGAAGAATGGGCGGGATAATTGCCCGTGATGCCCACCGCTCGTTATATCTCATGGAACCGTCTCCTCCGCCCCGTTAGGTGCATTACCCCCTTATTTTCGATCGTCGTAGTCCTCCTCCTCCTCCTCCTCCTCCTCCTCTTCCTCTTTCTCTTCTACTTCCCTCCGGGCATTTCGAAAACGCTTCACTCGTTCTCTCTCTCTCTCTCTCTCTATATATATATATATATATATATATATATATATATATATATATATATATATCTTTCTCCCTGTCTATCTTTCTTTTTTCGAATCCTTATCACAGGGACAAAGTATCGTCCGTTTAACAAAATTCGTCTCATATTTAAATCGACATTAATTGTCAAATAAAATAAAAATATCTGGCGAGTCTAATGGCTGGCAAGCATCTCAAATATATACTTATATATATATATATATATATACTATGTAGTGGTCACATAAATGGTCGCTTTTGGTAAAGGAAAGTAAAGAAGCTTCACCGCGATAGTTCCTTTGCACCCTCGAGTATAATGAAGGAAAAAACGAGAGAGGACGTTGGAAGATGGATCGCATCGGCCTCGTGACGGATGTTCGTCCCTGTCACGGTCGGTCTCTCTTGATTCGACGACGACAATGACGAAGAAGAAGAAGAAAAAGAAGAAGAAGAAGAAGAAGAGGAGGAGGAGGAGGAGGAGGAGGAGGAGGAGGAGGAGGAGGAGGAGGAAGATAAAAAGTTCTTCCTCGTCTGGAACGACGAGAGCTAGACTATGCGTTCTGAAGAAAAACAGAAATCAGCGAAGGAAGGAAGGAAGGAAAGAAGGAAGGAAGGAAGGAAGGAAGGAAGGAAGGAAGGAACGAAGAAACGGAGACCGGTTCCCGCATGGTGCATTCCCTTCCTTCGTTATTTCGCGTTTTTCTCCGAGAATGGCCCGCCGAGAGCACCATAGGGAATAAGAAAGAAGGGAATCTACCTTGAAGGGAGAGAAAGGGTGGCTGCTCCACGTCGATGTTGCTTCTGCTGGAGGATAGCATTTTAAAAGTGTCTTGACAGACAACCGAGATGGCTCGCGAAAAAGAGAGAGAAAGACCTTCTCTCTCCTTAGCTCTCACTCTCTCTCTCTCTCTCTCTCTCTCTCTCTCTCTCTCTCTCTCTCTCTCTCTCTCTTTCTCTCGGAGACAACGAAGGACTTTGCGTTGCGTAGTAGTGTATTAGTAGTGGTAAGATGTAGTCCGCTTCTTCTCCTTTTCATCTTCTTTCTCTCTTCTCCCCCCCCCCCTCTCTCTCTCATGTTCTTCTTCTTGCTTCGTACTCGCACGATTCGAGCGGCTTCCTCTTTTCTCTCCCCCTCTCCTCATTTCACCCTTTCGTTCCCCTCACCAGAACTCCTTCAACAGCCTCGGTCGTTCCTCTCGCTCGGATCGGTTCAGCTTTTATAGCCGCGTGCGCCTTGCCTTGCATTGCCTTGCATTGCCTTGCATTGCCTTGCCTTGCCTTGCCTTCGATATTCCCGCGAGTACGCAGGATATGTACGCGCATGTGTTGTTGCGCGCGCGTATGTACGAATACGTCGACGAAAAAACTTCTTGCGGTGACCTCCTTTCTTTCTTTCTTTCTTTCTTTCTTTCTTTCTTTCTTTCTTCCTTTCTTTCTTTCTTCCTTCCTTCCTTCCTTCCTTCCTTCTTCTCCTTCTTCTCCTTTTCCGTCGAAGGATCAGCAAAAAGAGATTTGATAGGATAGATAGAACCGTCCCTTTGATCCTTTAATGTCGACGACTCGCCTTCCACGCACGTCCTTTATAATAATTTCTCTCAGCGTGCACACCGATTCGCACAGCTGGAGATTTTAACGCAGCGACAAGAGAGACCAATCCTTCCTACGTGTACACACACACACACACACACACACACACACCACACACCGTATACATACGCATATGTACGCTCGCGCACACGTACCTCCTACATTGTTTTCATAAATTACGAAAATATACGGTGTAACATCGGAACGTTCGCAAACGAAAATCTAATGGGGAGAAAAAAAAGATGATCTTTTTCACATCGTTCTATCTCTTTTTTCATCTTTCGTTCGTACATTATATGATGCGAGCGTTGCATCGACACGACGTACGGGTACCGAGGATAATTTGCGACGGCGATGCGCTCCTTTGTCGCCGTCTTTCTTCACAAGCCACTAAAAAGATCGACTTTAATTTATCCACGATGCGTCCCGTCGCGTCTCATCCACGCTTCTGTGATCGTTCGTTCGTTCGTTCGTCCTCGAGACTGCTCTCGACGCGTTCATTAACCTTTCATTTGTGCAATTTTTTAATTCCATTATGCAAAAAGAAACGGACAACTAATACATATTCTCCTCGGACCGAGGAACGCGCTTGAAAAAAAGCTTTGCCGGTTAGTTACGCGATCGACGATCGTCCACAGCCGATGGACGATAGATAAACTATTTATCTTACCTGTAACGAGCTAAATATGATTTTTTTTTTTTTTCGAGAAAGAGTTCATCGGCCGAGAAACGCAGGTTAAAGAAGAGAAGGAATACGTGAAAGGAAGCGAGCCCGTTTTCTTTAGCGATTCGAAAGATATTATTTCATAGTTGGCCAAAAGGGGAGAGAAAGAGAGAGAGAGAGAGAGAGAGAGAGAGAGAGAGAGAGAGAGAGAGAGAGAGAAGGAGAATCACGAAGGCAACTAATTAAACCGACTTTCAAATTAATTACTCGCACGGTATCGAGTAGAAGGTTTTGAGGTTAGAAGAAACCATCTGGGTTTGCCGACGAGCTATCTCGATCGGCAATCATCAAAAGGCCCCTATCCTCGGCGATATCCGATCGTCTTAATGCGCTTTTCATGTCTGACATCGAGCTCGCGAGATACGCGAACGCGAATAAACTTTTATATCGCTGCACTTCTCTCTTATTTCTCTCTCTCTCTCTCTCTCTCTCTCTTTATCTCTCTTCGTCGGCATGACCGAAATAAAGAGAAAACGAACGGAGAGAGACGGAGAAAGACGGGAATAATTTACAAGAAAAATTGAAAAGGGTAAATCCGACGAGCAGACGGACGAGGATTCTCGAAAGTAGTCGAGGGTGTAGTAGACGAGAAGAGGAGAGGAGCGTTTTACTTTTCAACGGGATGTTTCCTGGAAAAGTCGGTTCTCTGCCGAGTGGTTATACGAGCCGCGGACGGACGAGAGAATCCAACCGAGAAAGATCAAAGCTACTAGTGTGTGTGTGTGTGTGTGTGTGTGTGTGTGTGTGTGTGTGTGTGTGTGTGTGTGTGTGTGTGGTTTGCCACTGTACGAGACGACTTTATATTCCGACCTTGCGCGTGCGATTCTCGTAGTCGACGAGGGCTGGCTAATTCCTTCGAATACGATCGGATAAAGCTTAACTCTGATACCCCTCCTCCCCCTCCTCCTCCTTCTCCTCCTATTCGCTCGATTTCGAATTTTATCTGGAAAATCGACGGATACCTCGCCCACCTCCCCTCCCCCGGACGAATCTCGTCGCGATCGCGTTTCTCTTACCGTAATGATTTTAATTAGGCTCTGGTTACGGCTCGTTATAAATATCGAAGGTAAGCAGTAGCAGCAAGCAGAACGCATGGAATTCGATGTTCTTCTATCTCTGCGAAGAGAGAAAAAAAATGAGAATGGAGCCGGGCGCAAAACGATGTCCATGAATATAGCCGCTGTAACAGCGTTTATCGCGAAGCCGCTGCCTCTTATCGTGAAAATGATTTACAGAGAGAGAGAGAGAGAGAGAGAGAGAGAGAGAGAGACGCGACGGAGTAAAGGCTGCGGCGCGGCTCCCTTTGATCTTATCGACAGGACTATAAAAGCCACCTGCGTCGTAGACGCACGTATATGGCTTTCCTCCGAGGCTTCAAACGCGTGTGCTATCTCGCGAGGCCCAATGCCGTGCCTCTTCTCCTTCCACGGATTCGTTAATCCAACCGATTGCGACATCGCACCGATTACTTTTTAACAAATCGTTTGTAAAGTAAGAGAGACCGAGAAACACCTTTAAGAATTCTCGTTTGAATTCTCAAAAACATCGGTAGAACGAAAGGGAAATGAGGAATGAACACGACTTTGAAAACTAATTCGTTTCTTATAACGAGACTTTCGATTTTAATTTGCGGAAAAAGTAATTCCCCCGACGTAATCGAACTCCCTCCTCTGATGTAAGTTCATTGGTTTGATTTTTTTTTTGTTTTATATGTGTATATATATATATAGGGGGTATATCCGTTACGAGCCGGTATCGAACGAAACTTAAGATGTAGATGTGAAATCTAGTAAGGAGAAATAGCAAACTCACGCCACGTTCCGCTTGCAACTGATCCTCGTGGCCCATAAAATTCGGCATGGCAGTGAGATTGTAACGCAGTCCATGGCAAAACGAAACGCTGAGTCTCTCGCATTTCGTATTCGTGCCCGTTTGACCCCCGTGATTAATGCCCCATGCTCTCGCGAGGGCAAGCACCGCCGATAATAAAGAGATCGTTCTCCAAAGATATATCATTCTCTTCTCTGCGCGATCGAAATTAATCGTTATATATCGTCTCGCGGGATGATTCCTCTCAAACGACTTGATATAGGGCGAAGATGACGTCGAACGTGACACAATTTCGATTCATCTTGTTTGAAATTTGGCGCGCATCGCGGCGGTCTCGCGAGAATTTAATTAACCTTTTATGCGGACGATCATCGACGTTTCAGGACGATTCTTCGAGGATCGGCACGATTTCGTCGATGGAATATCACGCTTGTCAGTCATAACAATGACGGATCAGGAAATAATGAAGAGAGGGATCGAAGGAGGAACGCGTCGAGCGAAGAAAAAATCGGTGGTATCGCGACGACGAGTCGAAGTGGACTGTCGATGGTCGAGCATCGGATTCACAACAAACTCTCGTGCGACGTCGGCATTTCTCGGACTATCCTTAAACGATTACTCGGGAACGTTCGGCTTTACTCGGCAACGTGCGAGCGGGTCCTCTCTCTCTCTCTCTCTCTCTCTCTCTCTCTCTCTCTCTCTCTCTCTCTACTCCGTACACGCCATAGGCACATACCTGCGCTGCCTTTCCTCTTTCAAACTTCTCGCGCTCGAGCGAGCTCGCGCGCCGCGCTCTTCTCTTCCTTCTCCTTCTCGCCAAAGGATTCCTTCCCTTTTCCACGCCTCGCCTCGACCCTCGCGGCTACGGGTACCTATTATTTTGGCTCTACCGCCGCTAGTCATCGAACCAATCCCACAAGCGCAATTAGGAACAAAGGGAGACTGACGGACGGAGTACGCCGAGCAATCCTGTAGCAATGAATTTCACTCCGAATTCCCGGAAACGGTTACGTCAATGCTTTATGACGAACGGGACAAAACAGGTATGCTTTTCTTTCCCATCCTCTCTCTCTCTCTCTCTCTCTCTCTCTCTCTCTCTCTCTCTCTCTCTCTCTCTCT
Organism: Dolichovespula sylvestris; assembly: GCA_918808275.2. NCBI lineage: Eukaryota > Metazoa > Arthropoda > Insecta > Hymenoptera > Vespidae > Dolichovespula > Dolichovespula sylvestris. The sequence continues at coordinate 10,670,713 of OU964964.1, forward strand.
CTCTCTCTCTGATATCTATCCCGACAGGATGATCGCTCGAATAAATTCGAATACGTTTTATATCGTCGAGGTTGGAACAGATCTCCTAATCGCTCGCTTAGCTTTGTTCCGTCGTTAGGACGACTTTTTTTTCTAACTGGACGAAAATATCACCGAGAGAGAGAGAGAGAGAGAGAGAGAGAGAGAGAGAGAGAGAGAGAGAGAGAGTAAAACGCAAAATAATCGATTCCTCGAATATACATTTTCGAGGTTCAAAGTGGTATATAATAACGTAGGATATTATATACACGCTTACAAAGTAGATTTTGATTAGCCAACTGACCACGGTGGATTCATATTTCCCCACGGGAGGGCGCCCTTTGTTTTTTCCTCATTGTTCTTTCGCCCTTCTCTCGCTCTCTTCTCTTTTTTTCCTCTCTCTCTCTCTCTCTCTTTCTTCTTCTTTTTCTTCTTCTTCTCTTCCTCCTCCTCCTCCTCCTCCTCTCGCCCCGGCGCTTTTTACTTTCTTTTCGTGATACCGGCTCCTACTATCTCCGTCCCTCCGACGGGGTCCCTCCGGTATCCACGGCCAACAACCCTTTTGTATGATTTCATTACGACTCACAATGGACTTAGCCTTTGCCGTTCGGGCACTGAATAAAATTTCGACGGCACAGACGGGCTTCTAATAAATTTTCGTACGACGCATTCGTGTATCTTTAAGTATCGTATCGTATCCCACTCTCGTCGTATCTCTCTGGTATGTTAGAAAGAGAGAGAGAGAGAGAGAGAGAGAGAGAGAGAGAGAGAGAGAGAGTACGTACGTACGTACGTGTATTTCGATAAGAGATTACGATTTTGCATGTCAGCTTTCTCTTCTTCCTTCCTTTGATATTCTCCCAAACGGAGCGAAGCAAATAAAACTTAGAAAATGTACGTCTATTCGTTGCGTTCGAAGCGTGGAAATAAAGGAGCGGCAAAAGTATTATTTTCGAAATAGATACCGCCTACGACGTAGTCGATAGAAAAGGGATCGAGGGGTAGGAGAACGCGCGGGAAGGTATAAAAGAGGAGAGATCGTAATTAGTACTTTCGCGTTTAAGAGAAAATGAGAGTTCTTCGTGCGGATTACATCAAAGAAAACCATGGGACACGACCTGTCTCACCGGTTTCTTTATTTCGCTCCGTGAAAGCTCCGCGCCAGGAGAGAAGCTCTATCGTAACTCCCTCGGTCGTCCTTCGATGGGCGTAACAGACCGTTGCGACTGGTCCGACGGACATGAAAAGAGGCCCCCCGAGCACGGGCCCGAGAGCATGGGGTCGAGAAACTTGAAAATCGTGTTAATGTGTATAAGCCGGCCCCGTAACGAATATCTTCAATACCCGCTCTCCTACATTTCTTCCAACTTATTCATTCTTTTTCTTTTTCTTTTTCTTTTTCTTTTATTTCTTTCTAATCGAAAAGATCGGACTCTTTTCAAGTCCGTCCTCGAACTAAAATCGGATGAGTATTTAGCGAGAGAAAACTAATCGATCGGGGTGCAGATATCGTCGGTGAATTTCTCGAGATTGTCCCCTCCCCCTTTAATCGAGCCTAGACTCGCATCAGGACGTATTAAATTCACATCGATAGAGGCAAAGTTTAATGCGCGTTAATGCTCGTTCTTGTACAAGATAATGATCGGATGATACACCGTAATATCGAGTCCGCGTTTCTCCTTCTACGTCTCGACCGATCACCGAACGGTATTATCAAACGCGATTATAAATCCATTTTCTCGCATAAGGGCGTGCGCCCGAGAAAGAGTGCGCGCTTATTAATGGTGCGAATATATTTTTCGTTTTTCTTCTCCGTTTTCACCTTCCTCTAGTTACGAATAAAAAGTAATAAAACGAAAGGATGAACGAATCGATATGATATATAAAATGGTGGGTACACGTATGATGCATCGTGCTTCGTGCCGTCTCTATGCGCTCGACCGCGGTCGCGTCCTAAATGATTTACGGCGCTGTGTCTTCCTCGCGAGAGAAAATGTTGCATACGAGATCTTAATGAACTTGCGCGTCGGCCATTCATTGGAAATAATTGTTATTCCACGAAGGACCGCCGTTATAATTTCAAATAGGTATCAAAAAGAAAGGAGAGGAAACTGTATACTTGTTTGATAGTAAGGAGAAAAAAAAAAAAAGAAAGAAAGAAAGAAAGAAAGAAAGAAAAATTGCTTCTCGAGGAGAAGCAACGCGACACTAGGGAGAGATCGACTCCGTGAGACGTAAAAGGAATGTCTCGAAAATTGTCTCGCGACATTCTTAGGTCTCTCATCGGGCATCGATTTGATTTCGTCGGTCATGAATGAAAGAAAGGACGCAACGATGAGGATAGAAACAATAGGGGTAAAAGAAGCGGCCGTGGCAGTACCTCCACGGCTCCAACCAGAAAAAAAAAAGAAAAAAGAGGAACAAGGAGGAGATGGATGAGAAGATCCATCGGCGGTTCCTCCTTGGAACGTGCCTTGGATATTTCGAGCAAAGCGAGTCCCGCGTCCGGAGCTACTTTTCTGCATTTATTAACCGAGCTCCGTCCTGTAGAAAAACTGGTATCGAGAGTTGCCGATTCCAATGGTCGCGTATAATTTACTTTTTGATACTTCGACGATGAGAGGATTAAGAGGAGAAAATCTCATTAAAATGTGTACCTATAAAAGGTTGCCCGGCGCGCTTATGTAGGTCAGTCGAAACGAATTCTTTCGCAAAATTCTCTGGATGATTATGATCGGAGGGGGTGGGTGGGGGTTGGGGGGGGGGGAATGGCTTTCCAGCGATATTTCTTCGAGCTCGATCGTTTCGGGGCTCGCGAAAGAAACGAAAGGATGAACTATCCCATGCGAGGAGACACGAGTAAATGGGGGAAGAAAAGGAGAGAAGGTGAAGGGCCCTAACGTCGAAGGGCCCAAAAACTCGTCCCCGTCCGTTCTCGACCGATCCCGGTGAATCGAATCGTGATTTTCAAGCGACAGACGTAGAAAAAGTTTAAAATCTCAACGTGTCTCGGCACGGCGGGCCAGTTCGGCCTTTCGGTGCTTTCTCAAACTGCCAGCCGCGCGTATCCCCATTTTTTACTTCCACTCGGGCATTGCGAATTTCGAATTCAAAGGCGGGCCGATATTATCGTAAAAGTTAATGTTTAAATTTAATTAAAGAAAGATAGAAATATATATATATATATATATATATATATATATATATAAAGTAAACTCGTAAACGTACTTTTTCGAAATTCATACGTTTTAATCGAAATCAGGGTCTCCTGGTCGCATCGTTTACGGTGAGATGGTAATCGCCGTGAATTTCTTCGTGAGGGAAGTCAAGAAAGAGAAGAAAACGAAGAAGAAGAAGAAGATAAAGATGAAGAGAAGAAGATCGGCAAGAGGGTTTCGTCCCGAGAGCGTCCAGCAATGAAGATCGCGAGCAAAAAGCGGGAATTCCCGCGTCCGGTGCTCCGCTTGGCCGCACGGCACATGCGCAGCTAATTACAGTTCCCTTTGATGATTCGCCGCCACCGCCGTCGCCACTGCCGCCGCCGCCGCCGCCGCCGCCGCAGCCGCAGTCGCAGACGCAGACGCAAACGCAGTCGCCTCGGGACCCTCGATCGCCCACCAACGCGTCCTTAGCTCTCTTTTCTCTTCGAGCTTCATCCAGCGCAATTATGCCTTCGAACATATATCTCGAATCTTTCTCTTCGTCACTAACGTCACGAAACGTTCTTCGATATCTCTCTTCGAATTCTCAAAGAGAAACAAATCATCTTTTTACAAAATTTTACTTACATCCATCCACCTTTCTCTGTTATTAATGTGCAATAAATGGTATAAGCCGGGGGGATAAAGCTTTCGGCCCTTAGAGAATTAGTTATTTTTCGAATTTCGTTATGTACGAGAGATGATGAAAGAAAAAGAGAGAGAGAGAGAGAGAGAGAGAGAGAGAGAGAGATGAACATCCGGGAAAGAGGAGTAGTAGGGGGCTATTCATTAAAAGTGCCGAAGGCGGCGAACGATTGCTTATAGCTTATAGCCTCTACTTGAAGCCGCGCATTAAATCCATGTTATTACGGGCTATTACCGAGTAATGAGAGGCTCCCTTGCACCATTTACGTATCCGCCAGTATCTCTCCTCTCTCTTTCTCCCTCTCTCTCTCTCTCTCTCTCTCTCTCTCTCGCTCTCCCTCTCTCTTCCCTTCCCTTCCGTCTGCCAACTCCACGTATATCTCCTCTCGCTCGAGCAAAATCCCGTTTCTCTCCGCTATTCGATCGCATCTCTCACGACTTTGACACTTATCCGTAGCTTCCAAAATCAAAATCGTTCGTGTACTCCTATTCGTTCCTATAGCCGTCAGTACATTTATTTCGATAACATTCGCGATATTGTCGTTACAGAAATGTTTTTGTAAAACTATATATTCAATGTACGCGCGAATTTAATAACGCTTCTCTTATCTCTCCCGGTAAGAGTATAGATTATTACAAAGTTACTACGCCTACGAAGGCCAGAAGCGTTTCAAGAACGAGAGGTAGCAAGGTCTGGAAAGGGATCGAATTAAAGGGAGCGATTTTTACCACTTTGCCACGACGTATGTATAATGTATATGGTATTATAAGTAGGTGGCTATATTTGAAGGGCTCGAAAGAGTTCTCCTTCCAAGAATCATCTCTCTCTCTCTCTCTCTCCTATATCCGTTCTCTTTTTTGTTTTTCTCGGTCCATCTCTTACACGTAGAAGTTTACAGGGCCCCCAAGATACTCGTTTCTCTAACGTAATAACGGGTGTTCCGCGCTCACGTATCCCGAAGGTGTGATCCGACTTGGGGGCCTTTAATTCTTTGGGATTTTACGTACTATCAAAGTCTGCGGTCCGAAACGGGAGAAATGGAAAGGGAGAATTGCATCACGGAGATAATTCTTCGTATCGAAAAATAATAATATTTTCTTGTCATTTTCTTTCTTAACGTTAATACCGAGCAATGAAATTCCTTTCCTTCTTACATTTCGTTCCTTTCGAGAGAGAGAGAGAGAGAGAGAGAGAGAGAGAGAGAGAGAGAGAGAGAGAGAGAGGGAGAGAAAGAAATCTCGAAAATAATGAATTTTTATATGGAAGAGTTATGCGATCGACTTCGTTATCGCGAGTATTCCTTTCTGGTAGCAAGTACCTACGTAGTATTCGGTCGATGTGTTCTCATCAAATTGTACGGTTAATTAGCGAATTTCTCCACGGAATACTTCCCTCCCCTCCTCCCCCTTTTTTATCGCTAAAATCGCCGGTAGTTTTGCTCGTCTTTGGCGAAATTAGTTATTTTATTAAGGCGAGACGTACGGACTGACCCGTATAGACGATCAAAAACGATTTCGCCGCAACAAAATGAACAAGATCGCATGTCTTCTCTTTCATGTCAATTACACCGCAAATGTGCTAATTGACGAAAGCAACGATTAAGCCCCATACGCTTTGGCATCTGCGCGACATGTGGTTGCACCGCATTCCTCTCTCTCTCTCTCTCTCTCTCTCTCTCTCTCTCTCTATCTTTCTCTCTCTCTCTCCACATCGCGATTTCCTGTAACGATCGCGTAACTTTCTTTCCCTTTGGTTAAATGCCAACGTAGTATTTTTCTTATTTTTTTTTTCTTCCTTTTTAATTAGGCTCTCTTCCGAGAAAGACGAGTGGAACACGGTTCGCGTGGCAGATCCTTGAAAGAGATTACCCGAGAGACGGATTATTTTGCAATTTTTCCTTTTCTTTTTTTTTCTTTTTTTTTTTTTTTATTTTTCGTTTTTTTCTTCCCCCGACAAAAGTATTCCGCGTCGTATCGGGGGAAACAAAGGACACGAAAGGAATAATGGAAAATGAAATGTAAGTTAAGCGTATATTTATAAGGAACAGAGGGTAGTGGCTCCGACTGACCTTTTTAAGGCGTGAAGGGGAGATTCGGTTCGCTTGGCTGACCCACTAGTCCCACCCTTGCGGGGCCCTACGCCATAACGTAATGATCTCCTGCGGTACTCAACTTCTTAGGACTTTCAGCCGACCCACCAGTGGCTCTCGATCACGAAAAGATAATACGTTTACCAACGAACGTAATGAAAAACGTCGGAACCAACAACTTTCATCGGTGTATTAAACGTGTTACATAACGAAAATAAATGAGACATTTTAATGAAAATAATTAATAACAACAAAATTGTGGTAATATTCTGGCTTAAAGTGACAGATGATTATACGATTGAAGGGATAATCGAAGATAAAGATAGAGATAAATTTATTCGTTTATCGCATTCAAGTGTGCGCCTTTAAACGGACTGTATCTCTTCTCTTTCGTAAGACTCTCTCTCTCTCTCTCTCTCTCTCTCTCTCTCGTAAGTGTAAGAAGATAGAGACATTTTTCTGCTTTCCTGATTGAAGTAGAAACGGCAGTCGACAGGTGTGAGTGGCGTAGTGCTTCGAGGTCGGCTAAGATCAAAGGATCCAGCAAGAACTGCTAATAATAAAGCAGCCACTCGCAGGCAGTCGGCCGTGCACACGCGGCGTGTCCTTTCCCTCCCCCCTCCCGCCCTCCAGACGAGAAACATGCCAGCGTGTATAGCGAACGCGCGCGCACTTATGCTCCGGGTAAAACGTCCTGCAGTTTTTACATTTTTTTCTCTTTTTTTTTTGTTTTCTTTTTTTTTTTTTTTTTATTTTCTTTTTTCCCCCCTATAAAATTCATCGTTCATTCGTTGTCTCCTTGGAATATTACCTTATTATTATTATTATTATTATTATTATTATTATTATTATTATTATTATTATTATTGTTGTTGTTGTTGTTATTATTATTATTATTATTATTATTCCTTTTCTTCCTTTCTTTTTTTTTTAAATATCCTCGTAACGTTTCCGACATAAATTCGACAAATTTGTTCTCTCATAACGAAGATAAGTTCGACGAATCATCTTAAATAATGACCCTTATAACGAATCTTCGTAACATCGTATTAATTAGTATCGTACGATTCGTCGTTCGCTTCAACGTTTTACGTATTCATGCTCGAGGAAGACGCTAACGCCATCTTACGTCCAGGACGGTGCACTAACGCTCACACGTTACGTTATCTTCGAGGCACGAAGTTAGAGAAAGAATTGTGTCAACGAGAAACTTTCGTTTCTGGCGCAAAAAGAGAAACGAATGAAAATAATTATGGAAAAAGAAGGTTGATCGAAAAAAAAGTCGAGAAATTTCGTGATAAATTTGTACGCGTACCAACATCGAGAAACCAATGTTACGATTCGATAAATTTTACTAACCGTAACAGCGTCATCTACAGATTGATTACTTAAAGACGAATATCACAACGTGTAAAAAGGAAGAAATTATATATAGAATTCGTTTGAAATCTTTTCTCTTCTCGTTATTTCAATTTACGAGGCTCGAATCATCCCGAACAACCTTCCCTCCCCCATCCCACCTGAGAATGAACTTGTCCAAGATTTAGCAGGGACTCTGGACAAGTTGCACGAACTCGTGTTTTCCACTCTCGATAAACGTATGTAACCGCAGCTTCGTCGTATATTTTCACGCGTCAATATCTTTTGTGCGTTTGACAAGATCCGAGGATAAAGATCGAACAACTATTAAGACGTTTACAATTTTGTGATCTTTTTTTCGTTTTCGAAAGAAAATATGAGTAAGATGGCTAGCGATTCTCAAATACCCTCGTCCAAAAATATTATCGACGACAAGAGGGAAGAAGAAGACGAGGAGGAGGAGGAGGAGGATGAGGACAAGGAAGACGACGACGACGACGACGACGACGACGACGACGACGACAACGACGATTCTGAGACGGAGGAAATGTCATTGAAAGAGAAAATTCCTTGCACTCACGAGGTAACAATGACGCACGGTACGAAGGCGGTAATCGCTATTGCTGCAGATCCATCCGGGGCACGACTTGCATCGGGATCGATCGATTACGACGTCTGTTTTTGGGATTTCGCTGGTATGGATTCGTCGATGCGAAGCTTTAGAACCTTGCAACCATGTGAAAATCATCCAATCAAATGTTTACAATACTCTACGACCGGAGATGTTATACTAGTAGTATCAGGCGCGGCACAGGCCAAAGTATTGGATAGGGATGGTTTTGAAAAATGCGAAACCGTGAAAGGCGACCAATACATAACGGACATGGCGCGTACTAAGGGTCACACGGCCGGTCTAAATAGCGGTTGTTGGCATCCGTTTACCAAAGAGGAATATTTGACCTGTTCTCAAGATAGCACCTGTAGAATTTGGCTATTGCATAGGCCTCGCGGTCATAAGAACGTTATAAAATGTAGGGCACAGAATGGCGTAAAGACAATTCCTACCACTTGCAGTTATAGCAGAGAGGGAACCGTCGTGGCTTGCGGATGCATAGACGGTTCCATACAAATGTGGGATCATAGAAAAAATTTTGTAAATCCGTCCTTGACGTTAAGAAATGCCCACGCCGCGAACAACGAAATATCCAGCTTAAGTTTTTCTTACCTCGGACAAACTCTGGCAACGAGAAGTTGCGACGATACGCTGAAATTATGGGACCTGAGGGCATTTAAAGTTCCAATATTCGAAGTAAAAGATTTATTTTCAAGGTACGAAACGACGGATTGCATGTTCAGTCCGGACGATTCTATGATAGTCACAGGAGAATCTTTAAAAAAGGGTCAAGATATGGGTAAAATTTTATTTTACGATACTAAAACGTTTGACCTTGTAAACGAAATACCGGTAACCAATTCGCACGTTATCAAAACCTTATGGCATCCGAAATTGAACCAACTATTCGTTGGCTGCGGAAATGGTATCGTTAAAGTATATTACGATATCAACAGAAGTATGAGAGGCGCGAAACTGTGCGTCGTCAAATCTCATTTCAAGCACAAGCACATGGAAGTAATGTCTACTCAACAAATTATAACCCCTCACGCTCTACCCCTGTTCCGACAAGACAGACCTAAATCCGTTAGAAAGCAAATGGAAAAAGATCGTCTGGATCCTGTGAAATCGCGACGTCCAGACTTACCGATTACTTCTGGTCAAGGTGGAAGGGTAGCGTCGTCTGGTGGAACGTTAAGTTCTTACGTTATCCGTAACCTTGGGCTCAGTAAAAGAATAGAGGACGATCAGGATCCCAGAGAGGCAATTTTGAAATACGCGAAAGAGGCGGAGGAAAATCCGTACTGGATAGCACCGGCTTATAAAAAGACGCAACCAAAAACTATTTTCCAAACCGACGAACAAGACAGCGGCCCGAGTAACAAGAAACAGAAAACATAAATGGATCTTGGTCGAAAAAATAATAATACCTTGTAAATAAAATAATAATAATAATAATAATAATAACAATTTAAGATACGTACTGTGTCGTACGCGAAAGCATACAATGAATGTTAGATATCGTTTTATAATATACCGTATTATTTGTCTCTTCTGTGAAAAGGACATTGCTATTATAAGAATATTCGTAGAATGTCGTTTCAAATGGCGAGGGGAAAAAAAAAAAGATACACGATGTAACGCAATATAATTAAAACATTCAAAAACCTTAAATAGGAGTCTGGTTAATTTTTTCGAAGGAACTAGCGATCCCTCAGTACCATCTGGTGACTGGAAAGGGAAATTTACATTTCTTTTTTTCCAACTAGTTTACCTTGGACAACGCGTACGCGCGTCATAAACCACAAGCTATCTCGTATCTGCTGCGGCTGCGTTGGGTTCGAATGTTTTTTTCACGAGTTTTCTTTTCTATTCGAAATGCATTTGAAATTGTACGTGATAGCGGCGGCATGCGAGGACTTAGGAATCGGTATGAATGGAAATTTGCCATGGAACCTTAAGTAAGTTTTGTTTCAACGTCCGATCGTATCACTCGCTTCCTTGAATATAATTGGATGTAACGGTCTAATCGCGATATATATATATATATATATCTCATCATATAGGACCGAAATGGCATTTTTCACGCGCATGACGTCAAAGACAAGTAACGAAAGGAAAAAAAATGTGGTACTAATGGGTAGAAAAACCTGGGATTCTATACCGCCAAAATACAAACCCTTGCAGAATCGCATTAACATGGTTTTGACGAGACAATCTCTGTAAATCAATTAAAACACGAAAGATTAAGAATCTTTTTTAAATGAACGGGTCGAAGTACTTATATATCGTTAAAAAAATGTTTGTAGAAACTTTGGAAGCGGAACGATTCCCTGCAAAAGTATTTCAGATGCGCTCGACGTTATATCTCAACCACCGTTGTGCGAAGAAGTGGAAAAAATATGGGTCATAGGGGGAAGTTCCGTTTATAAAGTACGTCTACGTAACGATCGTCTCGTAGATAATATCAATCCCCCCCCCCCCCCCCCAACCACCACCTCATCCCGTTCCTAATACGAGGTCTATGTTTTAATTTCAGGACGTTTTGGAATTACCAAATTTTTATCGTTTGTATCTCACGAGAATAAAGAAACGTTTCGATTGCGACACATTTTTCCCACAACTTTCTACCGATCTTGTACCGGTCAAGTAAGTTTCGCCAATTCCTTTAACGTGACACGTGAAATAACGATTACGACGATCGTTTTTAGGGATCCCGATGTACCGGATGGAATTCAGGAGGAAAATGGAATTCGGTTCGAGTATACGGTTTACGAGAGGAAATGAAAAACGAAGGTTCGTACTTTTGGTAAACCGATGGACGAACGAAAAATATATCCGTACAAATACATCGATACAAATGCTGCTGTTTCAATGAGAACGAATTAATCGACGACAAATTTATCGAGAAATAAAAGAAATCTATTTTATCTTACGCATTGGCTATTCCCACGGCGTTGATGTATATTTCATAACCTCATACCTTTTTATTAACATTCGATAGAGAAATAAACTGTTATACATGAATTTCGAATGTCGAGAAATAAGAATTGTATCGTACGATTCGCAAATCGTTGTTAACCCGGAGGCCACTGCATCTGCCTACCACCGAGCACGTGCAGGTGCAAATGAAAGACCGATTGCGCACCGTCTTTTCCATCATTGATTACCAAACGAAAACCATTGTCCAGACCTTCTTGCTTCGCTACTTGTCGGGCTACCAGCATCAAATGGCCCAGCAAAGCCTCATCCTCGTTGTCTGCTTTCGACAATTGCGAAATCGGTTTTCTTGGGATTACTAAGAAGTGTACGGGAGCTTGGGCGTTGATATCTTTAAATGCGACACACTGATCAAAAAAACAAAGCAATTAATCATGCTGAATCGTCGATCAACTAACCTGGCGAAAAGATACACTAGCGCGGAACGTTATATACATAGACGATAAATATACTTTTATTCTCTTTACTAATTATTAATAGCTCACCTTATCGTCTTCGTAAATAAAGTTGCACGGTAGTTCTTTACGCAATATTTTCCCAAATATAGTATCGCCGCCGGGAGTAGCGTTTTGTGCTTTTTCCACCTCGGTCGCCATTTTTCTTTTACACGGTAAGCTCTTCGATATATTGCAGCTGGAAGATACGATTCGTCTGGATGAAATCAATGCAATATTTAATAATGACATTTTTCGAAGAAAAAATTGAAATTTAACGGACGTTCATTTACGAGGAAAATTATTCACATTTATAAATATCGCTTTAACTTTAAAGTCTCTCGCGTTTGGATTATCACCAACCTTGGAAATGCAAAATAATGTGGGTAGACTTAAAATGAGGCGCGAACTTTGATTTGAATCACTTTGACATTAACGTTACGGAAATGAACTTGGAGTTTTGCTTTTTGTTCCTTTTTCTTTTTTTTCGATATTATGCGATCGAACGTTCGATTCGTACGATCGAAATAAATGTCGGTAGAGCCATTTTAATAATTTACAAAACTATAAAATGATTTTATTCTACTATACAGTCTTTTTAACTTTTGTAATAACGCATTACATTATCTTATATCTTAGGTGTACGTAATACATATACATATAAATATATATAGCGCTAATATTTATACGTTAAGATAGCCGATATCTTACATAAAATACAATCTTAGTATTAATATATCTAACTAATTATTTATATTACAAGATATGGCAGTGTCTTTTCTGGTTTCCTATGAAAGATCCTAAATCTTCCAATTATTCTAATAGGTCAAATGGCCCCAGTCTTATCAAAATTATCCTATTATAATATATATATATATATATATGTGTGTGTGTGTGTAAATTTAAGTATATAATTCAATTAAACGAAGCTAAACGCTATTAGCTCGTAACTAATTAATTTACGCGCAGTACAAGTATAGGAAAATTTGTCGCTTAGTAGAAAATACAAAAGTAGTACGTCTTTGTGTTCTTAAAAAATACCGTAATCCTTAAACATTAATTGCGAGTTATTATAAAATACCTTTTTAAATACCATACGTTATTACTATTATATACCTAAATAGGTACATAAAAGATAGATTAAAGTAATTACATAACAACTAAGCTCAAGTCTTGGGTATATCTTGTACAATTACTTAAAGATCTTATATAGTATAATATTGTTGGAAATGATATTGTTACAACCTAAAAAATGATAATTGTAATATCCAAAATTTTCTATATGTATAAATAATTTTGAATATTATCGGATAAATTACAAACCCTAAAAATAATTCTATCAGTCTAAACGCGGATTATCTTTATCAAAGTATTTGTGCTGTAAAGCCTGAGTAGCGGTGAAACGAACACGAGGGTCAAACATTAATAAAGATTGTATAAGGTTCAACCCGTCATCGTTGAGATTAGGTATTACATCACTTAAAGGCTTTGGTTGTCTATTAGGAAATGCATTCCAACTAAGCGATACGTTTTTTGGCCACTCTACTTCCGATGGAGTACCAATAATTCTAAAATATCAAGCGCAAAATATACATATAACAAACGTCTATAAGTGATATTATAATAAAGTAATAATAGTAAATGTAAGTTTACCGAAAAATCCTATCCAATTGGTCTCCTTCGCTGGTACCTGGAAATAATGGTCTCAAGCTACTAAGCTCGGCTAGTATACAACCGACCGACCACGTATCTACGGGAGTTGCATACGAGCAACCTAATAAAACTTCTGGCGCTCGATACCATTGAGTTACAACCTAAAAACGATATGGAATATATAGAAAGTGGACTAGTCGTTCGACTACGACAATTATCAAGTGTGTGTATATATATAGAAAGAAATGCTTCAATTACCACAGAGGTTAATCTCATTTCAAAGTCATATGTTCTGGCTAAACCAAAATCTGCAATCTTTATCGTTCCTTCTCGCGTGACTAATAGATTCTGCGGCTTCAGGTCTCTGTGTATAATCCTGTGACTATGTAAAAATTCAACGCCCTTTAGGATCTCCTTGGACATTTGCTTTACGATGTGGGACGGCATGCCTATCTCTGGACAGGACGACAAATAAGATGCCAAATCTTGTTCTACGTGTTCGAAGACTAACCAAAGGGTCAATCCTTGATTCGATCTATCGGATCTTTCGTCGCTTGAAGGCAACTGATGGTAATTGCCTTGGCAAACGTCTAATAATCTTACCTGTTGATTTTAAGAGATACGCCATAGGTATCGATTAAATAATTTATATTAAAAGCAACATATTATTCAAGTACTTACGATATGCGGATGTTCGAATTTTTCAAGCTGCTTTAAAGTAGCTATTTCTCTTAAAGTACTCGTAGGTAGTCCATCTTCCGTCAATGGTACTCTAACTTTTTTAAGCGCGACTACTTGACCGTTACCTAAATCTTTAGCTTTGTAAACAGTACCGTAGGCACCGTTACCGATATAAGATAATTCCTCGTACGACGCATGTTCCCCCGTTAAGGACGTTTGTATATCCACCGCAGAATCCGTTTCTGTGGTTTTCATGTCAAGAAGGGACTTTCCTTGATCGGTATGCTCTTCGTCAGACTTTAGAACGATGTGGCTTCTCCAGGACGGTCCTGGGCTTACTTCGCTTAGCGGAGATTCCGTTGCACTGAGGGTCTCTAGAATTTTATTTTCTTTTTCTTTTTTTTTCTCTCTTTTTTTTTTTTTTTTTTGTACGTGCTATACAACTAATGTAAAAGAAAATATAAGCGGGAACTTTTTGTAAAAGGAAAAACAATCTTAATCTTTACCTTGAGAAAGACTCAACGCTTCCTCACTCGTCTCCTTCGGCGTTGTTATCCGTTGAATACTTTCCAACTCCTTTTCCACGTTACCTTCCTCTTCTTCGACCGTGACGTAAGACGCAACCTCTTGAGGTAGATCCAATAATTTCGGTTTTTTCGAATTCGGAGACGAGAGATCCGGTCCGAGCTCAGAGCTCGGACGTCGAGATCTTCCAGCCATCAGCACATTTCGCCTACGTTCTGAAACATTAACGATAATATTTCATTCGTTTAATGTCCTTCCAGAGTGTCGTTACCTAAGGCGACGCTCTACCCCACCCCTTCCCTCCCTTACTCCCCCACCTTTCGTACGTACCGTCGTTTATAATTGAAAATTCATAAAGTGGAAGGGAAAAAGGAGAGGAAAAAGAAAACAAAGCAAAGAGGCAAATATTAATTCCCCGTCCTGTATTTCCTGATTAAGACCTGGAAGGAGCGAAGGCGATTAGAAACTAAATATGTCGGAGAGAAAAAGAATGAAAGAAAGAAAGTAAAGAAGGAAGGAAGGAACACACTTGCGTGTTGATGATATAGTAGCTTCTTTTCGACGGGAAGGTAAATATAGTTTTCTAGAGGTCTTTCAATGAAAATTCTTCCTCTCTTTCTCTTTTAAGCTAAACGGTGGAAATGACGTTCGTATATACACACACACACACACACATATATATATGTATACGTATATATATATATATATATATATATATATATATATATATATATATATATAAATAGGAGAGAGAAAAAGTACGTATATGTATATACGTATATAGTATATACGTTGGCATACACCGTCTGCTTCGTGACATCTGCACCGACACCTGCGTTCGTATAATGGGACCCTCGTCGCCCTTCACCGCCTTTCCGAAACATCTTGTAAACGTAATGAAGCCCTTATATATCGTAAAAATGAGGTGGTAGTGGGAGTAGTGTAGTAGTAGTGGTATACTAGTAATACCCCTTCTCTAACAACATCCGAAACCAATTATACCGAGCGTTGTGCGTGTAGACACATCAGAATAACGTTCGTTACTTAATTTCGGGAGAGCCAATTTTTTCACCCACGGTACACCTACCTTTTGTTAAATAAAACTTTGGTGAAAAAAAAAGAAACAAAATTAAAGTTATAACGTTCGCGCGAAACACAGCCAATTTCTTTTCGATATGTACTATCCACGATATCCCCGTAATTAAATATCGTCCTTTAAGAAACTTTTCAATATTCTTGGAGGAAAAAAAAAAAAAAAGAAAAAGAACTCGAAGACACACAAGTAATCGTTGCTCGTAAGTTGATTCGTTTCACATGAAAGTTCAATAAGTACTAAACCGATAGTCGGCGACGAAGGCGTCCTTATACTCCTGCACGTAACACATTTTTAAGGGAGGGGGTTGATCCGAGCAACGGACTCCAATTGTTCGATTTTGGAAAAGCTCAAGGTCCGAAACAATAAAAGGGAAACTACCTGAGCGGAGTCATTACGGTAAAGTTTGGGAGTTCAGGTAATTTTTACCGTCAACTATAATATTTCATTTGAAGATTATCGACAGTTAAAGTACTGGAATGTATTGAAGGGAAGAACGTGAGGTTAATGCGACGAAAATTGAATGGAGGGAAACAAAGAGGAAGATAATACGAGGAGAACCGTTGGTCGTAGGAAATAAGGAAAAGGAAAAAGTAATTTTTCATTTGGTATGCGACAACGAACGATAAGAATGAGAAGAGAGATAGAACGTAACTATTCTCTCTCAAGGGTCGAGGGAAGTAATAAAGATGGATGAGAACGGTAAATATTTTCTGTTATAGAGATAGGAAGAGAGGGAGAGAGAGAGAGAGAGAGAGAGAGAGAGAGAGAGAGAGAGAGAGAAAAAAAAGAGAAAGTTACCGTCCCGACACGGAAACGTAATAAAGTTTCGAAGGAATGTTATCGCTTCTCAGTTATTTTATTTTCTATCTTTTCGTAACAAAGATGTATCCATATATGTATATACGTATGCATGCACGAGGAGGTATGCATGTAGAGAGAGATCCATTGAGCGTCCTCGGCGAAGGAGTGATTTATTAATGAAAAGTATCGGAACGAGCGGAAGGGAAGGCAAGGCGTCGTACGCGCCACTACGATTACGATACAATGTTGCAACGAGATTGGGAGTGAGAAGAAGGCTTGCGGCCGAGTTTGTCCGCTCGGCTCGATTAAATATTTTTATCGGCTTCCTCTCGCGATAAAGAATGGAGGACAAAAAAAAAAAAAGAAAAAAAAAGAAAGAGAAGAAAAAAAAGAAATAGAGAGGGAGGGACGTAAGCTAGTCGTAATAATCGGAAACAAAAGAGAAGGAAAAAAAAAAAAAAAGAACTAAAAAAACTCACTAACGGTGGTGATATCTTCGACGAGATCCTGATCACGACACTCAATGGACTCTCTTCTCCTCCTTCTGCTCGGCACGAAAATGCAGGCGCAGAGGGGAAAAAAGGCGTTACAAGAGAAAAAACGTGCAACAATCTCGAAAAAAAGGAAGAAGTAGAAGAGGACGAAGTGGGGATAGCGCCTTCTGAGAAGTATCCGAGCATCCGGGACTTTTTTTCGTTGGAGCGTGTGAGACGGAGAGACAGAGAGAGAGAGAGAGAGAGAGGGAGAGAGAAAGAGGACAGAGAAAAGAAGCAGTGGGAGGACGATAGGAGAGCTAGAGGGAAGGAGGAAGGGTGCTTGGAAGGAGGGAGAGAGAAAAGAACGGAAAGGTCTATGAAACTAAAGAGAAGCATCCTTAACATCGGCGGTGAGCCTAGCGACTTCTCGTATGTATATCTAGAGAAGTATGCCTTTTTCACGTGGCATTATCTCGACATCGACTTCTTGGAAAACGGGGTCGTTTCGATCTTCCACATCAACGAGGAAGAATCACTTGGGAAAGCGAGATGAAACGAAAGAAAATACATTTTCTGTAAAACGTCGATGTACCGCGATCGAAGGAAATGGCGTCTTTCAAATTACTCCCTTTTCTCTCCTTCTTTTTATATATATATATATATATATTTTTTTATCATCTCCTACGCCATAAAAATATGAAAATTTTGATATATACATATACGTACGTACGTAAGCGTATCTAGGGATTCGTGTATTAAACCGTGACGGTTCTCTATATCGACGCCATTTTCTATCGACCTCTCGAAGGAAAAATGGAAATATAAAGGGAGATGTAAAGTAAGAGGAGCGTCGATAACCGTGACAAACTAAACGTTGAAAAGTTGCGCAACGAGGCTACTTGGTATCTCGAGTGGCAGGGTACACGAGGAACTACGTTTTTACGATAAACGACTTTTTTGTTCTTCTTCTTCTTTTTTTTTCTCTCTTTTCTTTTTATTTCTCCCCTTCTTTTATTCCCGATCAAAAGTCGATCGCGTTCTTACGTTACGATCCATTGTTCGTCGAACGTCGATCGTTCGAGTGAAAAAGATTGCATCACTACGAAACGAAAGGTTGCTTACCTCTGCGCCTTACTCGTGCAATGTTCGATTGATAAAATCACTTTATACATACGCGCGGACACACACGTAATGTATGTATGTATGTGTGTATGTATGTATGTTGTATGTAAAGTCATAGAAACACGTATACGTATGCGTAAGGAGGATCTTTTTCGTTGCTCGTACGACCGATCGACGAAACGAATTTCCCGCCAAAGCGTTCGAATCTCCCGCGTTTTTATCGATAGTCAAAAAGATTTATCATCTATCTATCCTACTTGGGTGCACGATCACCGGAGAGTAACGCGCGTTATGTACAACCTGAAAAAAATACCGGAACGATGAATGAGAGAAAAATAGATAACGCAGGGACATTGGATACGCTTGCTATCGTATCGGGCGATAATTATATAGTCGAAAAGACGAGGAGAGCGAGAGAGAGAGAGAGAGAGAGAGAGAGAGAGAGAGAGAGAGAGAGAGAGAGACTACGAATAACGTCGTTTGCTCTATGAGATCGAGTTCAGAGTCGCGAACTACCCACACACAGTTACGAGCGCGCTCGCGTGCACGTTCACGTACACCGAAATTCGTAGTGTTATCAAAACAAAAGCCGTTCACCGTGTAGACACACTTCTTTCTTTCTCTCCCTCTCTCTCTCTGACTACCTCTCTCCCCTCCACCCTACCATCCGCTCGCAACCATCTATCAGAGAGAGAGAGAGAGACAAATAAGATTTGTATCGTTAATGAGTACACATATGCATACTCGCGACAATTTGTGCAAATTTTCATATCCCATCGGCATAATCTCGTACGTGATAATTAAGTTAAATAGTGGCAAACCCCAATGACAACGAATAGAATCTTTGACAAAAAGGAATCTCCTGGGAAATCCTCAGTGACTAAAATATATAACAAAGATTCCCCATCATTATGATCCTTACCGACTATAATATTACATTCCCCTTCTAGGTCCGCAAGCTCGAAGGAAGATATACCGGAAGAATGGACGACGACGTATGCGAGATTACGTTCGGTCGATTTCGTCTTACACTTGAATTCTCTTTCGATCGTTTTCATTGGCTCGAATATTTCGACGATCAGCGAAAGATCGCGTATATACGCATTCGATGTCTCTTATCCTTTTATCGAGCGATCGTAACATTCCAAAGCGTTTGCTCTATTACCGACACGCGAACGACGAAACGTTATCATCGAAGAACGATAATCGGGGAATGAAAAATGGCGTCTACGTAGAATCTCGGGCGGGAATTTTGAAAAGTAGAGAGAAAAGAGAGACAGAGAGAACAACTTTGCTCCGGAGTATTCCCTTTTATTCGAATGTCCGCTGGGATATGTATTCACGCGTGTAGAGACGCGGTCGCGGCCACGTACGTAAACGCGTCCGTCCAATCGAGCGATGTTGCTGTAACAACAAGGTCCCGGTACACTCCAAAGTGCTCGTCGTCTCCCACGAAAGACCTTCGTCGGCGGTCTCCTCGGGTAAAAGCGGTAAGAGGGGACGACGGAAGGGCGAAACTAGGCAACCCAGACGCGACAAAACACGAACGCAGCGCAGCGTTCCACCGGAAACGACGGTATCGTCTCGCTATCGAGAGCACACGAAATTAATATCGAAGGTAAGCTTCGGGAATCGTTTAAAGATCCGGAAACGTGAGTGACGCGACGTAACCCCGGACGGGAGGGGGAGAGAGAGAGAGAGAGAGAGAGATACGATAGAACACGTTTTTCTATGCTTCGACAACATTTCTCGACTTCTCCGTAGCTCCTCCGTGACGAAACTGTTCCTTCCGAATGAGAGAGAGAGAAAGAGAGAGAGAGAGAGATGGAGAGAAGGGTATAACGTTTCCAAAAACAACTAAGAAAACAACTCGAAAATATGAAACGCCGATAAAAATAACTTTCTTACTTTCCTATTACACTCGATAATAAAAACAGAATCACAAAGTTGTTGCGTCGCGAGAACGAGAGAGAGAGAGAGAGAGAGAGAGAGAGAAAGAGAGCGAGCAGCCGGCCATGGGCCGGCCGCGTGCTCGACGGGACGTCGAACTCGACACTACGCCACCGGTTTTCGCGATCGACTTTATAAGAAGAAGCCGTGCATGACTGTCGCGAATCAGATGAGAACGAGGAACGCGTGGTTCGTGGAAACGATCTAGTCTCTAGTCGCGTCATCTTTGAATAAGAGAAAGAGAGAGAGAGATAGATAGATAGATAGAGAGAGAGAGAGAGAGAGAGAAAGGGAGAATGATTCACGTCGAGCGATCAGCTGGCACGCTATAGCGTTTTCTCGTCCGTCGAACTTTTCTTAAAACGATCGCCTCGTTGTTCTATCAAAATTCAAAAACGAGAGGAAAAAAAATACGACGAATAATGTATGTTTGTACATGCATACGCGCACACACACGCACACACATACACATACACACGTTAAAGGAAGCAGTTTCTCACCGCCTTTTATTATCCACCGTCATTCCCTTCGACCTTTCGACTCGCGTTCGTCGAACGATCGTGCTTCCTAGGATCGTTAACGGCAATACTTTAATAGAAGAATAAGATATACGTACGAAGAGAGAGAGAGAGAGAGAGAGAGAGAGAGAGACGAATAAATAGATAGATAGATAGATAGTAATAGACACGCACGTACACACAGATCAGATGTAGAACCTTTGACACTTCACCGTACACACGATCGTGCATAGGATTTCGCGTTGATCTCTCTGTTGTTAGATTTGCTCGATAGATCTCGCGAGTACTATCTCTACGTGACGACGACACCGTCGACACGACAAAAACCAAGACGAAGACGAAGACGAAGACGAGGACGACTCGATAGTGTAAAGTAAAGAGCTTTGCGAGACGAGGACGACGTTCCTACCGAGGGCGGAGCACGAATGGGAGGAAGTGGGGGAAGAGGACCGATGCGTTCTTCTCGGGCCCGTAGAAGGTGCCTCGGCTTGAACGTTAAGGCTTCCTCTAAGGGCCTCTCTCTCTCTCTCTCTCTCTCTCTCTTTCTCTCTTTCTCGTATTTCTAAACGATCACCGATCTTTTCTCCTTACGAAACATTTCCATAGATTTCACATTTTCTTACATCTTGGGACGGACCGATCCCTATCAGGTATTCTATAAGGAACGTCGAAGAGAGAGCGAGAGAAAACGAGAGAGAGAGAGAGAGAGAGAGAGAGAGAGAGAGATAGAGATAAAGAGAGATAGAGATAGAGAGAGAGAGAGAGAGAGAAGGAATTCACCAGTCAACAAGCAAGCCACGTGTTCTTTCTAATCCAAGAAGCTGCGTCCTTCTTACGTGGCTTCCACTGTTGTTTGCCGATCACGAAGAGCCGGACAACTCATCGACGAGTCTCGTAGAATATTATATCCCGTGGCGCCAGTAAACGATGATGATGATGATGATGATGACGATGACGCTCCAAATGTCCTCCACTCGTTTCCACTTTCCTCCTTTTCCAAGTTAGAGATATCTTCTATCGTATTTCTTTTCCACGCTATGCGATCAGCGTGTCGCGCGACGTTCCGAAACATGAATGGAATGCTTCCTTCGATTCGTCGTGTGCGAGAGAGAGAGAGAGAGAGAGACAGACAGAGACAGAGAAAGAGAGAGAGAGAGCAGAGAGGAGAGGAGAGGAGAGGAGAGGAGAGGAGGAGAAGGAAGTAGAAGACGAAGGAAAGACGAAGCACAGGAGAAGAAGAAGAAGAAGACGACGGGTCTGGAATGGGTCGGAGAGGCTCCTCGGTCAGATCAGGGGCGGGGCTATCGATCGTAGGGCCCTTCCAAGGGCTTCCTCTCAAGGGCCTCTCTCTCTCTCTCTCTCTCTCTCTCTCTCTCTCTCTCTCTTTCATCGTCGCCGTTGCCGATCGTATCAAGCTACATTTCTATGTTTTTTCTTTCCTTTTTTTTCTTCTTCCTCCTCCTCCTCCTCTTATTTTTCTTTTTCCACTCTTTTCCTCGCAAGAGCCGCTCGAATTTCTGGCGTTAGGAAAGAGAGAGAGAGAGAGAGAGAGAGAGAGAGAAAGAGAGATAACGAGAGGAACTATTTCTAGACGATCGAGTCTATCCCTTAACTCTCGCTTGGGCGAGTTATTCGAGGATGCTATAATTCAAACGACGACGACGACGACGACGACGATTCAAAGTCTTAGGAAATTCGTTATCGCGAAAGAACGAGGTGCGTGTATCATCTGCGTACGATCGCTCAAGAATATCGGAGTTGGGACCGTGGGAAAAGAGAAAGAGAGAAAGAGGGTAGGAGAATAGGGGGAGAAGAGGGAGAGGGAGAGGTTGAGGGAGAGGGAGAGGGAGAGAGAGAGATAGAGATAGATTATCGTGGCCGAATGAAAGAGGCAGGAGATATCCCGATTGTTATCGTGGTAGAACGGAACGCTTATCGTTCCGAGGAATGGACGTGGACGCCGTCACTGTCGACGAGAGGGACAAAGAAAAATTTCTCTCCTCGGGTCTCTCGCATCTGCCGGCTAAAGCGTAGGAAAAGAGGAGAAGGGAACGTTCCCGTGGCGGCTGCCTTTCCAACGACGATTCCTAACAAAATTTTCATTCCTCTCGTCTTCCTCCCTCCCTCCCCATTTCCAGGTTCGTCGCCGTCCCTTACGAACATTTTCGTTCGAAGCCGTATCTCGTATTCTTTAATACGAAACGATTCGTATTAAATATTTTCACGTTAGGTTATGTTAAGTTAAGTTTACGTTACGTATTATTTTTCTTTCTTTTCTTTTCTTTTCTTTTCTTTTCTTTCCATCTATCGTATCCTACTCGTATACGCGCCCAGGGAAATTCCTCGAAATGCACAACCTGCTGATTCATGGATTTATGGAATGTGCTAAAATGCAGAGTTATGAATCCGACGATAAATTATGAGTTATCGTCGTGCGATGATTCGTTCGATGATTCGTTCGATGAGTAGTAAAACTTCCCCTCCCTCCTCTCTCTCTCTCTCTCTCGTCCTCTTTCATTATTCGATACTACTTTACAAGACTATAAAATACAACCTTCCTTCGGTTCTACCTGTTCTCGGTCGTTTAAAGCCTTGGAAAAATCGTTTTGACGATTCCCAAGAGACATCATAGGACGCTATAAGTCGATTGGTATGCCCGTATACTTTTGGAAATATGACGAAAGCGTGCACTCGCTTTCCCTTATCGAATTTGTCGGAGAAAGAGGGAGAAAGGAAGGGGGAGGGAGAGAGAGAGAGAGAGAGAGAGAGAGAGAGATGGAAAAAGGAAAGAAGAGAGATAGAAAAAGAAGAGTATCGTCGATTCGAGAATGCATCGCAACCGAACCGCTAAAAATAATCCTGACCTTTTATATACCACCATAAACGTTCACATTAATCCGTACAACGAACCAGTTGTATGGACTTCCGTTTGGCACATCGAACGTAGTAGAACTTTCAAATCTATCGTACTTCCGTCCGCGACACTCTTCGTATCACTAGTAGCACTTTCTTCTTGAAACGTATAGTTTAACATTCAAAGCCAAACTACACTCATTGGATATATTTTCTATGGTTGTTCGTTCGGGCGATATCGTATACGTATGAAAAATGAATGTTCGATAATTAATCTTATAAAATCGTATAACCTATATATATATATATATATATATATATATATATATATATATATATATATATAATATTATTGAATGATTCGTTCTCATTATTTCGTGTCGCGCAGTCAATGGGCCGTTATTTTCTCTCGCACGATTCCCTCTCGCTCCTTCTCGAAGAAGCGTCCAGAAGAGAGAAGTCGGTGCGAGACGAAAGAGAGGAAGAGGAGGAGGAGGAGGAGGAGGAGGAGGAGGAGGAGGAGGAGGAGGAGGAGGAGGAGGAGGAGGAGGAGGAGGAGGAGGAGGAGGTTAGGACCGCCGGTCGGCGTCGAAGGGCCCCGAACCGTAGCCTCCTTTTGTGAGCATCGACTTTCGGGCATTGTGTCGAGAGCTCGACGCGACCGGCTCGCTTCGCGTTCCTTTCCTCCCTTTCTTTTGATGGCTTACGCGTTCGTTCCATACCTCCGGTTGCTGCTGCCCCTGCTGCCGTTGCTGCTGCCGCTGCTGCTGCCGCTGTTGCGCTCGAGATACCTTCGACCTCGACACAAACTAGACGTCGGACTGGTTTCTGCCCAATTTAGTTGCCCTACCCCACTACCATCCTTCGCCATTGTTCGCTCCGCTTTGGAATGAAAATAGAGAACCGTGTACGTTCCGTGATCGAGTTGCATAGGAAAACGTCATAACCTTCCAACTACTTTCTATCTCTCCGAACGATCGAGACCTTGCCTCTTTTTCAACCTTTCGACGTTCCTCGTAAACGTATACACACGTATATCTGCCTGTCTCTTTCTTTCGATAAGTTTCCTTCCATCTCTTCCTCGAATACGATCGATAACGTTACTACTTTTTATTATTAGAAATCGTTATTCATTGGAATTATTCCTCGCTAGGAATTAACTTTGGAAAACGTTTCCTCGGAGAATTGTGAAACATACAAATCGCTTCTCGATCAAGTTCTCCTTTCTTTCACTCGGCTCGGACTAAAGATCAAGATTCAAACATTTCGTTCTCTAAAACTTACTCTCCATAATTACGTGTAACTTTGCTGCGTCGCGTCGCCACCCTTTCGAATTAATATTTAATAACGTACGTCGAACGCGCGTCGGCCCGGTAACTACGGTTGTTTAACTTATTCGGCAAAGAAATTTTAAGACGAAAAAATAACTCGTCGATTTACCGCGCGTCGTTGATCTTCCATATCGACTGCGGCTATCGTTATACGAACCTACGAATTTGTCTTAAAGTTTTATTAAATCTTATTCCGACGATTTCGAACGAGACGCTCGATCGTCTTATTTGAATCACTTTTTTAGTTTTATCGTCGATCGTCCGCGCAGGTATCCATCGCTATGTACTCGGCCGATAATTTTGCTCGTCGATAAAGAAAATCTTTCGACTCGTACGGTAAATCAGGCGACGGATGCGACGAAGGGTTGAGAAAGTTTTCTATCCGTCGATAACGTTGGCAACTCCAATTATCTTCGACGATGTGGCGCGTTGCCTAAATACAGGCGTTACTCTTCGACGTACGTACGGATGATTAGAAAAAAATTTTTTAAATAATGAAAAACAGACACGATCTCGGTCAATAATTATTATAGTCCAATCGATAAAAGAAGAAATCGTGCTAGATGCGCGATTAAATCGAACTCGTTGCCTTTTCCCGAATATTTAATTGTCGATTTATTACAAAGTCGTTCTCGTTCTCGCACCCATCGCCTCGTCCCACGCGGTAGAACGGTAGGTAAGACGCAGATTCTTTCCATTTGTTTCCTCCCGGAGGAGGATCGACTACCGACCGTGTAATGCTTCATGGATACTTGAACAGAATGCAAAAATCCGTTAGACAGAAATGCGATTTTAATTCGCGGCGCGCAGTACGTAGTCGTAACGAGGACAAGTCCGTCAAAGTTCTAAAAGACAATTCGTAAGAATGGGCGTTACCGCGTTGTTACGTGAGGTCGATCGAAGAATCGCTAAAGAAAATGCTTTCTCGAATTATGCGGGCGACCGCTTTCTTTCCGCTTTTGCAATTTCAACCGTTATCGACCTATTCGAAAATAAAAAGCTCTCTCTTCGTTCGAACTATTCGAGAGAAGAGAACTCTAGCCGAGAAGAGAGAATGGTACATCTCGATCGGATCGGTAACGCCATACTCGAGATTCCTCGTAATCTTGCGTGTAATGCGCACCCTTTCAAATATCGCCAAATATATATATTAGAAAAGAGTATCCTCGACGAGAGTCGTTTATCTTCGCCGAAACGCGCGAAGATTGGGACGATCGGACGAGAGGAAACAAAGACGTTCGATCAACGCTTTTCCATTACGTTACATTTTACCGCGAAGAGCAGTTCTCTCGCACGGAGGTTGTTTACGCGCACCCTCCGCGGCGTTAATTGCTCGAATTCATTAAGCGAAAAAAGGAGATAAGATGAGAAAATAATCGCGTCTCTTTAACTATCTATGGTTGTCGGATGACACGATTAAGATCATTATCGTAAAGATAGATATTTTCATCGAGTAGACGGTTCAATTACGAACGACGCAAAAGAAACGTATACATTTTTAACTACGAGAAGTGAAATATATCGAAGTGTCTTCTTCTAGCGGTACGATTTTATAAGTAGACACGGTCTGCTGCAGTACATGCAAGGAGACAAAGATTCGACCGTGCACGCGCGAGAGGGAGAGAGAGAGAGAGAGAGAGAGAGAGAGAGAGAGAGAGAGAGGAGTCCAACCAAAGCATGGAAGCTTCGATGTGGGTTCGAGTCACGAAGAAGTGACGTTGATGCTTTACGGGAGTATAGAAATACGCAACACCATGGCGCGGCCCTGGAATAGTCAAGGTGGGAGAAACCGTGTATGACCGTCTTCACCGTCGACGGCCAGTACCGTGTGAACGACCGTGAAGTAAACCTCGAACGAAACGTGAATACGACCTTTACTCTATTCGCGCGATACTTTTTGAAAGATTCAAACCAAGCCGACCCCCTCCCCTCCCCCCGGCCCCCTCTCGCCCCAAGTAGACAAAAGTCTAGCGGAATTTCATTATTTATCTCGAAACGATCGAATAATCCGATCGTGCGAACAATAATCGGGCTAGTATTTTAAACTATAGCAAAAAAGGAAAAAAATCTGTGCGAGAGAAATTCGTGTATTACTAAGAGAAAAGAGTTTTGTGACCTAATCAGTATTCGCATTGAGGGATCTTTCATTGGCAGGATGTAAAGAGAGAGAAGATCACGTTGACATTGATAGTTATAGGACGAAGAAGAGGAAAGGGAGAGAGGGAGAGGGAGAGGGAGAGAGCAAAGGACGATCGTGTCTTGGCCGAAAACTTGACGCTCGTTACAGCAGACTGTTCCTCCGGCAAGTAGGTCAAGCGGTGCATGCGAGAGTGCGAGACAGATAGAGAGGGAGGAAAAAGGAGAAGAAGAAGTTGAGGAATAAGGATACATCGAGAGGGAGAGAGAGAGAGAGAGAGAGAGAGAGAGAGAGAGAAAAGAGGGAAAAGAATGGCGGACTATGGCTGTGAAGTAGTCGCTCGTTGATGACGAGTCAAGGCTCGTGATCCAAAATGGCGGCCCTCTATCGATTACACGATTCATTTCGTATAGGAAATTTAATAGGATTTGATAAAGCTCCTGAATCCTGAAGGAAGAACGATCCCCGTCCGGTTGGCCTTGAAATACCTACCTTCGACAGGACGAACCAATCGTCGTCCTCTTTTCTCTCTCTCTCTCTCTCTCTCTCTCTCTCTTTTCTTCCGACGTCTCGACTACGCCGCCTAGCAGGACGAGGGTCTAACATGTCGGGATTGACCGGTTCGAAGGCCTTATCGGCCTTGACCATTCTTCTCGTAACCGCCGGTAAGTCGCTAGATCGTTGCGGTTTAACGGCCAATCGAACGTCATGATCTATGGGGTATAGGAGGGAACGGGAAAAAGAGAGATCGAATGAAAGATTTTTATCGTTCTTGTCGAGTCCTTCTCCAAGAGTCGATTATCATCCTTCTGCCTGGCTTCTCTATTCGATCTAGATCTTGTGATGTTGCGATATATCAAAAAAAAAAAAAAAAAAAAAAAAAAAAAGACAAAAAGCTTTTATCATAGCTTAACATTTTGACGTTCGAAGAACGTCTCGCGTCTTTATTACCGCGATTCGACGGAATTTCGGATGCAGGTTGTTTACGTTCCGTTAATATTTCCTTAAAAAGAAACGACGCAGTGTCGAATACGCGAGGGTAAGAAAAATAATTTGTTAGTCGCGCAATGGAGTATAAATTTGAGCCGAGATTCGAGCCCGTAAGTGGATCGTATCCGCTTCCGGATAATCTGGCACGCTCGCGCTCATTCAAAAAGACAAACACTTTCTATTCGGAGTCGGTAAGTACCGCCGATCGAACGACGAAGATTTCAAATAACTCGAATGGAGAAAACGAAGATGATTCACGATAGGAACGAGTAATTATTTTACAAAGTCGACCGACTAGCGCTGTACGCGAGGAGAGATATGCAAAGGAGTATATTGTTTTCATCGAACAAAAGGTGGATCAGAAGGGAAATCCGAGTTATAGAGTCTATTTAAACGACGAGGAGAAAGCTGCATAGAACGAACGTAGACCGTGTTTCTCCGAGATTTTTCGTTCGCCCGACTGACCGACCGAACGAAAACTCTACGTACTAATATACTTATGAGAAACGTTTACGAAACCTGTTAAACCACGGTAGGAGCACGCGAGTTCGTACGTTACCGTACGTTTTTAACCCGCATGAACGAAACGGCTTTATCGGAGTCTTTAACCGTTTACGAAATATCCAATATTACTTTATAACGCGCGCCGTGTCCGTTATAATAACGATTTCGGTAATAATTAACATCAAAATCTTAACGTTAACGTCGTCGATGAGAGAGAGAGAGAGAGAGAGAGAGAGACGAGATCAACGACACCGAGAACGTATCCGGCATAGAGTTTCGTTATTCGTCGACTTTCGCTCAACCGCATTAACCCATGAAAGTGTCACGAAATCGCGCTCCGCGTACCCGATCGTACGTACCGTACCCTAAACTCGCGTAACCGAACGGAAAGGTGGATCCGATAATTGGGGACCTTCGAGGAATAATAATCGATGAAATCCGATTGCGCCTCTCTTCGAGGAGAGATGACGTTATTAGTTCGAATATCGCGGTCTAAAGTTGCCGTATATCTTCGCGAGCGTCTATCTCGATCGAATCCGATCTTCGACGAATCCGTCAATACGAGATCGACTTGACGAAGTTGCCAGACACGGGGCAACGAAATGTCGCGCTTGCCAGCGAAAAGAATAAATATTGGGTTGGAATGGTGTACCGTTAACTCTGCCGTTACCGCCTCGAGAGACGGTACATACCTCGTCTACGCTACTACGGATAACCCCTACGACAGGAACGACAACAAAATCAATCATACGTTTACGATTATTAATCGAATCGTTATATACATACGATACGTAAGTTATACGAACGCGATAGAACTCGATTAGCGAGATTAGAGAACTCTACGATTAAGGTAGTAATTATTCGATAGAAAATGAGTACATATATAAATTGGATTTACGCGCGCACCTAT
Organism: Dolichovespula sylvestris; assembly: GCA_918808275.2. Classification (NCBI taxonomy): domain Eukaryota; kingdom Metazoa; phylum Arthropoda; class Insecta; order Hymenoptera; family Vespidae; genus Dolichovespula; species Dolichovespula sylvestris. The sequence continues at coordinate 10,699,619 of OU964964.1, forward strand.
CGTATGTATCTATTACGTAAAATTCGAAGCCCGAGAGAACTGCATTCCGTTCTCAAAGTGACGATCTCTGCCTCGCGATTTGCCTACATTCTCACGGTTCTTCTCTCTATACGACGACTTTGAAAGAGTTCGTAATACTCTGCGCATCTCCGTTACTTCTCACTGTTATACCTAATATTATAATGAGAGAATATAATTGTATATAAACGAGAATATAATTTTCTACATGCGATGTTGCGAGTCCTAGTAAATTCGTGAATGTTATCGCGATTGACGACTGGAAAAAGGAAAAAAAGAAAGAGAGAGAGAGAGAGAGAGAGAGAGAGAGAGAGAGAGAGAGAGAGAGAGAGAATCATCTATTAGAATAAACAGTTACACATTTTAACAGGAAAGCGATATACGGTTAGTTTAATTGCACGGATTTCAAATTCGTGGCTATGATAGATTTTAATGACCAATTAGCGATAGATCGTCGCTCGTAGCTACGAAGGAATCAGAACTGAAAAGGAACGCCGCGTGATTATCCGATTTCTTATCGGGCACGAGTTTCATTTCGCAAGGATTCCTTTCCTTCAATTAGATATTCTCTTTGTATACCTGTAAAAATGCCGAAGGCAAAGTGTATCGTAGTAACAATTAATTAAACGGGGTTGAACGTACAAATAGATTCAAAGATGGAATTTGGGTCGAGGATCGGACTTTGTCGATATATTTCTATATACGCGTGCGATATAATATATCTGGTGCATATGTGCGCGCAACAACGGTCATTATAGAAAATTTTAGTTTCACTTAAATTGCGTCGCGCCTCGTTTAATCGAATGGAGGAGACCGTAGAAGAAATTACCGCTGTTCTTTAGATATCTCCTTCTTATATTCGCACTTTCTATGCGGTTATGAGTTTCTTTGAGATATTCTTAATGGTAGAGGAACGAACACGTCCCCGTCCGTCCGTCCGTCCATTCGTCGGAAGGCTCGATCGTAACGCGTATCGATACTCGCAAAAAATCTCGCACGGTAAGACGAATGAAGTAAGTACGAGATGAACAAATATTACCGACAGTTAAAAATATTAAATATGTCGGTAAAACGATCGTCGGTAATATAACCGACCGACTATATACCGACTCGGTCCTTTTAAAGAAATTTCTTAACCTATGACTTTGATATCCTCGCTCTTCGATCTTCGCCGTGATCGCTAAAGGTGCAAGGTGATGATACTCGATAAAAATATTGGATTTTTTTCTTCGTTTCTATCTTTTTCCCCTCCGCCGCCGCCATCGTAGGATCAAAGGTGTTCGATAGCGAGCAAAAGCGAATAATGGGAAATAGAAATTTCACGACAGTATACGCTACCAATGGAATATTTTTGAATAGAGAAAGAGTAGGTATATTATGTAGAATTTACCGATATATTCTTTATACGGTATACGTGTCGTCATACAAATGAACGAACGAAAGAAAGATGAAGAAGGGGAGCCGTAGAAGGTGATGGAAAAAAAAAAAGAAAAAGAAGACGGTGAGAAAGAGAAAGAATCCAGAGTAGTTGTACTTTCAAAGCCGTCGCAGCAGCGTCAAAGCGGCGTCCGTTCGAAGAGTTCGATACACCGGCCTCGAGAATGTCAACCGCTCGAGTACCGTTCGTTTCGACAATCGTTCGTCGATCTCGTCGATTTTTTGCTCCCACCACGTTAGAGATCGATTCTCTCGTCCGTTTGCCCTTCGACGGAAAGTATATACGCAGGAGCGGGTTTCGTTCGCGCTTCCGTTATCACATTCGCTACCCAACAGCCAATGATCTCTCCTCTCTCCTCTCGATACTTTCAGGTACCTTGGCCATACGAAACGATCGAACCTCGTCTAAATCCTCTCAAGAGTATCCGGTTCTAAGCGCGAGCTCTTACGCGGCTCCTCAAAGGACGACCTTGAGTTCCGATCGACGGGACGAGTCGTTGACTTTTCAGCGAACTTCTCCTGCCTTTCGATTGGAGACCTCCAAGAGCGTCTACAGTTACGACAATAAAAATGAAATTAGAGAGTCTCGTTCGGAGGAACCGATCGATCAGCTGACTTCTTCGAAGCACGTCGATCACATCGACGGTAACAACATCGAGGTGAAGTCCGGAGAATATTATCGGTAAGGATTTAACCTTCTCTCTCGATGGATCAAAGAGCGCGCGCGCGAGAGAGAGAGGGGGCGGGGGAGAAAGAGAGAGAGAGAGAGAAATGGGAAATTATTAAATCTAACTCGTTTGCCTAGCAATATAATACCAACGACGAGTCGATCGATTTCGGGGGAAGGACAGGGGGCTCCGCAGGGACGGAATCTCTTGACGGAGCCCCATCAGCCGGTTGGAATCCAAGACCGACCAGTACCCTATTTGCAAGTAATAGAGCAACCAAGACAAGCTCGCCAAGAGAAGATTTATAGCGAACACGCGCCGCCGCCGCCGCCTATTCTGCAAACTGCATTGCCTGGTAGACAAGCCAATCCTGATATTCAGGACATCATTACGGGTATCGTAAAACTTTTGAACGGGAATGTCAATGTGGCCGCTAATACCGTCAGACCGTTGAGGCCGATCCAAGCGACGAGGTACGTACGCCATTACCGTCTGGTTGCGGTACACCCTATTGGACACGTCCCTCCCACGTGTACGACGACGACGTTCATTTTAGGATCAACAATAGAGGACCACCGAGAATTTCGGACGTTCCACCTTTACCACCGGACTTTGATATGCCCGGTATGAATCCTCCTCCTCCACCGGACACTCCCTATCCGTTCGACAAGCCACCGAGTCTAGACAGGCCTCTGGTCAACCAGTTACCACCGGAAAGGCCGATCAGGCCTTTCTTGAACGGAGTACCTTTGCCGGAACAAATTGTACCTTCGGGAAATCGTCCTTGGTCCTGGAACAGGCCTGGTATTTCCTTTTTCCGTCCATCCCTATTTAAATATCGTCGCGGCTCGGTAATAAAATTGAAATATTATACGTTCCATTTGTCCAGGTGTTCACAGACGACCGATTCCAGCGTACAAACCTCTACCAACGAATTTGGATTCTAGCTTTCATCGGGACAAGGATCGTCCGAGCAACGACAAGCACACCGAGAAGCCGCATTTTGATTTAAAGCCCGATCAACAGCAGATCGAACTCAATGCGACCAACGAGTCGTCTGGTGCGAACGTGGAAGACGACGTCACGACGAAACACAAGACGGTGGAAAATAAAATAGGAAATGGTCATAACCAGGAGGAAGAGGAAAGTCCTGCGAATCCGACGAAGAAAGGCGAACACGAGGACTTTACGAAAAAGATAAACAAGTATCAGTCTCATATGAAGGATAAGACGAATAACGACGACAATACTCTAGTGTTGGGCGCCGAGCAAGAGGTGAACGAGAGTGAAGCCAGCAGCGTGATACGATATACGGATTTTTCAAAACCCGTCGCATCTTTGAACAATCAAGCCAAGGACACGAAGATTTCGAAAACGAGTCAAGTCGCTGTATCTTCGATCGTCGACTCGAAAAACGTAGAAAGTAAACTCGACGTCGCGTTCTCGAGTAGCATCAAACCTACGAAATCGTTCTCAACGAGCACTTTGAACGTTGAAACGAGCTCGTCGGTACGAGTGATCGAACCGACCCCAACAAAGACGGACGTTCGGCCTACTTCTGCTCCTTCGAACGACGATTCGAGCAAACCTTTCGAAACGTCGTCGTCGACGACGACGACGACGACGACGACGACGACGACGACGACGGAATTAGAGCCGAGCAGTACGTTTACCGAATCGGGAGGCATAGAAATTAGAACGATTTCTTCGACACCAACGGAGAGTTTACCTACGACGTTCGTCAAAACTTTGAGCACCGCTCAGAAAAGCATGATCCGTTCTTCGACGAGCAGTATCTTTTCGAAAAATACAGGTTAGACGAATGATGAAAGAAGCCTCACTTAGATATTTAACGAAGCGATTATTTATTTTTGTAGCTCCTACGGATCGATATTCCTACCGACCTCGGCCTGGAATAGTACTCGACGATACCTTGGATTACACGGGAACCCCAGGATTGGCTACGCAAAGACCTTACCCACCGCCAAGACCCACCTCCTTGGTCGACATATTCGACGTCACCGTTTCCGCGGTTCAAGGTCCTGGCGGAAGTTCCGGTAAGTATACCTACCACATTACTCTGTGCTCTCTCGCAAACGCAGCTACGATAAACGATCTCTAATACGATCTATCGCGATCTATTAGGAGACGGCGTCAGGGTGTCCATAAACGGAGGCAATGCCGACGTTATTCTCACTTCTGCCGTCGAAGGTCAAGGATTTGTGAGTATCGACGGTAAAAGGACATATTTGAATTTGTTCGATAATACCGATCGAACTTCTACGTCCTCGCAAGCGATACCTCAACCTACTAGAACTCAGCCTCCGCATGTCGTCGGGACCGGGTTAGTTAGCCTTCTTTCTCTAACAAACGACGTTTAAATACAATATAATCAATTAAATACGATATAATAATATTCGATACGTTTTTAGTCTAGCGATACCACAGCCTGACACTCCGAGCATCAATCAACGTCCTGGCTTGTTGTCCGGTCCAAGACCGAATTATCCAAAACGACCGACTCAGCCTCCCGTTAGGATAGACACTTGTATAGTCGGCGATAGTAGTACCTGCGACGCGAGTCAACACGAGGCTTGTGCAACTATTCAAGGTGTATCGGCTTGTCACTGTAAACCAGGATACGCTAGATTGCAACATTCCCTCCCATGTAAAAGTTTGTAATCGAATGCTTCTACAACCTGACATCTTTCTTAGGATATAATTTTTCTATTTTGACAGTTATATACACTTTTAATATCTTATTCCCTATAGAAATCGTCAGTATCGTTGTATCCATTAGGATAGACAGATTTTACGATAGGAAGGTCGTTTGGGATCGTGGACTCGCCGACAAGGATTCCGAATCTTATCAAACGTTGGCTTTCGAAGCAAACAGAGCCGTGAGTATTTTCTTTCTATTTCTATTTTTTTCTCATTTTTCTTTTTAATCGTATCAAGAGACGTCGAGACATTACACGGCTTTGCCCTTTCGTTCTATCACGAGTAATATGGAGAATCCGTTTTTTATTGGTTCAGATCGAGTCTGCGATGTCTATGACGCCTTTCTCGGACGAGCATATGGGATCGTCTGTAAATTCTGTATATCAAGGCGACGTGAGTCAAGGACAAGGCGGAGTCTTTGTAAATGCGACCCTGAAACTCATCTATGAACCGAGAACGGTAAGACCTAGTTTGGCTGGTGAATTGCAGAAACAACTCCTCGGCGTCATTCATAGAAGAAACAATAATATTGGAAATAGCGCGCTGTACGTCGACAGTCCTCGCGGATCGATATCCAATTTGCAAGGTTAGATATAAAGTTTCAAACGAAAAAGGGCGTCTATCCTCTTTTCACATCGACGACCTAAACGTCCTTCGTCCTACGTTCGTTTTTAGATCTGGACGAGTGTGCATCCTCGGAATTAAACGATTGTCACTCTTATGCGACTTGTACGAACACGTGGGGTGGTTTTACCTGTACTTGCAATCCAGGATTGAAAGATCCCCATAAAGATGATTCGAACGAAGCTGGTAGATCGTGCCTATCATGTCCTTCGTCTCATTGCAACAATCGAGGAACGTGTTCCTATCAGAACGATCAGATGCAGTGCGCGTGAGTCGAAAAAAACGAACATTGCTTTCATTTATATTTAGATCCATAAGCATACACTTGTGCCTTTACGCGGGGGGTTCTCCTTCGTTATTTCATACAGATGTACCGGTAATTATTATGGGACTCAGTGCGAAGTCGACGGCGAAGTTTTGGGCGTTGCGATAGGTGCCTCTGTAGCGGCCTTAATAATCATAGTCTTAACTCTGGTTTGCCTCGTGATGTGGAGGTAAGAGACTTTGATCTTAAAGAAAACAATTATTCGTCGAATTAAATCATATATTAATCTCGTCTTACCCTCATTTTCATCCTAGTCGGAGATGGTCGCGCGAACAAAAGTCCGTCGGTTCGCCCGTTTACGGATACATTCAAGGTGGAATACCTGGGACGCTTCCTGGTAGATAAAAAGCTTTTCACGTTTCATTGATAACAAAATTCAATCTTTTATACGTATAAAGTTTTTCGACGACGACGACGACGACGACGACGACGACGATGACGACGACGATGTTACTCAAACGACGGTATATCCTAGGTACGTTGGCTAGAGTGGGCTCGGTTGGGACATTGGCATCGGTGAAGCAGGGACCGCCGCCCAATCTACCACCCTATATGTTGGCACATTTTGCCGATCACATGGCAACCGCTAATATCTATGCCGTAAGTATTTACCCACGGTAATCGTGAAACGTGTAAAAGAAGGAAAACGATCTTATCGCAAAGATGTTGTTGACGTAAACAGACCGAACCTATGGGCCCGACGAGACCGAGCTCGGCAATGTTCGGTTATCCACCGATCAATGTTCACGGAACGTTACCTCCGGTCCCACTACCAAGACTTCAAGCTCCGCCAAGGCCGAGGCAAAGACATCAACCGGATCCAGATAGTTCGGACTCGGAACCGCAGGACAAGGATAGGGCCGATTTGATACCGCACAGCAACGGGTTCCACGTGCCCAGGCCAAAGTCCAGATCGTCCTTGGCGGTGAGCATAACGACACATCGTGTTGCAACCATTATCGCGATATAGTACTACTATTTCATTTAATCCTATTATTCCTATAATACACAGGTCATTTTTACTTTGTCATTTCCAAGTCGCACGTCTTCCCCTTTTCTCACTTTTTAGAATCAAAGCGGAATCTACAACGACGTGGAGTACGATCAAGGCGACGTTCAGCACCTGTCCAAAAACAATATACCAATGTCCACCTATAGGCCGTATTATAGAACGTGAGATCGCGATGCGAGTCGATTTTAATCGACTTTCAAGCAATATCAAGGAAATAGTCTTTAAATGGAAGAAAGAGACGGAATTTATCGGTCGTGTGTCTCTCGTGACGGAAGTGCCCCTTCCGTGTTCGCATTACCGACCCGAGAATTAGTCAAATAAAACGAAACGAGACTCTCTACGTATTAAGATTATTTGAGCGTGAATACGAGCAAAGTTTCGATGGGTGTTCCCTTGCGGCGATGGATCTATTTTGCGAAGCATCATTTTTAGAATTCCTCTTTGGACGTACGTACGTACGTACGTACAAGAAGTATACGGTTCTTTCGATGCCCAACATACAAAAGTTTTAAACGATTGGAAGAATTAATGCTATAATCCATTACGTAATTTTTCCAATTACATATTTTATATATATATATATATATTTTTTTTTCTCAAGTTGAATACAATATACATTTTGAAAAGTTAACTATGTGTCATCACTCTTTCATTGCCCCTTGTCAAAATAAATATCGTGGAAAAGATTTTTCTATGCTTAAGCTTCTTTAACTATGTTTTCGTTTTCAGATAAACGAAGAAAATACATCGAAGCTTTTACGCCGATCGTTTCGCAAATTTGTTTCATTCGGTCACTTATAATTTCCATCGCGAGAAAGAAAATTACAACATTATTAAGACTCGCGTTCGTTTCTTATTTTTTCCTTTTCTTTTTTTTTTAACTTTCAATGATACTTAATTACGATAAAAAAGGATATTCGAAATTAAGATTAAGAGATAGGAGGAGAGAGGGAGTGGTTGGGGCACGCGATGATTCACGAAGGATACAAGTACATTTATAATTTTTAAGCTGAAACAAACGGAATGCATCCCATTTATTATTACAATAACCTATGGATAATCGAAAAGAGAAATTTTATTTTAAACAGGTTCATCTTACGCTCTTTCTGCAAACATGCGAAAATCGTGACGAGAGGATTTTTTTTCCTTTCATTTTCGAGTCTCGGCACTTGTATAGATCGTAAGTGATAGTGATGAGAGAATCCGTTACCGAACGTCGACGTGTGTGTGTGTGTGTGTGTGTGCGCGCGCGCGCGCGCGCGTGTGTGTATATAAACACATATACATATATATACAAAACATTATGTAATTACAATATATCAATATAATAAATATGAAATATATATATCGACAAATATACATATATATATGCATCAAGATATATGCATGTATATGCGTACTATGATGTGTCAATAATATATATATATATATATATATATATATATATTACCATTTAATATTAAACAATAATAATTCATCTTTCTTTCGATATACATAACAATACACCATTTGAACGATAAAGAGAGATCGTATCTTTTTTCTGTATTTTCGTCTTGTTTGTTTTGATAAGTGTAACAATTTCATTATAATGTATATAAAGAGCTCGGTACTACTACATCATCGAAGTGCGTAACACGGTGCCCGAGACATTTCGTATAAAGGCAATAAATTCTTTTGGTACGTATTAACAAGAAGAAGAAGAAGAAGAAGAAGAAGAAGAGAAAAGAAATGACTTTTTTTTTGTTGTTGTCTTTTTCTCTTTTTTTTTTTCTCTTTTTTCTTTTTTCTTTTTTTTTTTTTTTATTATCGCAAGTACCCTTTGACTACATCGAAAATACGCTTCGATGAGCAGAATATGTTTTTTTCCTGCTCGTTTGGTCGTAGTGTAACATGATATATATATATGTATATATGTAATGTAAAATAGTCGAAGAGATCAAAGAGAATTGTCGAGATGAAGTAGAATAAAGCGAGCGAGTAAGAAGTTTCGGAAGGCAAAGAGTGGACGAACTCACTCACTCTCTCTCTCTCTCTCTCTCTCTCTCTCTCTCTCTCTCTCTCTCTCTCTCTCTCTCTCTCTCTCTCTCTCTCTCTCTCTCTCTCTCTCTCTCTCTCTCTCGAAGTTGTCGACTCGCGAACGTTAGACACGAGAAAACGAATAATTGTTTTTTTTTTTCTTTTTTCCTAAACCGCCGTTCGCCGATGAAGCTCTTCCCGATCGATTGTTTATATCCCCACGTACCTATCTTACATAGAGATAAACGACGTTATCGTCGCGACATTTTTACATTCTAATCTGATTCTAATCATCGAAAAAGAAGTTCGAATGAATCGAATCGATTTAACGCGATTAGCGCGTAACGAGAGATATGGATATTTGTTTAAAGTTCTTTCGTTGTCCGGGGGAGGGATGAGGAGGAGGAGGGTCGAACTCGTGTCGCTTTGAAAAATAATTTATAAATTCGTTGACTCGAACGGGGTGCTTCTCTTTCTCTCTCTCTTTTTTTTGGACCCTATCGATATTACTCGATATATATATATATATATATTTATGTATTCGATATCGCGCCGGGTATATCTTCATCGACGAGCAAACGCTTGGTTCGTAAGAATTCTAAGAATCTCTGGCTTATAGTACAAACGACGGTAGATAAGTACAGCGTAAGTATTCAAAGTAGAAAGTGTAAAGTATCACAAGGATTATAATAATCGTTTATAATTACAATTATCTCGCAAAAGAGTAAGACGTTGCTTCTTACATTATCGATCACACATTAATTATAAGCGCTTTAATCGCGTTCGTGCGACGAACACGCGCCAACGAATATCACCAAAGGGATTCTCTCTTCGTGTTTGGGATTCTCCCGTAAATACATCAGTCTTTGACACAATAATTATAATAATACCACTGATAGAGAGTAAAGCTGAGTGAGAAAGATCGTCTTTTATCCACACATGCGCACCCATATATATATATATATATATATATATATATATATATATTTATATATATATGTATGCATATATATGTGCGCGCGTATGTGTGTAACCATTAAACGTTTATATTTTTCCTCTTTTTTTTTTCCGTAGACGAGAACACTTATAAAAGGCGACTTAAGTTTTTGATGCGTGGTCAAACATTGTCGTAACATTGTGCGCAATAGAGAACAGGGAGTAGAAGAAGGCTCGAGTAAAGATATTTAAAAAGAGAAAGATGCATATATACCCTCGAAAAAGTGTAGAGAAACGTTACGAAGAATCCTTCCTAAAATATACGATGATCGAAGTACTTACCGACGAATAAATCACTGATAAACGTGTGCGTATAAAGGAGCCACCAAATTATCTTCTTCTTTTTCTTCTTCTTCTTCTAACTCTTTTCTCTCTTATTTTGCTTTTTTTTCGAACAACGGCGACCTCGTATTTTGATTTTCCGTGAAGGAGAGAAACGCGTGGATAGAAAAAAGAAAAGTATCCCGTCGTACTTTTAACGAACGCAGAGAACACCAACGAGGATCATCCGCGTAATCGTTATCGTTATCGTTATCGTTATCGATATTATTATTATTATTATTATTATTATATTACTAACGGAATAAAATAAAAAATATCTTACCTCGCGCGTATTTCGTAGGTTCCTCGATATGTTGAACAAAGCGAACGAATATACCCGATAGGATCATCGCGAACAACGAGAAGACCGTATCTCGCTCGACTCGTTTCATCCCGTTACACGCGTATACTTTTCCGCTCGTGTGCGTTGCGACGCGAGAGGACGAGACGCTTTTCGGTACGTATCTCGAAAGGTGTATCGAAATCCTCGACGGGAGGATAGTCCGTAGATACGACGTACGAGGAGCACCTATCGATTCTCTCTCTCTTAGGCCACACGATAATATAACGATTTTGTAAATTCTTTCTTTTTTTCTTTCTTTCTTTCTTTCTTTCTTTCTCTTTTCTCTTTTTTCCTTGTTCGATTTTTTTTTGTTTCTTTTTTGTTTTACTTTTTTTTTTTTTTTTTTTTTTTTTTTCTTTCGAGGGAAGCAAAAGGCTTCGAGTACGCGCAAGTACTCCTTCATCGAGGTCGTAAGCTCTTTTAAGTCGGAGTTGCTTGCGTCTGAGGCGAGGGCGATGCCGGTGCGTTAACGTTCGGCCTATAAAATCTGTTCACTAGCTGTTTCAGGCTCATGACGGCGCCTAATCCGGTACCCGGGTCCATGTTGATAAACGAATCCAAATTGTCTTTGCACGCTGCAACGTTACGGATTCGTAATCGAGATCAATATTGCGAGGAAATGAGAGAGAGAGAGAGAGAGAGAGAGAGAGAGAGAGAGAGAGAGAGAGAGAGAGAGAAATATATACGTACTTGGCGTTGAAATCGGAGGATAATCTGGCGGCGTTTTTATCCACGTACCGTCCTCGCGTTTCATGTGTTGCCGATTCGAGGCGAACTGTTGCAAGTAAAGACTGGCGGGAACCAAACGGAATCTTCTGTGATATTCTTGTCGCAGGGCCTCGTCAGATCTAAACGTTTCCGTAGCGTATTTCCAAAAGTGCGTCGGGTACGGTAAAGCGCTATCCAAATCGTAAACCACGGCTCTCTCGTCGGGCGCGTAAATGAGGATAACGTGATAATCCTGAGGAAATATGCGCGTAAAAAATGGGGAAGAGTGATTAATTTTCGACGAAACCCGGGGGATACGATTCCGATAAACTAACCCAAACTACGAGCTTGTCCTCGTCCTTTCCAGCTCGTTGACGCCAAAGTGGAACGCTACGTCGGGAATTGCTTATAAAGGCAACGTGACAATGTTGCAATTCCGATCCGTGTTTGGTAGCGACGTCCTGGCACAGCTTCCATACGTTTTCTTCGCTGAAAAAAAATCGTTAAGACATCCCACGTAAACGCCATACAAATAATAAATAACCTATAACAGCGTTTTCGCGTGCACGCGATACGGGGTTTAACCTTTGATTTAATTTTATCCGATGTAAATTTTATAATCGAAATGCGATGAGATCGCGAAGGGCCGAACGTTTTACGATAGAGATATCCTCACCTCGAAAGCTTCGACGAAAAGGACAAGACGTAAATAAAACGTTACCGTGCGTGGACGCATGATACGCACGGGGGGGCGGGGGGAGAGGGCGAAAAATACAAATGCGTCTCGGCCAATGATCGAATCGTCGGCGAAGCGCGAATTTTTAAACAGCCCCCCTGTGTAAGTTCGCGATTGGTAGCACGATCTATCTCTCTCGTTCTCTCGATAATGGCGGCGCTACGTATCGGCGACGTTCGTTCCACCTCCGCAACGCGTATCGATCCAGCCGCGGGATATACCGCAATACGACATATTTATTTCTTCGAACCGATCTCGCCTCCGCGTGTCAGGACGAACGATGATAGTAATACCTCTAAGTTAACGTTAACGAACTGTCTTTCTTCTCACCAATAGCAGCTCGTATAAACGCAGTCGGTTGCCTTCGTGAAGAGCGGCACCAGGGGTTTGGTGTTTCCAGTGACAACACGAGGTTCCACGGCCATTCTCCGTTTACAAATTCGGGGAAATTCGAAATCCTCCTTTGTCCTCTCTCCTCTCGAGCTCCTCTTATAATACGCACTTCAATCGGATTCGCGATAGATTTCTATTTGTTTGTTTGTTTGTTTGTTCGTCGCGAACTACGTCATAGCTATTCGTATTTGTTTCGCACAAGCATCGTCGTCGTCGTGCTTAATTTACTTTCGCTCAGCTTCGACCGAAATTCTACTAACTCGTGCGTTTTACACGTCAACGAGGATCCTTAACATATTCTTTCCGTCACTGCGTCTCGCTCGGCAATGTACGGTATGTACTCTCGAGCGATCCCTCCTAAGACGTCCGAGTCGCGCCTGGGATGTCACCAAACTGCGACTGCGCGCACTCCTTCCATCGCTACATCTCGCTTTTCCCCACCACTTGTTCGGTTAATATCTATCGCGTGCGCGCGCTCTCTCTCTCTCTCTCTCTCTCTCTCTCTCCCTCTCTCTCTCTCTCTCTTTCTTTCCACACACCAGCGAGCGTTTGTAAGGCCGACGCGCGTATCGTACTATTAATAAAGCCTATTGCACGGATGAAAAAATAAGGTGTAAAGTGAATAGAGAGAGAGAGAGAGAGAGAGAGAGAGAGAAAGAGAGAAAGCAAGCGGAACGAGAGCGGAACATTACATTTAAAAAATGTCAATGATATACGACGGACGGACGACATCGATCTCTTAGTAATGTTCTTCAAGGCGCGAACATTCCTATCCAGGCTCGCCAACTCCAAGACCAATTAAAATTTCGTTATTCATTTTAATCGTCATGCCAAACGACTCTCTCTCTCTCTCTCTCTCTCTCTCGTTGTCTCCAAGCACACGTACATTGTACGTATTGATGTTAATTTTGGTAGGTAAGGTAAACACTATCGATTAAACGATGTTTGCGATATCTTTTCCCGGCTCTACCGCTTGTCTCTTATCTTCTATCAAACGCGTGTCCTCCAACCCTTCGTAAATATCCATTTTCTACTAACACCACGACGACGACGTTCTCGGATATATCCGATCGATCGATCCGTAAGAATTTACGCGAGTATAATGCGACCTTCCTTGCTCATCGATAGAAATGTATATTACTCTTGCGTCCTCCTCTCTCTTTATTAAAGGGAAACGATAAAAAACACTTGCGTCGTTCGTTTTCTTCTTCCTTTTCTTTTTTTTTCTTCTTTCCATTTTCAAGGCGGTATGACATTTTTTTATTTTCTTCTCGCGTCGGTACGATTAAAAATTTTATAATCAAATCGTTTGCTTTTTCCTTCGTTCCATCTGTACCGCTCGGTTTATAAAGCTTGTCATTCGATCTTTAATCGCGATAAAATCAATGTCGCTCGAATGAAAGAGAGATCGGATTGGATTATTTGAAATTTCTTATTAAGCGCGATGCAACGTCGGATAATTCTTAAAACGCATATTGGATCGTGAAAGAGGGTCTTGATCTTTTCGAAACGCTGCGAAAAGAGACTCGTGCGCGACTTGAAAGAAACGTATAAACCGAGTGGAAACGTTAACGTTGTCCTTGAACTTTTTATTAGGCCATACGTTCCTTCTATTCTATTCTACGTACTCGAAACGTATCGTCTCTTATCGTTCGCACTTCTCGCGTATTAGTGACCGACAGTCCACCGAACCATTGCCGTTCTTCCACTACTTTTATACGTTTTTTTCTCTAAATAATGGCAATAAACGCGGCGAAAGCGATTCTTAGAAATGGAAAAACTGTGTTATTTATATGTGACTTTCAAGAAAGATTCGCAAAAGCTATGTTCGAATTCGACAAAGTTCTTGAAAATTCCGTAAAATTGGTAATTTTCTTAATCCTCACCGTATTAACGTTGATATATCCGCGTACGTTCGATAACAATCGAATTATACAGAAAGATATAAAGTTTGAGGTTATGTTCCCATTGTAACGCGTCTAAAATGTAAATCTTACGTATATAAAATGTATTATATGTACGTATTATGGTTTAGGTAAATTCTATGAAACTTTTAAAAGTTCCAATGATCGTAACGGAACAAAATCCAAAAGCTTTAGGCAAAACTGTACCTCAACTGGATATATGTTGCGCCAAAGGACCTTTTGAGAAAACTCAATTTAGTATGTGTACAGCCGACGTAAGTAACTAATTCTTCGAGGCTCTGCCCGTTGCATATAAATTCTTAATCGTTACGTTATTTACAATGTCAGATATATGGTGTATTCTCGTAGGTTAACCAAGCGCTTTGCGATATTTGTTGCGGAACTCGCCCCGAGTCTGTAATACTTATCGGACTTGAAACTCATGTTTGCATCGAGAATACGGCGATCGATTTAAGAATGAGCGGATACGAGGTTCACACCGTGGCAGACTGTTGCACGTCTCGCACGCAAGAAGACAGATTATTAGCATTGGAGGTAATCGATTGCGACATAAGCGACTTATTTAAAACGGTATCTGAAAACGATATTGACGAAACGACTCGTTTTTATAGAGGATGCGAGCTATCGGATGTCACGTATCTACTTCGGAGAACGTTATTTTTAAATTATTAGGAGATGCGAAGCACGAAGAATTTAAGAACGTTCAAAAACTGATAAAAACGCCTACGTTATATACAGGGCTCGTAACCTCATCGAAGATATAAGATAGCTTTTCCTCGGTTGGAGATCTTTTCGTCCGCAGAAAATATATGGATTACAAAGTATATTTTAGTAAATAATTTGAACGGTCGATAAATGCGTATATTATTCGATCGTATCTTACATTGATGTCTTATAAAAACGGTAAGAAACTAGATGAGACGAAATAAAAATTTGTTTTGTATAGTAATACAAAAATATTGTACTTTCTTTAAATTCACACATGTTATTAGATTCGACGATCCGTCGGTTAGGAACATTCGCTTTCCTTAATTCTTATCTCAATTCTTCCCCGTAGAACCGAATCCATCCGCCCCTCTTGCCGTTTCATCCAAAGTATCCAACTCTTGCAATTCGGGATATTCTATTTTCTCGCAAATTAATTGAGCTATGCGGTCTCCAGGCGCTATTTTAAATTCTTCGTCGCCGTGATTGAACAGTAATATTTGAACATTTCCGCTGCGAGCAAAGTATTTTAGAAGTTAAGATCTGGGTCGATTAAAAATTCTATTATTATTTGAAAATGAATGAAAATATATACCGATAGTCCGCATCGATGACGCCCGCGCCAACGTCTATGAAATTTTTCACTGCCAAACCAGATCTTGGAGCTATTCTGCCATAAGTGCCGGGAGGAAGTTGTACTTGTATGTCAGTTTTCACCAAATCTTTGCCTCGAGCCGGTATAACGGACTCGTAAGCGCTGAGAGTAACAAACGAGTTAATTCAAAATGATTCGAGTCGAATAGGTCATTGGGAACAATTATTCCTACCTTCGTAAATCGTATCCGGCCGCTAAAGCAGAACCTTTCGTAGGTGCAAAAGCTTTTTCCGATATCTTGGCGAATTTCAAAACGTTTCCACCGTTAACATCAGCCATGTTGAGACCGTTATGCTTCCTTCGACACACAGGCACAACTTATGCGCGCCATAAGCACACCCGGTGTACTCGGATTTAGTTTAGAGGCGCCCCCTTTCATTGCCGGCCGGCCGACCGGCACGACAAATTTTTCTTTTATTCCTTCCTCTCCATTTTTACATACGTACGCGTATAAGTTAAATTATCTCGGTAAAAGTCAGCTTGAAAAATTTGGCCAATTATTTCATAATTCATTTTCGTTATCGTTCGATTATAAATGCTACGCCGACTAACGTAGTAGCTTTCATTTTATGGAAAAAGGAGCGGAAAATTTAAACTCGACTAGTATCACGTTATCGATGACGATAGAACAAATTTATTGTATCGATATTTCATCTCCCTATCGTTCTTCGCTCTATAACGATCATCGTTAAATCGATAGATCTGATATTTGTGAAAGGACAGAGAAAAAAAACTTGAAATTCTTCGTAAAAGCGGATATAAACGCGCAGTCGTCGAGAGGAACGGAAGATCGATACTTTCGTTGGATGAATTTGGAACGAATCGATTAAACTCGTCTCGCCTTTTCCTTGCTTTTCCCTCGGTAAATTCGACGTCTTCGTACGAATATATATATATATATATATATATATATATATATATTCGTAAACGTAGCGTAGATTTATAGATCGTACACTGCGGTCCAAGTAGATAAACGAAAAAGTATAGGCGACGGGAAATGAAAACGAGACGCATTCTCAGTTTCTTAATTTCTCCGCAGATGGCGTCGCGGTGACACCTGTTCTCGCCGAGCACCGCCGCCGCGAGTGCGATAAAATATTCCTGAAGATTCTCATTTATCCGAAAGAGAAAGGAAGCAAAAGTATGGTGGACCTCAGTGGACCCGACAGTCCGTATCAACACGGCTTTAACAACGTCGTTTTCATAGTTCCAACGATAATAGTCGTCGGTCTTTCCGGTAAGTATTATTCCTCTTGAAACTCGATATATACTCTATACCCTTTTTCCCCCGTTTTTCTTTCCCTTTCTATCTTCGACCGTACCACCAATGAAGGAACATATGGTTTTTACTCGTCGAACGCGTTCGTCGATCCGCCCTTTCTAACTCGTTACGTATTTCGATCCTTTGAAAGACTCGACTTGGTTTTTATCCTGAAAGAAAACGAGAAACGTACGAGTCAACGACCGGCTTATCATTCCGTTCGATTTATTCTCTCTCTCTCTCTCTCTCTCTCTCTCTCTCTCTCTCTCTCTCTCTCTCTCTCTCTCTCGGGTGATTCGAAAAAAAGAAAAAAAATCCATTTCCATCGTTAAACGAATTTCCGGTAATTTCTTTAGCTCGACCTTCGAATTGGAAGCCTGAAGGTACCGTTGACCGCCGTTTACTCGAATTTAATCAGTTTCCTCGTATATATATATATATATATATATATATATATATATGTATTCCTAGCACGTATATTCCTAGACAGGTTTTGTAAAATTTAACGAGAGGAGAAATTTGAACAACTGCTAAAGAAACGTGCTTTCGTATGTACAAGCAGCTGTCGAATGTAATCGGTAAATATTTTGACAAATTCGATCGCGCATCTGTTCTTCCTTTTTTATATAAAAAGATTTAAATTTTACGGATAGCCGAGCGACGCTCTCTCTCTCTCTCTCTCTCTCTCTCTCTCTCTCTCTCTCTATCTCTCATCGCTTTGTTATATTATGAAATTTATATAACACAGGCATATTTTATTTTTATAAAACGGGTAGCTGACAGACGGGATCGAAAAAGGTCAATTCGATGAGTCGCTCGGCAGCTCGTGATAAGGGATTCTTCCTGTCTCTATCTTTTTCTCTGTCTGCCAATATTTTTTTTCTCGTGCACGCGCGGTGGGGGAGAGAGAGCGAGAGAGAGAGAGAGAGAGAGAGGAGGGAGGCAGAGTATATTCAAAGAGTTTCCTCTTTATCTGTCCCTTGAAAAATGTCAAGTCGTTCGGGCAAGGTCGAGGCACGCGTCGTTAAAAGCCACGTCGGCATCTGATATCCGAGATTCTACCGATCGAAAAAGCGAGGCGTCCTCTTTCCATCAGTTTCCCCGCCAAAGAGCGAACGATTTCCGTCGTCGATGGTAGATCGTTCAGTTTTTTTTTTTTTTTTTTTTTTAGAAGCACATGCTTCTCGCTAAGCTCTTTTCCGTTTCTTCTCGCAAGTGTCTCTTATTTAAGATCACGAGTACGTTCTTACGTTCTTCGTCGAGGAATTACCCTCTCTTATCTGTGATTTTCGAATATTTACGAACGCTCGATTATCTTATACTCGCGCGATAAAAAAAAAAAAAAAAAAAGAAAAAAAGAAAAGAAAAGAAGACGCGTGGCTTTTGACGAAGATCTCGTTACGCGAAGATAATTCTTCGAAGAAGAGAGCTTGGCGTATCGATCGTTGGTGGATTGTCGATCGAGATGTGGACGTCGCTGGTGGTGTGCGTGCTTAAGACGTTCGTTAGCACTTACGCCGACGACAAAGTCGTGTCCGAGAGTGTTGCCGATCAGGAGAAGGATCAGACAATGGATTTCGATGGATCATCGCTCAACGTCAAAGCCCTGCGCGAGATGATAAATTCCCAGGTCGACATTTCCGAGGAAGAAAGGGCCGACTTGGAGGAAAGCTTGATTAAGCTTGTTCAAGGTCGTGCCTCGGACGTATTACGAACGCCCTCTCGCGATCTCGTCGATCAGACCTTCGTTTTGTTGTCCTTGCTCTTCGTCGTGGCTCTCATTTTTGGTAAATATGAAGAACGTAGAGCAAAGATATGGACTTATCCGACTGAACTTTGAACTTCCCAACTCCCTCGCCTTTGCACTTTTCGAAGATCGCGCGAACGTTCGCTTGAAATCGTTGATATCGAGCGACGAGGAGAGCCCGTTTAAAACGATCCCCGTATCTGGCTCGGCTATCTCGATAACGTTCATTATCTAATCGTAGGGATCGACGCGCTATCAAATATCTTATCGATTACCAACTGCAGTTCCTTTCGATTTGCTTTCGATACGGTTAGACCAAGTATTCTCGAGATGGCTGAAAGTATTTTAGAAAATTTGGCCAATATCTATGCACTTTCTAAGAAGCAAGAAGAAAAGTTGATCGATATGCTCCTTCGATTGAAAAATCTGGAAGATGAGGGTAGGAAAAGTTCTACGAAGGAAGCCATAGTATTCGTCGAAGAAATCATTAGCGTTTGGTGCTCCGCCGTTCTTTCGTTTTCCTTATATATGCGATCCAACGTTTCATTTTTTTTGCCGATATTCCTAATATTTTTTCTAATAGGTACGGCGATACTCGGAGCAAGTTATTATGAAAGTGGACTCGCGTACATGTAATTCATAAAACTTGTAGACTAAAATCTTTCAACGATCCGATTCCGATATTATTCTTCGTGCCGCTTTCATAATTCTTTGCGCTTTATATATATATATATATGTAATCATTCGTTCGAGCGAACTCAACGAGCGATCGTACCAAGATCGCCGATTAAAATCGTTCATGTTATATATTTTCAGTGTTCTTCATTTATAAACTTTTCAAATGCTTGAGGGAGCGCGAGCAAAAGAGAGAGGAGAAAAAGAAGAACAAGCAGTTGAAGAAGAAAAAGTAGTCGAGGATCTTCGAATCCGACGACGATGGGAGTCGACTGGAACGAGAGGGAGAGAGAGAGAGAGAGAGTACAAAATCCTTCTTTCCACCCAATAAAAGCGACGATTTTTAACAAAAATGCGCTGTTACGTTGCTTCACTCGAGCAATCATCTACTACGATCTCACGTGTCAAACGATCAAGTCAATTGAGGTTTATTGTCATTATTATGTTTTGTTGAATAAAGTAATATATTTATGATTTTAGATTTTTTAAATCCTTCTCGAGAAAATGGCCCTTACGATTTTATTGAAAAAGATTTATTATGCTTATTCTGACTGTTCGTACGTGCACAGACACGTACGTACGCACGCACGCACACGCACACGTACACACAATACTTAATATTACTCGTATATCGACGCGCGTGAATTTATGAGCGTACGCAGCGTTTTTCGTCGGATTTGAAAGTAATCTTACAAAGTTCAAGTTTCTTTTCCATAGACACGTTATTTTACGTTAACTTTACATGCCAATTTGTAACTTCGTTAAGCGAAGAATTTGGAAATTTACATTGAACGTATATATGACGCATATTATCGGTAATTTCATAGTAAAAATGATCGATGGTTCGTAACAATTATACGCGGCACTTAACATACGACAGTGGAAAAATGGCTGAATTATAATCGCGCGGTACATGCAAAGGTAGATAGACATTAATTGCTCTTTCAGCACATTTATCGCTTTCTCATAACGTATCTTTAGTCGTACGTATAAACTTTTATTATCGTAGATATAATCGTGTCAAACGATGAGAACGAAAGCGGCACTAAATATAGTTGCCGTTCGACGAACAGGTACGCTTCATAGTAAATATATAACGATATATCATTATACTCGTAAGCTTATAATTTGTTATATCCTATTCAACAATTATAGTTTCTATAAACTCTTACGACATAACAAATAACAGGAAGGTATAATACTTGGTAAGTTTTTCCGTGAAACCAGACGTAGCTAAGACCGATCAAATTTGTACAATTTACGTGCTTAATATCATCACTCCTTGGAAGCATTTGGAATTATACTTGGCAGAAGGCACATCGAATTATCCACCTAACGAATCGATCGTGTCGCTTTAATAAATATTTTCCATTGTTTGCGAAAGAACGAAGAGATTTTCGAATTTCACTTTTCACATTTCGCTCTATTCTTTTTCCTGGTATATTTAATCGAACAAACACGATAATAAAATAACTATGACGACGTTAATAACTATGATACTATGTATTGTTGTTTTTTTATTTTTCTTTTATTACGCAAATGTTACTCATTTGTTGGTATCCAGAATGTGATGCTTTTAAAAAGTCAGTATCCTACCTATCTAACAATGGTTTACCGATGAATAACGAAAGAAGAAAAACAACGGTTATATTTAATATAGTAACGCAATAAAAATATATTTTTAATAATATTAAATTTCATTTTTCTCGTCAGATACGAAATATAATGACGTAACAGATTTGACGAGGCTATCTATTATCGGACCATTTTTTAACTCGTGGCACGTATATATAGATATTTCAAGATCGACGTTACTCCGATCGATTTATAATTAATATGGCAAAAAAAAAAAAACAAATTCGTCCCGGTATCGTCGACAGTTATTGGCAAAAATATAAGTGATTTTAACGCAGAAATCAATATATATATATATATATATATACACACCATACGACGAGTATTTATTTTTATCGTATTCCAAAGATGATCGATACCGTCTATATCATAAATACGAACGTATCCACCAAATCGACGATACGCAAGTTATATTTAGAGATAAAAAGATGACTACTCTCTTTCGTGCATTATCTTTCGTTAGAATGTAAATTAGCCGATTAACTTGCTCGTATCGTTCCCTCGGTTTTTCTCGCGTAACGATGAATCTTTTTGTATATCTATATAAACGATATCGGTACGAAGAGTTAAAGAGTATCGAAGAGCGCCACCGCGCATCGACGTGCTGCTGCTGCTGCTGCTGCTGCTGCTGCTGCTCTCCGTTCGATTATCTTCTCATAAAGATTTTCCAAATCGATGCCCACACACACACACACACGCGCGCGCGCGCGCACGCGCACACGCACACGCACAACGACGAGTAGTAGTACCGTCGGTGTTCAGCGCGACGACGATTTCAAGAGTAATTTGTACCGTTCGCTGGCCGTATCTATAAAAGAAAAAGAAACGATCGATCGTAAGGAATAAAGTTCGATCGCGGATAGGATCGGTCGTCCGTATTTACCTTTGATAGTTTCCACAAGGTACATGCTTTCGTCCTTCATATTAGCAACCAATTCGTCGGTAACCAAAACGTGAATCCCTTGAGGACCGAGAAAAAGGACCGAGTGCAAGCGTTCCTGCGACAGGCTCAAAGTACTCGTTAATTTGTTCGTTAACGCGTTGCTGGTCAAATGATCGAGATATGCGACTCTCCAGAGCGAGCCGTTGCCTTCCAAGGAGAAATAGAGCGTGAGTTTCGGCGTCGGGGCCTTCGAGTGCAGCGCATTGAACAATCGTATTCCATCGGCAAGCCCGCAGATTTGTATCAAGTCGTCTCTGGAGAGCCGTAAAATGTCGGAAGCAGAGAAACTTGCGAAGGTCGACTCGAATGCGTTGAATCGGCTCGCACGAAGCCACGCGCTCGTTTGCGCCGTGTTAGCGTCCGGTGACAATTCGGTGAAGTAAGGCGTCGTTCCCTGTGCGATCGGAATAATGGAAATCGATAAATATGGGTTAGAGGATGATAGCGCCAATTCTTTTTCGACGGCGTACAAGTAAAAAACGCAATTACGATTTTCATAGATTCCAATCGTTTCGGGGAATTAGGGTTTTTCCTAGAGAAGCCAACGACGACGTTGTCGGCTTCGACGATGCAAGATTGATCCGGCAAGATGGCGGCGGCGGGCGATGGAAGTGCCGGTGCAGTTCCTACGTTCTCTTTCGCGGCATCCGGCGCCGATACCAGGGGTACGACTCCGGAAGCGGAGACCGATAGGGCCGAGGGTGCTCTGATGGGCGAAGCGTTCCCACCCACGCTCGCTCGGCTTTGCGGTGATCTAGAAAAAGATGCGAATGTACGGGATTATATATAGTCGCGGCTGGAAACATTCTCTATTTCTATTCGTACGATCGCAATCGGACCGATAAACGGGAGCGAAGAACGAGTGCGTGCGCGAGGGAGAGGGAGAGGGAGAGAGAGATTCATAATATCACGTTTCACGCAAATCAACTTTATTAGGAACAATTAAAGCGAAGCGCATCACCAAGAATTCAAACTATCACAACGCGTTTCGTACGGCCACGTAGAGACGTGGGTACGGGCGAGAGGAAAGAGAGACAAGTGGCTTGCGCAATTACATAGAAATCCTTATGTATATTATTCTCTGGTCTTACACGGTAGGTGTTTTCAGGCGAAAGATCAACTTCGACGCCTTGCTCGTAGCGATCCTCTTGGAGTCGTTCCGACATCTTTTCAAAGTAAGACTCGTCAATCCTCCTCGAAAAAGATGATTTCTTCTAGCTCGACCGTCAATAAGTGCGTGTATGAATTTGGCTACTATTTCTATCCCCAACGGACCGCCGCCTTTGACGGTAACCTCGTGTTCGAAAATCAATGCCGTAGAAGAAGATTCCTCCTCCCGAGGGTTACGCGACGTTCGAACGGTCCAGCAACTCTTCAAGTCCCAATTCGAGAAACTCTTGGACATTTCGCGTATATCTCGATGATTATACATATATTTCCAAACGATCGAGAATTCGAGGAAATTCTGATATATATATATATATATATATATATATATATATATATATATATCGTTCGCTCGAAAATCTTCTTTATCGAGCGTACACGACGACGTATCGTAAAATCGTTCGATTTTATTTTTCTCAATCTCTCGAACGTTTGTCCATTTCGAGAGAGAGAGAGAGAGAGAGAGAGAGAGAGAGAGAGAGGGAGAGAGAGAGAGAGAGAAAAATTGGAAGGAGCGGCGCCTTCGAAAAGAGGTAAAAACGTGTTAGCTTTCGTGGCAGTTGTCCCGATCGGTTTGAGCCGGATGATCCCTCTTAGATTGACGCATACTTGGCCAAAACTGGATATCACCGGTCTCGTTTTTACCGGCGTGATTTTTTTCGTCGGCCGTCGTCGTCGGATCGTTTGCCTATTTGTCAAAATATCGCTCGTTACTTCTCGTCTCCTAGTCTCCTCCCACTCCTCCTCCTCCTCCTCCTCCTCCTCCTCCTCCTCCTCCTTCTCCACTTCTTTATCAAAACTCCAGAAAGGAATTTCTGTATATCTTCGGATAAGATTTTCTTAACGCTTCGCTTCTGATCTCTCTCTTTCATTCTCTCTCATTCTCTCGCGGTGGTATTCTCTTTATCGATCGTCCATTCTCCGAACGATCCTCTCCTCGTCGCTCGCGTTCCGTTCGATTCCAATTAATTCCGCCATACAAGCGGAGAACGAATCGTCGATGATATATCGAATTAGGAGCGTTTTTAACCGCCCTGGCTTCGGCTTTGCGGCGGTCAGGCCGCTCGTCATCTCAAACGACGATCATGTCGAGACGGCAACGATCGCTCGTTACCGATAATCACGATCTCCCGCGATAGGAAGAGAATTTTTCTATCTACGATGGCGAGAGTCGGCGAAAGATCGACGTTGACCCGTTGAACGAAAGTAAAGTCGAACGATCCTATGGACGATAGCGGTGATCGAGCCGCCGATACGACGAGCGGGAGCATTCCAACGGCCTGAACGTTTCTTCTTTTTCTCGAGACGACGATCGCCGATGTCTCGACTACCTTCCAACGAAACGCGACCGCGGCTTCCTTCGATGGACGAACGCGAGAAAAAGAAAAAAGGAAAAAAACAAAAACAACAACAACAACAACAACAAAACTGTTACGAATTGGCGTCACCTATAACACAGAAGGCACGACGGATCACCACCGCCGCCGCTGCCGCCGCCGCCGCCACCACCACCACCGCACTTTGCACGCGACGTACGACGCGACGCATGCACGAACGCACGCACGCACACGCACGCACGAGTTGTTTTTCCTTTTCTTTTTTTCTCTTTTCGAATATTCGTACCGTTTCGTTCGCTTACGTAAGAGAGAGGAGACCTTTACACGCGCGCACCGATCCACTCGCGAAATTCTTTCGACTCTTTTCGGTCCGCCCGCGACTCTCTTTCTCTGCGCGCACTCTTTCCAACGAGACAACGAAAGGACTCGTTATATCTCGAAATTAAACTCGGAATAAGTTCGAGGAACGATCGAGGAAAAAATCCTCGAGGAAAAACTCCCGACGGCGGTCGATGGAGATCCCCGTCGATGGGTTCGCTTTCAAGGTCGTCGACAGCGATAACGCACCGTTAAATTTCGTCGAGCGCACTTCCGCGGTCCGTGTTCACGGATAAATACCAATGGTACCATTGATTTCCCTTAGAAAATCTCTCAACGATAGATCATCTTTGCGATTTGGCTACTCTTCTTCGATCTTTATCTCTTTCTCTTTCCTTCTCGGACGCCGGACTCAGAAGCCGCCCAACGTCGAATCGCAAAAACGTCTCTCTCTCTTATACCACCCACGACGAGACAGAGAGAGAGAGAGAGAGAGAGAGAGAGAGAGAGAGAGGTAGACTAAATTTCGTGACCGAAGGATTCGCGAAAAAAGAAGACGACTCCTACGTGCTCGCGAGGTTGCAAGCTGGAGAAGGAAAATGAAGGAAAGAACAAAAAAAATAAAACCCAAACAGAGCGAACCGACGCTAACGCGTGTTGGATCGTACGACGTTCTGAATTTATTTGTCGTCGGTGCGATCTCTCTCTCCCTCTCTTTCTCTCTCTCTCTCTGTTCACATCCCTCCTTTCTACGTAGCGTAGCTGCGTCGCTGCCGGCTCCACCAGATGCCGGCTCGCGCCAGTTCGAGCCAGTTTATTAGCCACGGTTACGAACGTTACTTCTTGGTCCGTCGGTAACCTCCACCTTCCTTCCGTTTTACTCCTCAGCCCCTGCACTGCTCCGACCGTCACCGACCGCCACCGACCGCCCCCGACGGCCCCCGACGGCCCCCGACGGCCCCCGACGGCTCCCGACGATCCGGCAACGCCGTGCGCATTCGCCGTATTTTATCGCGCTCGAGTGCACGGCGGTGGGGCAGCTGCATGCTCTCTCTCTCTCTCTCTCTCTCTCTCTCTCTCTCTCTCTCGCTCGCTCTAATGCGCCACACTCTACCATGCCAAGTTTCGTTTTATATCTGCCTTACCGCGGCGGTATTTTTTTTCTTTTTTTCTTTTTGCCCGACGTTTATTAGCCTCTTGCTCTTCAACGTTTTTCAAAGATCGCCATGGTCCCACGTACCGAACGGAACGTATAGAAACTCTATAAGATGTCGTTTGAACCTTTTCTTTTTCTTTTTTTTTTTTTTTTTTTTAATTATTTTGTTCGGCGTTACGAGCCTGTCGTCGTAAATACTCAAAAATGTAATGATTCCGAGAGAGATAGAGAGAGAGAAAGAAAGAAAGATAAACGCTTCTTGATCGCACTTCCGATTAAGATCGATAGGACGATGGCGGATAAAAATGGCCAAGAGTACGAGTTATGCGAGAGAAAATTCGGTTTGCTCGGATATATTTACGTTTGGGGGAGTTACGTAAGGGCCAGGGAGTTAGGCATTTCGGGTCTATCGGTCTCGTCGGTATGCTATAAAATTTCAAGTTATTTTCATCGGAATATTCGGTCGTAATATCGCGCTGATCTCGAAACGACGAATAACGAAGCAACGATTCCTCGCGCGAACGCATTTGCCGTTGTTGTTTCGTAATCTCGAATAGAAAAAAAGGACATAACGTTTGTTTCGCTGACGCGAGATTACGGAAACTTCGATCGTAGCTAATGGCATATGTATGACTTATGTTTCGTAATCGATTCGATCAGCCTCCTCCTCCTCCTCCTCCTCGTCGGCCTCGTTTTTTTTTTCTTTTTTCCCTATTTTTATTTTTATAAACGCAAGCACGCGCATCGCGTTTGCACGATCAAGGAGAACATACGAACAAACGATATTTTCCTAGTTTCGATTATCAGGGATACGAGTTGACAAGTACTTACATTGCCTCGGTCGACGTGTAAGGACTCGTTCCGTTTTGCGCTATCAAATTCGACGACGACGACGACGACGACGACGACGACGGCGACGACGACGACGACGAGGACGACAGTGCTTCCAACGGAATCTGTAAGTAAGAGGAGAAAGATATTTGCGTGCGCGGCGTAAACCGACACGTGGGTTCGGTAGAAATAAGAGAACGAAAAGACTTACGTCGGATAAAATGGTGCAATCGTAACCGGGTTGATACTTGTCCTGCTCGTGCGGCGGTCGCCGTTGAATTTTATCTCGGTCTTGCTTGTGCTTACGATCGGCTCCTTTTAATTTAAATACTTTGACCTGACAAGATGCGGCATGCAATCGTGGTCCCCCGGGTAATCGGGTCTCGACTTGAATCCGAAAAGGTACGCCCTTCTCGCCACCGTGTTTCTTTGGTGTAAACTCCGTGCTGATGCAATTAACCTGACAACGAAGAAAGAACGGATCTAAGAGACGAGTAAGCGAATCGATGGCCGATCTTGGCCGTGTCAGCCTCCAACTGGCTCATCCCTGCACCATTCCCCCATTATTTACCTTTATATAAACGCCGACCTCCTTGGTGGGATCCCACATGAATTCTACGCTATTGCTGGACGGAGACGGTTGACAAACGTCCACCATACCATAGCTAAGGGGCACGTCTACCTCGAGCAATCTTTCACCGGGTCTAGCGCGTTGCCAAGCGAGCATTTGTTCTCGCTCGGTGTATTGTAGGCGCCTTTCGTGAAAACAAATACGGATCGTCGACTGAAACAGAAACGTCGTATGTCCCTTCAGAGGCGTTGTAGTACCGTTTGGGCGACTAACATCTTGCGAACGTCGAGGACACATCGCGAGCTCACGCCTAGGTACCGCGCTTGTTCGCGGGAGTTCTTCCCGTCTCAAGTTCAAACACTTCCGAGACAAGGTCGGATACGGGCGGGGCCCGGTCGGTACGAAGGAAAGCGCGTTAGGGTAGTCGCGCGACGATACCAGCGTGAGCTCCCTCGTATAATCTCATCTAGACGTATCACCGAAGCGTTTTTTAAGATGCCGCTACCCAAACACAAGAGTCTTCCTGAAGGGTTCCGTCTTTTTTAGAAAAGCGCACGACCAAGTACCTTCAAAATCCTACCGCGGTAGGCCGACAGATCCCCGAGTTTCTTCAATTTCACTTCGTACGATTGACCTTGGTTTAAATACGTAAGCGTTTCCTCGTTGACCTTTGTCGCGATGCTAGTAGCCGCCGCAAGAACGTATTGGAAGCTACAAAGAGAAGAGAAGATTTCTTCGTCCGTCAACTTTTACCTATTACGATCGATCCTTTGGTTTTTCTCTTTAGCTTGACATTTTATTTCCTACCGACAATCCTCGTTGAACTCGTTTCCTTGTTGGGAGGAAGAAACGTGATTTCCCGAGGTCGACGTCGCCGGATATTCCTCGTTACCCGAGTAGAGCAGCTGATGAAGACTCGCCGCCGCGGTCTGTCCATTGTTGTTGTTGCTGTTGCCGTTGTTGTTGCCGTTGTTGTTGTTGTTGTTGTTGTTGTTGTTGTTGTTGTTATCCGCTTCGATCGTACCGACGTTCGCATTGTTCGGAGTTGGCCCGTTTATTGCTCTCTGGGTCACGTGATTTAAGCTGCAACACGCATCGCTACAATACTTGTCGAAGCGCCCAACGCTTGCCTCGGTCAACTCACTATAAATTTAGAAGACCGGAAGAAGAGACTTTTATTTTGGAAGTTTTCATTGCTCCCTCCCTCCCTCCCTCCCTCCCTCCCTCCCTCTTTATTTCTCACGTTTTACATGACCCCTTGCGAACGAGACTCGATATCTCCTTTTAAAACGCATAGCGGAGTCTTTCATAAATCATTAAAGAGATAATTCGCGTGAGATAACACGTGCGATCGCTTTTATTTAACGTAATATTTTGAAAATAAAAAAGGATCGCGCGGAGAGTTAAAATTCGTCAAAAGATTTATCGATTTCGATCTCGAGCTCAAGGATTTAGGATAAATCGTTTTTAATGAGGAAACTACGATCAGCTCGACTAGAGTACTTAACACTGGACAGTTAACTCTCATTCTCTCTCGACGCAGATAAGTCTCTACGAGGCGTGGGACTAAAGATTCTGACCCGAAGGAGTCAGAAGTACGACGATAAAGACGAACGTGAAGTATTTATCGAACGTTTATCGGTTCGTCTCTTTGCAGGGGTGCGTCCTGGCAAATTCCGTTCGATTATCTCCGTTTATTTTCTTTCGCGATCAAAGTTTTCTATTATTACCTTTATATCGATGATTTAACGGGTCTTATTAGATGCGTTACTTACTTCGAATTGTTGTGTTGATTTTCCGGCGACGGTGCTTCCTGCTTGAAGACCGATGGAAAGGCGAGTAAAGCTTCGCTGAAAAAGTCATCGGACGTATTTTTCTTTTCTTTTCTTTTCTTTTTTTTTTTTTTTTAGCAAAGAAGAGTAGAAATTAATAATAATAATAATCTAATAATAATACAAACGACGAGGGCATGTTTGTAGAGTCACGTGACGAACGAGGTGCGAAGTCGAATGTCGATATCGCGGATAGTCTTGCAGAAATACTAGCGATTAACGTATTTTTTAATTTGTCGGATAATTGACGCATATTCGCGGTCTCTCTCTCTCTCTCTCTCTCTCTCTCTCGTTATCCGTGTGTTTTCGATCCTCTCTTTCTGCGATCTCTCGAAAATTTAAATAAATTCGACGCGTTGTCTTAGATAATTTGGCGTTACGATTCTTCTTCGTATTTATCTCGTGCTCGGCAGAATAGATAAAAAGTATTTTAGATGAGAGAGAGAGAGAGAGAGAGAGAAAGGAACCGATGTGATAAAAACTAAGTGACTAAGGTCAGCCGAAACTAGAACACACCGGTTCTTCGACCGGTGCACCGACTTTGATATCAGCCCTGTAAAAGTTCTTTTTTTTTTTTTTTTATATTACACATGAATGACGAATAAACTCCGATCGACTTTTTGCGCAAGATTCCAATGGAACTCTCAAGTTCGAGCTAACGCAAGTGGCGCGCGCGTTCGCCGAGCGCAAACACTCAACGAGAGAAAAAAAAACAATGTTTCTCGACTTACCCATTTTTTATATACTGATGCATTTTCTTCCAATCAAGCGTTAGGAAACCGAGTTGTCGTATCTTTTGATTCGTTATTTTCGTATTTATTAAAAAAAATTCTTGAAGGATCGATGGGCAATATAGCAATTTCGAAAGACTTTACAATTTCAATTCGCACTTCTAGCAGCCTCTTTTGATGATCATTTTTTTTATATAGAAGCACATTCGCGGTAATTCTAGGATGTTTGTAAATACGAACGAGATTTGTACCACTCGAAATCCGACAGTTAATAATAAACCGATCGTATTATCAAAAAGATCCAACGTTTGGAAATGTTCTCCACGTGTATTATATATCGCGCCAGATGATCACTGATGGTTTCCGATTCATCGCACTATTTTATTCTCTCTCTCTCTCTCTCTCTCTCTCTCTCTCTCTCTCTCTCTCTCTCTCTCTTTCTCCCTCTCTCTCTGTATCTCGCGACTAATGATTTATTAAATAAGAACGCATGCAAAAGTGACGAGGATTTTCCTTCTAGTTTTCTTTTTTTCCTACATTCTTACACACACGCGCGTGCGCGCGCACACACACATATATATATATATATATATATATATATATATATATATATATATCTTGAAATAATAACAAACTTTATCGAACGATTTTTATGTACGTACCAACGATAATCGCACTGTTTCGAATCGATAACGATAAA
This sequence comes from Dolichovespula sylvestris, assembly GCA_918808275.2. Taxonomy (NCBI): domain Eukaryota; kingdom Metazoa; phylum Arthropoda; class Insecta; order Hymenoptera; family Vespidae; genus Dolichovespula; species Dolichovespula sylvestris. The sequence goes on from OU964964.1 coordinate 10,730,126, forward strand.
CGCGTATATATGTATATAAATGCAACCGAGATTGCGATCGAGTGTCAAGTGCTAAACGATTATAATTATTTTTCTTTTCTTTTGTCTCTCTCTCTCTCTCTCTCTCTCTCTCTCTCTCTCTCTCTCTCTCTCTCTCTCTCTCTCTCTCTCTCTCCTCCGGCGAACGAACGAACGCGCGCGCCCGCGCGCGCATAGCGTAGCATAGACCAATAGTCAAATACCGATGAGCTTCGGTGAAATTGAAAAATTACTACATTATCGACGCGTATAGAATGAAACCCTTATTACTCTATTTATACAGCGTCGTACCCACGCGCGTAAAAACGTTTGCGTTTCGAACGGAAATATATTTTCCAGGCGTCTACGACGTAGTATATCCTCTTTTCGTAAGATCCTCTCATTCCTATGTTTACAAAAAATTCGTTATATCTTAACGTACGCGCGAATGTCCAGAGACGCTACACTCGCGTCGAGAGTAACCGAGTATGATTAAATTTTGGTGGCCGTGTCGCCGGTACGACGTAATGCCAACGACTGCGTCCGGTTAGAACCGGATTTCTCTCTCTTTACTCTAGTTCCGACTTATGCGCACGGTTCGATCGAGATTCGATCTCGGCTTGATCTCTACGTTGGAGATCTACATTATCGACCAACGGTTCTAACGTCCGCCGATAACGTACCGACCGAGGGGAAAAACGACCGCGCGAGTTTTCGAATCTCGTCGTTCAATCGGCGAAATTTGAAACTCGCCGAAAGAACAACATTTCCATCTTACCTCATACTGTAGGAGGCGACGGCTGTAGCGAGATCGGAAGCCGCGAGAGCGGACAACGATCCGTCAAAGTCGGCCAGATGTTCCGCGAGTTCTTCCACCTGTGTCGACCAACCTTGACCGGAACCATTGCTTCCGATAGATCCTACGGGCAAGAGGCTAGCTTCAATTTCTTTTCCTTCTTTTTTATTTTTTTTTTCTTTTCTTGTTTCGTCTGTGTGTGCGTGTTATTTATCTTTCTTTTTTTACTCGAACGCGCGACCAAGAGAAAATGATAAAGAGGAGAGAACTCGTATAAATTGAAGAGGGAACGCGCCCGTTCGAACGAAGTATAGATCGATTCCTACCGCCTTGAAAGTTCCCGCAATTGGCATGATACTGATGATGCATCAGACCGATTCTATCTTTCGTATCCTGAGAGGACGGGTAACGTCGTCGATTTTTTAATGTTATCGGTGAATAACGTCGACTTTCGAAATACGACACCCTCGATCTTTCGACTTCACTCCACTTCATTCTACTTGGCACCGTTGAGAAAATAAATGTCACCACGCGAAAAGAAAATGCTTTTTCTAACTTTGTCAGACCCTTAGGGAATTTAATCGCGCCGGAGAATACTGCCCCGTCGGATTTTCTCTTTCTCGTTTCAACGGTTAACTAATCTGCTCGATACACTATGTGCTCGAAGCAAGAGTTATCAGTACGATTGACCACGTGGGCGAAGAGGCGTCGGATTTGTACTAAAAAGCGGCGCGTACACTTTTTCAACGATGCGAAAGCGAACTTGCAACTGGCACCGAGGTATTTACTCTCGCTCGTCACGTCCATTAACTTTGCGGGAGAAATTTACAATTCGGACGAGGATCAATGAGAAACGTTCGAGTTAAGGATTCGTTCGATCGTTGAAACGAATTCGATTACCGTAGAAGACGTAAAACGCAATAGCTGTGGCTACGACAGTGCGATCGGGGTCGTTTGGCCACGACCTTTAAGATGATTTATCTATGGCAACGACTTTAAGATAATGACGAACACGACTCGAAGCTATTGTACGAGCGTTAGTTCGGGGGACTCAATAATATAATTCTTCTTCTTCTTCTTCTTCTTCTTCTTCTTATTATTATTATTATTCTTTTTTTGTTTTTTTTTTTTTTTTTTTTTTTTTTTTTTTTTTTGTTTAAGAGGAAAGCCCTTTGGAGATTTCGATGTAAAATCGACGACACCCTCCCCCTCGCGGCCGATTTAAGTCGCGTAAGCGAGGATAACGTCAATTTTCATGACGCGAAAAGCGATTTATCGTATACGTATACGCATATTATACAACGACCTTCGCGCACGTATACGCGTAGGAGGAGCATAGGAGGGTTGGGGTGGGGGATATGTCTAACGCGAAGAAGAACGGTACGACGCGAAGAATACGTGGTCTCGTCGTTGGTAAATTGATAATTGACCCGTAAAATATAGATAGCACGGTAAACGGTTCGAAGTCGTGCCTTTCATGCGGAAACGATCGAGCAAGCGCAACAGGTGATTTCGTTCCGTAGATGATAGAGATAAAAGAAAGGGCTTCTCTCTCGTACTGACCGTCTCCTCTTCTAGCGTGCTTCCTATCGAGTTCCGAAACGGACTGTTGTATCGTCGGTTCGCCGGCAGCGTTTCGACGTTTCAAATTGTTTGCCTGAGATGGACTGCTCGTTTGCTCGGGAGACGAGGACACGCGACAGGGCGACTCGTTGCTCGAACGTATTCGAACAGCACCCTCTTCCGAACAACTCTTTAGCACGTTCTCCTTATCTTGCCACAACGTATCCCGAGAATCGTTATAACCGGCGGCTGCCTGTCGATGAATAAATAAAATTGCGTTATCGGAAAAGAGGAACTCGAGGGTGTTCGCTCGAGCGTTCTTTCCCTACTTACTTGTTGCGCTACCATTCCATCGCATCCGTTCGGACGATTAGGCGATAGTTGTTCGTACGGCGGCGACGGAGCGTCACCGAACCACATGGCTTCGTTCAGGGTTTCCGTACCGCCATCCATAATTATTTGGAGCTCCATTAAGCGGCCTCAACGCTGATCGACGATAGCGCGATATTATATTAACCGATTTAGATCCAACTATCTCCGATCTTATATCTGGCTTATCCTTTAGGAAATAAAAACGTTCTCGAAGGTATATAAGTCGGAAGAAAATGAAGAAATCCGTCTTGTCGTTTTTCGTCTAATCGACATAATCGCGACAATTGCGCACGAGGTATCGGGAAGAATTTTGACAGTCGCGGACATTCATCAAAGTCGTTTATCCTTTCTCTCTCTCTCTCTCTCTCTCTTTCTCTCTGTCTCTGTCTCTATCTCTCTCCCGCTCTCGCTCCCTTCGATCAAATGGCACACCTTCGCCGAGCGTACGTCCGATTGTCTCGAATTTCTTTGATTTTTTTCGGCTCCGGCTCTTTGGACACTCCGGAAGCGTACGGAAGCGCATCACCCGACCACTCGTAGGCTCCTAGAGGGCGAATATATTCAAATTCCACCTTCCCTTAGAACATCACGAAGAAGCTGTTGTACAGTTTCTTGATGCCGGTTGTTTCGCGCTGCCGATGTGTTTCCAAAAGTGCGCAGCCTCGCGACTTTAGCGACAAAAAACGTGAAAAGACGACGAACGCGTCTTCGAATACCATTGCCACACCTTGGCTGCAATGCATCTTGTTTCTAGGTTTTTCCTTTACTTTTATTTCTTTATCCGCCTCCGTTCTCTCGGTATATGGATGCAGATTCTCTCTCTCTCTCTCTCTCTCTCTCTCTCTCTCTCTCTCTCTCTCGCTCTCTCTTCTTCCTTTTATTATCTTTTCTTTATTATTTCACGAGTAAGATACTTGTCGGTCAAACGTATCACCTGACACGGCAAACGACGAGAGTTTTCAATTCTTTTCCTTTTTCTAACGACTATTGCTCACACATTGGATAGTGTCTTGTTTGTCAAAGGCCTCTGCCTCCGCACGTTGTCACCACATTTTCAGAATCCTTCGCTCCATTGCGCTGACAAAAAAAAAGTAAACTCTCTTTCGAGGTAAGAGCGAAATTCCGTGCGTTAGACACCCACTGGACCCGTATTATTTCTCCCTTTGCGATTTCGCGAAAGTATTCGACGCGCGGGGCAAGGTGTCCTGACTTTTCGTCAAATTCACCCCGAAATCAACGACGTATTTTTATTCCTCTCTCGTTCGAACACTTTTCCTTTCCTCTCGAATAATATTCCTTTTTATCTTCGAGCGTACTATGAAAACTGATCAAAGTCTTTCGAACAATAAGAGCCAGTAGATAGCCATTCAGCCGATTTTTTTTTTTTTTTTTTTTTTTTTTTAATACAGTCGACAACAGCGGACACGGCCAGCGAACGACTTTGCGTTTAATTTTCACTAGAACTAGTATAGACTACGTTTCTATTCAATGCTCAAAAATAAATTCGATCGATATAGATGGATGGATGGATGGATGGATGGATGGATGGATGGATAGGTAGAGAAAGAGATAGATAGATAGATAGATAGATAGATAGAGAGAGAGAGAGAGAGAGAGAGAGAGAGAGAGAGAGAGAGAGAGAAAGCATGAGAGGGAGAAAGAAGCAGAGGTAGAGAGATATCGATCACTTTGTTCGATGGACGATTCGATACTGCGTCTACGAAGAACCTTTTCGACCGAGTGTGCCGTCGATCGGTCGAAAGAGAAGCGATCCAATGGTAACGCAACGTATTAAAAGGTTCGCCAATAAGGCGAGAGCCCGAGGGTCGAGAGACGATCGTCAATTGGAATCACTCAGTGTTGATGAGCAAAATGCGACTCTGTTCTATATTATGGATGTCTCCTCCGTCTTTCAGCTTGCAAGGTTCTTTTCTTTTTCTCCTCCTCCTCCTCCTCCTCCTCCTTCTCCTCCTTCTCCTCCTCTCCTTTTTCCCAACGTAAATTCGTATTTACGTTGATACCTGCTTCGAATATAACAGTGACGAATAAAAATAGAGTGGGGGAGAGAGAGAGAGAGAGAGAGAGAGCAAGAGAGAAAAGTAAAAGCGACGCGTCGTCTGTTTGCTATGCAGATTAATTATTTTTTCGAGACGTTATCTCTGATATCGAGGTCTAACTCGTTCGCGAGACCCACTTCTCCGCTTCCTCAACTTCTTTGAAAGTTTTCCATCTCCTTTTCTAAAGCAAATCCTTCGAAAAGGACGATGGTATCTGCAACAAAAAAAAAAAAAGAAAGAAAAGAATGTATAGGACGTATTAATCGAGGCGTTCGTCGTACAAGTATCTGGAATATTTTTGTTCGACTAACGATCTCGAGGCGGAATATCGTTTCTTTTGGCGTTAAGGCTAAAATGTCGATCGATCGGCGAAAAGCATCCAGCGGCGCGTACCGTTTACTAAACCCGTACGATCTTGAAAAATTTTCCGTTCTTCTTTTCCTCGTCGCAAGGCAGGCAGATGGTGGACGAGCCAGCCTGCCCGCCCCCGTTTTGCACATCGATCGTTCGTCGGTGAATCGTGAATGACGCGACGACTCCCATCGCGTCTCGCGTCTCTCGAGTTTTCGCTGATTGGAGTCAATCCGATGGGTCATCGTTTCTATGTGTGCACGTCCACGCCGTTCGCTTACACGCGAGAATTAAAGCGTTCGCGGAGGAATGGGTCTATCGTGCGTGCACGATCGCGTCGAAAAGATTACGGCTCTCGCCGCTTTAAAATCTCGCCGATATTCGAATTGGGTAGTAGACGCTAAACGGTACGACGTACATGTTTAAATACTAAATACTCGAAAAATTAGAAACGGGCAAGCCGTTTTCGTCGGCGAACTAACGTTACTTTAAGTCTACGCTCTTCTTTCCCACCGTCACCACGGTGGATTTTCTTTAGCCAGATCGAGTTGATCGCATGACCGCGTCGCATCGTCGAGATGAATTATTATTTCAACTAGCGCGGGTGTCATGGAACTTTAACAACGATGGTGTAATAGTTATTATACCGAGTAAGCGGAAATATAAATAGTAACGTGTGGAAAGGCGTAAAGGAAACGACTTATCTCGTGTCTCTTCGACGCGTTCGTTACTTTATTAACAAAGTATGGCAAAGTCGGAGGAGCCATTCGCGCGGAACGTAACAAAAGACAAAGGAGAAGGAGAAGGAGAATTTGCACGATCGTGGAAATACAAAGCATCGTTGTATCGTTGAGGCGAGGCGAGGCGAGGCGAGGCGAGGCGAGGCGAGAGCGTTAACGCGATTCGTAAGCATGTACGAACGATGACGCTCGTACTCGAATAAGGAAATAGGAGCAGATGCTGCGGACTTGGAGGCATCGTTTGAAATAATACCGATGTACCAAGGTCGCCCATATTATTTATTGCTCATAACGATGATCGCACATAGCGGATCGGATCACGCGTCTTTATTCTCTTGCTCTTCCACTTGCTCTCGGCTATATCACGACATCGTAATCGTAAATCGGCTCTAAGTTGGACGGAGGAATATTTGTATTCCTCCGAGTCGTATTCGTCCGATGTCCGAAATGTCCCAGTTTGCGCGAAATCGAGGACGAATCGAGGGAGGGGACGACGCCGTCCGTCAATCGAGGGCCCAATCGACGCTCTTCCGTTGAATTTCGTTCGACGCCTCCTCGCAGATACCCTCCGATACTCCACTCCAAACGCGGTACCGATGATTCAGTCCCGGAACCGCGTGCAAAATCCCATTCGATCCTAGGACGCCTGTCCTCCCGTTCGCTACGCCGTAAAATATTTTCGCTGCTCTCGAATGAAGTAGAGCCATGGCGCACATCGGGCACGGTTCCTTCAGCAAGAAGACCCAACAGCCGGTACACAAGTACGGTCCACGTTTCTCGATCGTGCTCAACTCCGCGTTGGCGTCGGCGGCTCTTTTAGGACCGTTATTTCGCCGACCTTGTATTTTCCGTTTAACTCGGAGGCATCCCAACGAAGGAATTTCTATGTTTGACAACAACGTTCTCGGATAACAAAGCGGCGCCACCTCCTCGTATTTTCTTTTAATACTTTTCATTCTTTTTTCAAAGTTCCCGTCGGTAACTCGTGGCGGGCCGATGATAGATCCCTCCTCCTCCTCCTCCTCCTCGTACAAGTTCCAAGCACCCCCTCCGTGTAGTTTGGCGACTAGGTCGACGGCCAACATCGAGGCGTGCCACATCGGGTGTCGGTCCATTTTCGAAGCGGCGATCGCTAGGACCCTACCGCCGTCCTCGGGATCGACGATGACGGCGCTACCGTTGCAATTCGAATCCCCGACGGCCTCTAATTTTGCCGCTGTTATAGCCATCCTCATGCACTTATCGATTTCTCCTAATTGATCCTCGTTGAAAATCGATCCGTCTATGATCGCCTCGAGCGAAGGATCGGGATGAAACTTTAACGGCCAAACCTTCGAAGCCCGAGCCGCCTGCGCTTTCGACTTGGCGCTCGTTTCTGGAACTTTGACGACGCGCAAATCGTCTTCTAAAAGATCAAGGTCGAAAGCTTTCTCCTTGAGAAAGATCTTTAATCGGTCCTGACCCGGTATATCGTCGCTCCTATCGAAAGATTTCACCGGCGCCAAAAGGATCTTGTCGGAGGAGCAACGTTTCAAGTGATCGAAACCCGGCAAAATGATCGATATAGCTTTGATCGCCTTAGATATGTCCTTCTTCTCCTTCATAATGCCCGCGTAAACGTCGATCGTGGGAAGATCTTTCGTTATATCCGGATCTAGAACGGGCTTAGGCGTCCAGCTTCTCGCGACCGATTCCGTCCTCCTCTCCTTGCTACTCCTTGCCGAGGCATTCGACATTTTTTTTGCTTTTTTTTTCCCCCTGAAAAGACCCTGTGTCTTCATCCATTCGTAACAAGAACCTCCGTCTCGGCCGTATATATCATACGTAAGAAACGAAGAAAATGGGGAGGAAGGGGAAAAAAAAAAAAAAAAGAATCCCGATTATCTCGCCGATAAATGATGGAAAAATAGGAAAATTAGAGGATATATCGCGTTACGCGCGGTAACGCGGAAACTCGAGCGGCTGAGAAAAATTCGAGATAATCCGAAATGATAGGGGCGCGCTTCGCGAGAAAATCTCTAATCCGTCCGTTCTACGTATCCGCCGAAGGAGAAGCGATTTTAAATTGCTGTCAACTTGGGCCACGGTCGGATCGATTTACGGAGTTAGGCGCAATCGTTTAACGTCGCGTTGCTCGTGCCTCCAGATGAAATAAGATATCTCTTTCTCGCTCGCGAAATCGACGAACAAAATTTTACTTTCGGACGCACCCCGTTTTCAAGTTGACCGTTTCTACGATGCTCTCCGCCTCCTCCTCCTCCTCCTCCTCCTCCTCCTCCTCCTCCTATCTCTTCTCTTGCGCGGGGAAAAAGAGGGAAAAAATCTTACGTCGAATCAACGAGACAAGGTCGAGCGATTATCCCGACACGATTCGTTCCAAAACGACGCTTATGAGGCACGTAGAATTTAATTGTTTCCTTTTGATCGCAAAGTAAAACGTGTGCCGACACGTGGACGGCTATTGGGACGAGGAAGGTTGACGCATCCTCGCGTCGAAAGTCCTCGTCTCATTGAGAGAAGATCGTTACGAAGCGCGTACGTTCTTACGAAACGATATATATATATATAAATATATATATCCGAAACAAAAATGGACGAAAATGCGGGACAGATTCGATCGATCGAATGGAACGATCGGCGACCGAGTTCGGCCGACGATTGGGATTTACGTAGAACGTACGATTAAATTGCGCGCCACGTATGACGTCAATCAAGATGGCCGACTATGGCACATTCGTGAAGCGTGCTTCTTATATAACGGAAAAGGGAACAACAAGCGGTCTCGTGCGACATGCCAGGTACATGAGCGAACGTTCGCATGGCTCATTTTTTGTTTCCCCCCCCCCCCTCCCCCCCCTATCGATTCGATCTCGAAGATAATAGGTACGTAGAGACGTTCGAAAAGGAGGAGCTTTTCGCCAGTCCACTCTGGTAAAGGAAAAACGGTCGCGCGTTCTACGCGTATCGAGTACACGCGGCCAATATGTCTCCGAATGGCCTTGAAACGCGAACCGTGACACACGCGTGTCAACTTCTTTCTTCGAACGCTCGTAAATCGATTCGAGGGAAAATGGCATGGCCTTCTCGTTACGCGAGACGAGACGAGACGAGACGAGACGTCGCGACGAATTTTCTCTCGCGTCTGGCAAGTCCTTGCCCAAGGAGTTGGTCGGTCGGTCGGTCGTTCGCGCGACGACGACTAACGTACGAACGAAAGAATTTACTTACTTGTTGCTCTTCGTTTACGCGCGTTCCTTCTCTCGCTCCTTCCGATGGCCTTTACACAACGACCTTGAATATCTTTTACGAAAAGAATTAAAGGATTTCTTTTTCCTCGCGACGACGACGACGACGACGACGACGACGACGACGACGACGGCGACGGCAATGACCACGGTAAGAACGACGACGACGACGACGACGACGACGTCAAAGACGAGGACAATGTCCTTGGCAAAAGACGTAGCACGAAGAAATGCCAATCGCTGGCCCAATCGTTCGACGAGATGCGCGTTGAGAGATCGAGCAGCAAGCGTTTACGGAACGTCGCGACTTTACGCCACTCTTTTTCCAAAGAACTTACGGTTTATCGTACTCGCCTCGCGATCGAGGCTCTCTCTCCCGGGGAAATTGAGAGGCTCGAGTCGGCGCGGAAGATAGGGTAGGCCAGTTGTTGCTCCTCCCTCCATCGTCTTTCTCTCTTTTTATCCTCTTTTTACTTTTGTCTCTTTTTTTCTTCTTTTTCTTTCGTTCAACGACCAGGCATAGAGCGATGATCGGAATCCGAATATCGGCGTGTTGCGTGTTTACCGTCTTTATTATCGTAAGATAAAACGTCCTTGAAGTAACCTTCGCGGTTCTCAAATATAACCTTGTTACCTTCGACTTTAAGAAAAATCGATACAGCTTTCGAAATGATCCATAAAGATTAAGGCCGCGTCGTACAAATATTCCATGTCTTTCTGTAAAAAAAGAAAAAAAAAAAAAGAAAAAAGAAAAAAGATAGAAAAAAATCGCCTCGTTGAGACATGTCCATTAGCGAGTAATGGCTTTTAGAAAGATATACGTCGTGCTTACGAGAGATCGAACGAAATCCGGTCTGGATCGTTTTACCGCTCGAATGGCCAAGCAAACGTCGCATTCCCTTCCGACGGCCATTCTTTTTTACAAGAAAACTCGGTACCAAATAGTTACCATGGTCGGTTATGCCGTTGCTAAGAAAATATATATAAAATATTCTCAGTTTTGACAAGAAATTATGAGAACAGTCGAAAGAATCGTACTGGCGAAGAACGACCGTCGTAGATGTACGATCTACGGGCTCGCCACAAGGTTACTAACGCGATTTCCGATTGAGGATTCTTATTTCTCCCAGCGTCCCATTGCGTACGAGTTAACATGGAAATCGAATGAATTACAATCTCGTCTCCATCGATCGTCTCTACCGATCGATTATCTCCGATTCATCGACGAGCGTCAATTTATGAGACGCGTAATATTCCGTTTCCACGAGTTCCTTCGTAACGACGTTTATATAAGGAGTCGGTTTAAACTCGGCGATAGTCGGAGCGAGAGGACGACGACGACGACGACGACGACGACGACGACGACGACGGGTCTGAAAAGGATTGCCGAATTTAAGCGCCACGTTTGAATGTATTCTTAATGATATTCGATCGTTACTAACGGGATCACCGGGATCGTGGAGCCGTAGAACGACGACGAGCTCGACGTTAAATTCGACGATCATTCTCCAAAAGTCATTGAAAACGTCGACGGCAATGGAAGTGTTGGCTCGACAGGTTTCGATTTTGTATACCGACTCCGTTGACGCAAAAACGCGGCTATATAATAGCTCCCGTCGTTCTGCGTCGTATATCTCTTCGAAAATATTCCGTTGATTTTTTCTTTTTTCTTTTTTTTTTTTTTTCCCCTCTAAAAATGAACAAACGATAGTAGGACGTTAGAAAGTATATGCGTTTAAACCGAGTTTTTAAAAGACTTTTCGGAATATCGGTCCAAAGTGATCGAACTTGAGATACTAATTCTGGATATTTATTCTTGGCTAGACCGCGACAAGGACGTTAGCGAAATCGGTGCCCGAAGGGCTTCGCTTTGCCAGACGGTGTTGTCTTCGAGTCTGCAAAAGCGGAGATGATTTTCCATAGACGCGTGTGGTAGACGTTAGTATTTAGGTCGCTTCTACGATACGTACGCGTTGCGTAGTAGACGATCTATTAGGACCAAGCGAACGAACAAATTATTGTTTCTTATCGTTCACCGCGTTGGCCCTTTTGTTTCCGATCGATCGCGTCTCCGAGAAGACGTCCACGATCTAAAGATCGATCGATCGATCGGTCGAACGTCGTGAAATTGATTCCTCGCGATTTCATCTTTTCCTTCTCGCTTACACCTTCGACCGGTACGCTTCTCGGACAAATGGTCGCATAAAATGACGGTCCCGGTTCTACCTACGCCGGCGCTACAGTGAACGACCATGGGTCCGTTTCCAATTTGCGTTGCCAAAAGTTTTTTTTTTTTCAGGTAAGTGACGACGACGACGTCGACGGAGTGCGCGTACATCGGTAATCCGTGATCGGGCCATACCGTGTAATGCAAATGTTCGACCTAGTTTTCGAAGCACGATTTAAACGACCCGACTCTTACGTAGAAATATAGTTGTATTCTTCGTTGGAAAGTTTTTCATTTTACCTCATCTCCGTGTTCGAGCTTCGATTTATCTTGCGAGTTTCCTCATCGCACGTTACGTGGAAGATTCCAAAGGCGTAGTCGGCGAACGCGTTATGCTTGGCGTTAAGGACCGGTTACGTCACCATATATCTTCCTCTTCTTCTTACCAATGTCCTCCGGCCGATATCGTTAGCGCTCGTTCTACGAAACGCGACGAAAGCTCAACGCGGGCGTATCTTTCTAAAGGGAAAAGCTTTATACGCACGGACGCAATCGACCTTTTCATTTTCGACGACGTTAGCGAGGATGCGAATAACGAGGACCTCCTCTTGCCAGACCATGCGCCAAAAATCTATAAAATCGCGTTAGACTTTGGTCCTTGAGTGGCTACGTAACGTTTCTCCTTTTGGTAATCATTTCCCCATATAATTCGAAAGCAAGCAACGCGTTGGATCGTTAAGAGACGAGTTTATAACGGACGAGGACGTTCCTAGCGAAGTCATTCTCTCACCTTGATGTAATTGGCGTTGATGTAATCGGAGAAAGGGTCATCCGGGAATCTCCTCGATACCACTCGAGTTTTAGATGACGAAACGAGATTCAACGTTTCCAAATGATCTTTCGATATCGCACTTGCATACAAGATCTTCATCAAAACGACTTACGGTCGTTTCAATCACTCGCGTAACGCACTCTCCGTTGCGACGCTTTGACGCAAAGATGAGAAATGTCTTAACGAAGGAAATCGCCGTCGGTGGTGTACGACTTTATCGAAATTTTCGCGCCTTCGCACGTTCTCGCCATGTTCGTCGAACATCGTCGAAAGAACGATGAAAAGTATCGCGATCAAAATTGATCAGACCTCCGATCGCTTCCGATATGTAAGTCGATCATCCCTCTACGACTCCTTAACGAATTTCAAATGAGTGATATTATTGTTGGTGACGATCGTAGAAATTTTATTAGACTGTCGGTTCTTACAATCTACGGAAATTACAAGGCCACTCGGGTCATAGGAATTGGATGATACGAATCTTCTTATACCTACTTTACGCACGCACATGCGTGTATGTACATGCGTATCGTGAAATCGAATTGGCTCCTCCAAAAGGACAATGGGGAGGAGGGGGGAGGGGGTTCGCTGCTTAAGAGTAAACGATTGAATCGTTGTCGTTCGTAAATACGAAGATAATATTTAACGTATACTCGTAGACATCGGCTGGGGACTAGAATACGTAGCGTCTTTCTAATCGCAGCGACGATCCGAAAATGAGTATACGTCGTTCGCTCTGATCCAATGAAATTCAATATATTCGCGAAAAGTTCACGTTCGATTCGTTCGAACGACTCAAGGCGAGAGCCGTGGTATCCAAGAGTGAACTCTCCTGTGTCTACCCAAGTTACACTTTGGCGTTAATACGGCGAGAATCGCGAGGCTGGCACCCAAAAGCGAAACCCCGCACAAGGCACCGGCGGTGACGTCGTGAAGAGGAGTTCCTGGCCTGGGTGATTTCGCGGCGAGTAACAATAGTCCCCCGCAGCTAAGTGCCGAGAGTCCGGCGAGGCCCAGCCCGGTCCAGGTCCTTCTTAAACTTCTGCAAGCTCCTGCCAGGGCGCAACAGGCACCGCAACCGGCGGCACTGTCGAAGTAATACCTGAAAATGGAGACTTTGTCATATATCTTCGCTTTGGCACCTTTCTCATTAATCGTCTCTCCTACCACCTTCTTCCTTGCGTCCAGGAGAGGTAAATGGCAAGGCCGCAGGTTAATACGCCTACCAATACGAGCAAGAGAGGGGCATTTCTTCGTTCATTTTTCTCCAACGCGCTAACCAGCGTCGTGTTAACCTCGCTGTGCGGCGGAGATAACGGTGGTACCTGACGTAAAGGAAGAAAGATTCTCTCTCTCTCTCTTTTTCTCGAAACAAGATTTACAAGTCTTTCGACGTTGCTCTTACCACGGCGGTCCTCGCTATGAACGCGCTCTCCACGCTCTGATAGCCGCTCCTCTTTTGATCGGCCGGAAGTACCTGATATCTCGGAGAACCAGACACCATTGGCATAGATTCCGGACCGTTTTCGAGATATCCGTAACGAGGCGGTGGCTCTCCGTAAACCATCGACGCAAGATCGACCGGAGCCGTGCCAACGTAACGAAGTTTGCCGCAATTACTGGCTGGACATACGTCCCGTTGTCTGGATGAATTTTCAATAAGGGGTAGACACCTCCTTGCCGAGGGTTCTTTGTTCGGTGTCGAGGTTTGAGGGCCGTTCGTTGGAAACGCTCGATTCTGTGGAGTTCCTTGAGGAGTCGTACGAGTAGTCGGGCTAAAGGTACGGCCTATGCGAAAGGAAAAGGAGAGGAGGGGGTGGGTGGGGGGAGAGGAGAGAGAGAGAGAGAGAGAGAGAGAGAGAAACGAAAAAGAACGGGTTATCATCCTTACTGACCACCGAAGACGGTCGTACGAAAAATAATAGAGGGAAATGGCGCGTACCGCTTGGCGATCCGGCTGGGGTGAGGGCTCTCCTTTGTGGCGTACCGGTTTGATTCACGCTCTGTTGCCTCTTAGGCGATAGGGTACGTTCCTCCGATCTAGACCTTGGCTTCCGTGGAGTCGTCAATATCTCGTGAAGTCTTTTCGTCGCCAAATTATTCCTCGGCGAGGTCGAGTATTCCTGTTGAAGGTTCCTTTCCGGAAGGGCCGGAGGTTCCTCGTCTTGCAGAGGTACTCTCGTGTAACGACCTATATCGATAAGATAACATCGAGATCTATACGTTCGTATTAGCGATCGAATAGATAATAAAAATTGCTTTACCCTGAGGCGTGTTTACGCTACCGCGTCGTACCGGTGAGATTCGTCTACCGTTCGAGGCACACCTCGCGACGTCGTCGTCGTCGTCGTCGTCGTCCTCGTCGTTCTCGTTGACGTTGCCGACGCCGTTGTCGTCGTCGTCGTCGTCGTCGTCGTCGTCGTCGTCGTGGTCGTGGTCGTCGCCGCCACCGCCGCCGCCATCCGGATAATCGATTTCACCCGGTACGATCGCGTATCTACCGCCATTGTTCTGGTTCGTTCGTACTCGTTGCAGGCCCCGTCGTCGTCCATCGTCTTGGTTGAGCGGCGGCGCGGAACGTTGCCGTTGCACCTGCTGGCGCGGAATGAACTCGTACCTGATGGAAGGCCTTCTCTGAACGTGAGCCCTTTTTTGCTCCTCCTGAATGTACTCGTACCTCGAGGATCGTCCATACCCGACAACTTTATGATCTTCGATCGGTAAACTGGCATACCTCTTGTGCACTGGATCTTTATTCTCATTCAAATAACAATATCGCCTATGCTCCCTGGCCTCTCGCGTTTCTTCGATTTGCCTCTCGATTCGCGTTTCGGCGTTTGCCTGAAACGCGGGATTGCTTTGACCGCACTGTAGATGCATTTGCAAAGGCGGCGGCGGTGGCGGTAACTCGTCGCTACTTTGAAATTGTGGCGGGGGTGGTAGGTTCTCTCTGTCGTCCGGGATGTATTCGGATTGACGACAAAACGACGGATTCGTGTAGCAGTGCACGGGTACCGGTTCGGACGTCTGTGCCATCGTTTCTCTCCGTCTCTCTCTCTCTCTCTCTCTCTCTCTCTCTCACTCTCTCTTTCCTTCCGTCCCCCGTTCCTCGCGCGTTTCTACCCTTATTTTTTTTCCCCTCTTTCCTCGCTTGGAAAGTCCACGAGACGTGGATATAAGCCCTTGTATCCGTTTTCGGGCAAACTACACCTACCGATAAGAATTCTTTAGGATCGGTCGATGTGTATCAAAAGAACCGTGCTCACGTAAGAGGGCGATCTCCAAGTTTCCAAGGAAAGATTCACGCTTCGAATCGGCGAGATTTCCACGTCCACGGCCAAACACTCTCGTTTACACATTTTACAAGGTCGCTATAATTCACTAGATGGTCCTTACGATATAATACCGTTATAAAAATAAAAATTGTTCTCCTTCGTGTTCCGATCCGTGCTCGAGCGTTGCCTTCGATAAACTGCCGGACGCGCGGATTCCCTTAAGAGCAGATGCGCGAAGGGCGGTCTCTCGGCGCGCCTTATTTTACTCCGTGTTTGCGTGCGCACATAACGTAGAGGGGTTGTCGCGCGTAATACGGGCCCGGTGTCCCTTCGAGAAGGGCCCCATCGCGTTCCCCTATACGGTACGCTCCCCTTCCTCTTGTTTCCTTCCCTTCCATCGCGTACCCTTCTCGACCTTTTACGAGCCCTTACCGAGTTTATGCGCATCGAGGAATTTTCACGAAGGTATTCGCCCGTCATTTTACCCGACGGACTCTTTAAAATTTAAATGTCTAACCCTTTTAAGTAATATCTCGATATGTCGATTATAAATTCGTACCGGCAGATTTTCTCTCACGACTCGTTCGACTCTAACTCATTCGGTTTTCAATTGAAAGATCGAAATAAAGGATAAACTTGAAACGCGTATACATCGTTCTCTGATCATTCATAAAAGTTTATTATTACTTTTCGTTAAATTCCACGAGTACATAGCTCTTCCCTTTATCGCTATATTCGAGACCTTCTTGTCTACGTTCTTTCACGTAGGTATATGTTTGATAAACGCGCGCGCGCGCATGTATTTCGAGTATCAACGGCCTGTTATAGATAGAGGAACTCGCGTGGAATGTACCGTGTTCGATTTGTGGACAGCTGCCGCGACCGTTGGGACGCGTGCCCCAATCGTAACAGCTGCTCCAATACGAATGCATTTCGGTCACAAACAAGCTCTTTATCGTTCCCTCTTTCTCTCTCTTCCGCTTATACCAAGTGCACGCGCAAAAGGGAGGGAGAGAGAGAGAGAGAGAGAGAGAGTCGTTGAAGCGTCAGCGTTAACGGCCGAAAAGTCAGGGAACGAACGGAAAGCGTCGGCATTTTTTTTTTTTTTCCCATTATTTCGTTCGATCTCGATCGCGAGTGAGAAGAAAGGAAAGCATCTTCTTCTCCGTCCGTCCCCCCCCCTTTTTTTTTTCTTCAATCGTATCTACTAGGAAACTAGCTTTTTTCTTTTTTTGCAAACTTTCCCGACATGGCACACTAGTCCAAACTGGTCGAGTGAAAGCGATGGGAAAAACGATCGAAATCGAGATCAACCGAGAACGAAGAAGAATTAGCGTATGAGCGAAGGATTTTTCGTTTTCGATCGACGACGACGTCGTCGTTTCTTTTTAGATCGTACGCCGTTAGCGAAGTCGCTCGATCGTTCTTGCTTTCTTTGCCGCTGTAAGTAGCGGTGCCACTTCCCTCGGTTTTACGTAAGAACGAGTTTCGATGGGACGACGCCTTTAACGAGATCGTTGTCGCCGATCGCGATAATCGCGATTCCGCGATCGATCAGAATTCGTTTCTTTGATGGAGGAAAGTGCAAGCCGTTCTCTCCTCTCGGCTTCGCTCGGTCGAGTTTTCTTTCATCGGCCGCGTTATCGAGAAAGTTTCTTCCCTCCTTTTTCTTTTTTTTTTTTTTTCTTTTTCTTTTCCCTCCACCTCCTTAATCCTCTCGTTCGATCGTAGATCCAGATTTAATAACGACAAAGTTGCACGGAAGTCTCGCGGTCAGTCAACGATTTAGGCCAACTTTCTCGGGTAACGTTAATTACTGGCACACGGGAGTCGCATCGATTACCTATCCGTTGACCGTTCAAAGTCGTCCTAAAACGATTGGAATGACGATTGTGACGGTAGAAAATGAAGTGTGTGTATGCGTGAGAAGGGACGTTGGTCGTGCCACGTGCCTTCGCACGCACAACACCTCGCGCGCGTGCCATTTCGTCGAACGAACGAACGAACGAACGAACGAACGAACGAACGATAGACCTTTCCGAATGACGGACGACCGAGCGGGGAATCCGCAGGGGACGCCGATGGTCATCTCTATAGCTTGCGTATTATTTCTATAAACGATGTACGAGCGAAAAGGTCGAGAGTTAAGGTTTACACGTTTAAACGAACAATAATAAAGGTTAGCACGCTAGTATGCGCTATCCCCTACTCGAGGAACAAGGGGTGCGGGGGGGGGATGGGGGTATACATATGCTCTCCGAAAGTTATCTTCGAGTCCAATTAGCGTGATATTCACACCGATCATTCTCTTTTCTCCCTTTCGGAAGCTTCATTTAAAAGATCATCAAAGATATAAAATAATTGAAAAGGAAAAGGAATCGTTGGCGATTCGCAATGCCTTTGTATTTCTTTGGGATGGTAGTATTCGACTTTATGTAAGTAAAGATCTGTGTGAAGCGAGCTTAACGTAACGCTGGAGGATACGAGTATATCTATCGGTCGGTCTCTGTTGTCCCTTTCACTGCAAGTCGCTCGCGTGGGAGGTACGTAGAGAGAAGTTTGTAGCAATTTCAAACGAGACTAGGCGTCCTTACTCGTCGTATCTCTCAGTTACCATTCAAACGTCTACCGTGGAAGATCTCTTTTAAGTTACGATCGGCGAATTATCCCGATAAATTTCTTCGGCTCGAACATTGATCGCTTTAAAAGCGTGAAACGATCTTTAACGAACTCGGGAGAGTGGACGAGTGAGGGGAAGGGGGGAGGGGAGAGAGAGAGAGAGAGAGAGTCGATCGCGCTTGCACCGAGCGCAACGCAACAACGACAATAAAGTATTTTACGGAATATCCGCCGTTCTCGAAGGAGAACGACTGTGAAACGGAAGCGACGTCCGAAGGGAAAGAAAAAAAAAAAAAAGAAAAAAAAAGAGTCTCGGAGAATAATCGCGTCGCTTCACAATCGGTCTTACTTGCATAACGTTAATTAAGAAAAAAGAATGGAGCCGACGAGGATTGAGAAATCGTTACGCCTCTGTGAAATTCTCGTCTGATTGGCTGTCGTAGCGAACGAATATCTCTTTCTGCGTTGCCGGAGCTAGCAAATTCGCGATAGAAAGCGACGAGAGCAATACATTTAGTTCCTATTCGCGTTCGAATTGAATAATAAGCGTATCTTAATTGGGCTCGGAATGAGCCCGATCGAGCCATCAAAGGTGCTCCTCGACTCGCTCGAGTTTCGCGTGTGAAACGCGACGCGTTATGCGCAACCCAGACGCGCGCATCCTCCTACGCATTCGAAGGGGCAAAACGATGGAAAACGTTTACGTGATTAAAGTGAAGACGAAGCCGGCTCTCTCGTCTTTGTACCCGTCGGAACGTCGTTATTCGGCATCGACGGTCGGCGGCCTTGCCCTGGTACACTTTGGCTTGGGCGCCCTTTCCCTTCTTCTAGGCACGCTGGCGCTCTCCGTTCAGGGTGCGATTTTATCGATAGTCTGTTTGGTACCGTTCGTCGCGGGACTTCTAGCCTGGAGAAGATGGTACATCGATCGAAACATAACGATCTTCTTTTCTGCTAATCTCTTCTCCTTGCTGGCGGCCATTATTTGCCTCGTCGCGACCATCCTCGATATCGCTGCGGTTGCGGAGACCAGTAACGGATCTCTCTGGTCTATGGAAAATATTCTTCGCAGTTCGAGCGATACCTTCGTCGTCGATAATAACAACAACGTCACCACCGCTCTCGTCGAGGAGACCACGAGGAAAATAGAGAAATACGTCAACGAAAGCGACAGTGGACTCGCCTACGACGATCTCAAGGGAGAAAGTTCTATATTGTACGAAAGGAGTATGCCGATCTCGGGTAACGAGCTGGAAAAGGATTCGGAAAATAAGAGCAAAGACGGACTCGTAACTCTCGACGGGGACAAAGTTTTATCATTTTGGCGAAAGGATCGTATCGGCGAATCCTCGCAGACGGAAACTCTACTTACGGTGAACGTACTCGTTGCTTCTCTTTTGGAAGTATTTTGGTCCCTTCTCAGCGCGAAGATAGCTCTGCGTGGTATGATGAATCGATTTCCGGAAATAGATTACGGCAACAACAACAACAACAACAACAACAACGTCACCGACGCCGATTCGAAGAGGGTCGCTTCTACTGGACGCGGCAAGAGAAAGCATCCACCACCACCACCGAGGCCGGATATATTGGATCACGATCGTCGATTAACCGATAGCCCTTTTAATATCGATTCTATGAGCTCCGTTCAAACCGCTCCACCGAATCCTGCACTTCCCTTACCCGAATCTAGCAGAGAGTTTCGCGAAAGGGTCGAGAGATTCTTAGCGAATCAAGCTGCTCTCAGAATCGTCGAGGGATCTTGTACGTAATTTATACGAAGAGGAAGATGCGAGAGAGACTTGATTCGTTCGTCGCGATCTCAAAGTTGTACGATTATTCTCCTTAAAAATATAAGTAGATAAGTTGTTACAACAGGGTATATGCTATACTGTACTATATATATACATACATACATGCATGCATGCATACATACGTATATATATATGTGTGTGTGTGTGTGTGTGTGTAGGATAAATCGGCTAATTACTTGTCCCCGAAGTAGACGACTAAAAATATTCTCTAAGCTAGTTATACTTACGTAATCGGTGTCTGGTAACGGAACGAAGTAAAGCCGCCGGCACGTCTCGGCCGACTCGTGTACGGTTAAACGACGGTAATTATTTGTAACGAGCGTTAGCTCTAAAAGAACGAGCTTCTAACGTCTTCCCGTACCAATGCCGAACAACTCTCCTCGGGATTACTTTATCAGCGGCCTGCGATCTCGTTAATTAAGCGCTCCGCTTTAATGAAACTTTTTAAGCGTGTAATCTCGCGCCTACGATTTAATAATTATAAATTATTAGTTATTAATAATTATTGTAACCGCGCGATGCCGTTCCACTGGCCTGCGCGTTAAATTTATCGAGGCCTCGGTGTTTTAACCGTCAAATTGGTCCGCACTGATTCCTTGATAATCGAGGAATCGATCCTCCTTTGTAAACCGTTCTCGATGGGTCTTAAACTTGAATCGGGTATCGTCTGTGCGTACTAATAACAAATGTCCACGATAATTTACGTTCACGGAACGATCTTACAGTTCGCTTTTACCAGCGACTCTGCAATCGCGATCTTACGATCGATTTTGAACGGTAACGTGCCAGCTTGCCTCCTTCTTGTCGTAATCCAATGCATTGCGACAACAGTTCGACTCTCGCGAGGCCCCGTTGCGAAATCTTATAATCTGATATTGGCCAATGCTAGGGGCGCTAGAGTTCAAAGAAAAGAAAAAGACAATTGCGAATAATGGCAGCTCCAACTTGGATCCCGCATTCCTTTTTCGATACACTTTTCCTACGTGCTTTCATTTCGAACTTACTCTCTACGCAGTTTTTGTTTTTTTTTGTTTTTTTTTTTCTTTCTTCTCTTTTCCTTTTTCTTACAAAACAAAGCTTTATTCTCTGTAATCGTTAATTACATTGTTTCACGGCGCATTGGGTTTTTTTTTTCTTTTTTTTTTTTTTTGTTTTTCTTTCCGTTATCTACGTCCTCCATTTCACTTTCTTAAGGTACACTTTATCGAGTAAACAACGTTAAACTATATCTTCGACTATCAAACACCTTTTTCATTGTCTATCTACCTGCGCGTCTAGTTCTCTCCTTCTCGTCTATTCTCCTTTGCGATATAAAATTATGCCATTTATTTATGAGTTCAACTTCTCGACGATCGACAACGGGAAATAGATGATCGTTAATATTACCTACCTATTCTTATTATTGTTTTTAAAACGCGGTCGTTATCCTTGGTCCACCTGAATTGTCTAGAGTACGTACGTGTTAAAATACGCACCGAAAGATGTATGTAAATATATTTGAAAGCTTGGTAAGACGAACGAATTCGATTGAAAATAACGATTGATACGCGACGTAGAGCGTATCCTTGGAGCGCGAGAGAACTTTTTCTAAACGAGCGCACGCGTTCTTTGAAACAAATTATTTGACTACTAAATCGTGAGTAACGGTAAGAATCGTTCGACGACGATTAATAAGCGCTCGACGTATTACACTTTTGTACATGGACGTTTCCTCTAGCTATATATATATATATGTATGTGTGTGTGTGTGTGCGTGTGCGCGCGTGTGTGCGTGTGTCGGAGAAACGACGAGGATCGTCGAAGGGTCCAACGAGCGGCGCGCGAACGGACACCACGCCAATAACCCATACGCGACGATCACACCTAATTATAAAGTCACAGTTGCGTCTACGCGTGGCATTCGTTGGTACATCGGACAAGCCTCTTTCGTTCGTGGATTTTATTACAATGTTCGTCTAGAAAATAAAGCTGTAATTTTCCTTATTACGATATACTTAAATAATAGTAACGATTACTACGTGCAACCATGAGCGAAATCGTTGAGTTCGCTTTAACTATCCTATACCTCTCTCTCTCCCTCTCTCTCTCTCTCTCTCTCTCTCTACGTTATTCGCTATTATTCTCTAACTAGACTGATCTCGTCTTCTATCGAAAATGAATACATTAAATAGCGCGCCTTGGATTTAAGGAATAATTATATATATGGCAACGTCGTTTCAGTCTCCACGTCGTCGAAGATCGAGGATACGAACGAGAAAAGGATCGATGAGAGAAACGATCCAAATCGTTCCTAAATACGCGATTCCATCAACTCCCGTCGATTCTCTCCTTCCGACGGAAAAAAAAAAAGAAAAGGAAAAGAAAAAAAATAAAGCAAAGAAAAGAAAAAAGTAAGGAAAACCGATTACACGTTAACCGGTCGAACGTTATCGTCCGATTGTTGCTGCTCGGCGCTTTGCCAGCCAGAATCCAAGGTCGTGGAGTCGCTCAAACAACACTGAGGTGCCTCCTCTTCCTGGCCGCTGTGATAGTCCCTGTAATCTCTGTCCCTCGAACGTTCAGTCTCCTCTTCTCTGAAGTAACTCGACGTGGCAGCCTCATCCTCGAGCTCATCGTCCTCTTTCGGCGCGTAATACGAATAACGAGCTTGCTGAATGACCTCGTATTGTGCATCGGGAGCTAAAAAGGGGCCCCTAACGTTTCTAGGCTCGTCGCTGTTGGCATAACTATCGGACGGTATGTCGCCACCGTCCGAGGGCAACGGAAGAGGAAGTCTCGATCGTTTCGACAGCTGTCGCTTGCCCAAACGAGCCGCCAAATAATCCACCCCTTCCGAATGTTCGGCTCCTGAAACCACCGATCGATCGATCGATCGCCGTAATCGTCGGTTATCGATTATATTGGATGAAATTTACGTGAGAAAAAAAAAAGAAGAAGAAGAAGAAAAAAAACCAAAGAAAAGAAGAAGAAGAAGAAGAAGAAACGGATATATCCAGCCAAGTGAAATTTTACCTTCCTTCTCAACGGCCAGATCGTAAAAGCTACTCTCCGGACCGCAACACGAGGAAACATCGCCGAAATACAATTCGCTTTCGGACTGTTTGGCAGCGGGATTGGGTT
The DNA here is from genome assembly GCA_918808275.2 of Dolichovespula sylvestris. Taxonomy (NCBI): domain Eukaryota; kingdom Metazoa; phylum Arthropoda; class Insecta; order Hymenoptera; family Vespidae; genus Dolichovespula; species Dolichovespula sylvestris. The sequence goes on from OU964964.1 coordinate 10,753,074, forward strand.
CCTGTTGAAAAGCCCCATTCTCGACGCCTTTCAGGGGTTTCCTAGCTCTCCTACCCTTAATAGTACCGTCGTTACCGCCCTCGGGATCGGTACTATTCGATATCTCTTCGGCGTTCTCGTAATTGTCCGAGGGACGTTTCGTCGGTCTCGATCTGTGATCTGCGAGGGATCGAGAAATAACGATTACGAAGTTATCGTGTCGGATAAGATCGAGAAGTCCTCGTTGCCGTCTCTAACCTTCGTTGGTGTCAAAATTGTCGATCCTCTTGCTAATCCTCGGCCTTGGGTCCGCGACTTGCGGTCTACGAGCCGGACTGTTCGGATCGCTGTAAGGCGGTGGCGGTCCCCAGAGAGGTACCGGTGTCTCCAAAACGCTATAAGACGCCGTGCTCGTCGTGTAGGGTCCATTGGGCGTGTTCAGAACGGAATAAGGACCGCTCGATTGGGAATTTAGGACGCTGTAAGGACCAGCCGCGTTGTCGGCGTTGGTCTCGGCCTGTCTCGTTTGCGTGTGGAAACCGTAATTCGAGTCAGGACTCGGCGCTGGTCCTCTGGATCTAGACCACGGTAATCGCCACCGTCTGAAAACGAAACAAAAGAAAAGAAAAGAAAAGAAAGGAAAAGAAAAGAAAAAAAAGACGACGCAGGACGTTAGATGCGACGACGAGAAACGCAAAAAGCTAGAGACACTCGGTCACGGTGGGTCCGTGCAAAAATCCGAACCGACGACTCCGTAGAGATCGTATCTCGCGCGGCGGCGTCGTCGTCGTCGTCGTCTACCGTTGTACGTTTTTATTATCGCGAGGCAAGCTCCGGGTTCTCTCGCGAAGCAAGCGCGTTGTTTATCGTCGTTCGTTATTTATTTTCCGTAGAACGAAGAAATGCCAGAAATACGGAGAATGCCGCTCCGGTTTTAATCGATTCCATAAATTAGCGGTTTACCCGAAGCTCTCGACGGGATCGACGGGATCTAAGGGATCGACGGGATCGACGTCTCGTTTGGGAGTTTATCTTACTCCCCTTTACACGATAATTCGTGGAATTTGGCAAGGGAGAGATGCCCGAACCGGGGACAGGCGAAAAAGTAGTCGGTCGGTGGCACGGCGAACAAAATCGAAAGTGGAAAGTTCCTTAGCCCGAATCCGTTTAGGTTGGTGGAGGGAGGGACACGTTACCTCGACGGCGCCAAGTCCGGATTCGGCGTGTAGAGATTTCCTGGCGTTTGGGCCCACCACGGACTGGCCCCGCCGCAATCGTTGCAACATCCGCAGGAAGCGGTCGGTGGGCCGACCGGGCCGCCTTGACCGTACAACGATCTGCATCTGAGCTCCAGCTGTTCCCAATACATCTTTTTCTTTTCGTGGCTCAGTAACTGATAAACCAACATGCAGGAGAATATGCAGGCAAGTATCCCAGCTACCGAGACACCGAAAAGGGCACGCAGGCAAGCGTAAAGGGCACCGTGAACGGCTTCGCAATGCGGAGTACCTTCGAACAGTACACCGGGGTCTCCCTTCGATTGCGGTGCACCGTAACACGTGCACGATCTAAACACAATATATTGTTATCTCGCCGGATATAGACGGGCAACGTTCGAACGTTCGAACGTTCGTACGATTCGTATCGCGCCCCATCGGGGCGATACCTACCTGGCTCTTTCGGTATAAACGCACTCTCGAAGACCTTGCAATCGAGACATGTGAATCACCGTCGTTGTCACCGTCACGAGAACGCAGACCAACGCGCACACTACGCCAACCGAGCCGCAAACTTTCATCTGCAAATATTACGCGAGATAACGTCCCCCAATGTCTTCCCTCCTTGTCGCTTCCATCTCCGGACGTTAGATTTTCTTTTTTTTTTCTTTATACTCACCAAAAGTCCGTATCTGTGCTTTCGCCTCGCCAGGAGCATCGTGAATAGTCCCATCAGTATCAACTGCGAATAAGCGAACAAACGATCTTTTTTCCTTTACTCTTTGGCATATAAAAACGCCCTAACATTTTTTTTTTTTTTTTATAATTAACGTATACAATTTTTCCTCGCGAAATTATAAAAGGTCTCTCGTTCGAAGGTCGATCGAAGGTCTCTCTTTCTTTGACAATAAAACCGTGAAATGCGTCATCGAACGTTCGTTTATCCTTTCTTACGTAATTCCCATAGATAGAGAGCCGGTGTAACCTTTGTATCTTACCATTATGCCAGGTATGTAAGACGGTACGGTCTCGAAGAGCGCCAAGCTCGCCGTGTGGGCCGAAAGGACAGCGTGCACCGCCAAAAAGAGGCTACCGACTGCCGCGCTGAGCCCACCGCAAAGGCAACAAAGAACGACATATTTCTTGCAGCAGCCACCTTCTCCTGTATGACCTGCAAAGTTCGACGTTCTTTAAAAAGAAGAAAAGTCCGTCTTCTCTTCCTTTCGCCTCCGATTCGTCGTCCTATAACCCGATGGTCATCCTTTTTCCTTCGAATGAAAAAAAAATCTACGCCAAGAATGCCACTTGACTGTCCGCGGGAACATAAAGGGTGAGGGGTGGGGGGATGGAGAGGGGGGCGAGGGGGGGGGGGGTCGAGGAGGAATATTCGCTTATTTAAAATACTCGATCGGGTATATCGAGTAAAAACAATAGTTCCCTTTGCCCTGCTCGTTCTCGAGCTCGACTCCCATTCTATGTGCTTTCTCGTTATTCGATCGTAAACGTCGCATTGGAAATTCTCTCGATGAATATACAGCGACGCGCAGCAGCATCGATACCTATACCACACTCCGAGAACAATGCTCCGAGTTCTCTCGAGACTCATCGACGCCGGACTTTTTCATCAACTTTATCGTATTCCTAATGGAGAATATTTCGACGTGAGACACCAACAAATGCGATTCCTGTGATCGACAGTTACCGCTTTCGTTATTACGCGTTTTCGTAAAGTTATATGACGAAAAATGAACGAAACGTGGGAAAACCATCGTTCCTATCCTCCTATATATATATCCGTCTAATAATACCTGCGTAACTTATGGCTTTCTTTGGCAAAACGATTTTTACCTGACCTCTTTCCGATTGTAATCTTCGAAAGAAATTCGTCGGAGAAAGAACGCGGAGTCAAGTTTAGCTGGGACGTTATTACCCGACCCATGGCATCCAAAGTAAGAAAAGAAAGATTGCGCGTTCTTTTTTCTTCTTTCTTTCGTTTCTTTCGTTTCTTTCGTTTCTTTCGTTCCTTTCTCTCCGTCGTTTTTCTTTCCCTTTTATTTATTTTCTTTTTTTTTTTTTTATTTTCTTCAAACGATTTTACGAGCACACAAATTTATGACGCTCTTTTACAAATGCAATGAACGGCAAAAGGTTGCCGATGGAAAAGATCGACTACCTGTACTACCTGCTCCGTAGTTAAGAAACGAGCGAAAAAGGGAGTTTCAAACGTTTCTTTTTAATAAATCCACCCCCTTCCGAGGGACCCCGTAAAGGGCGACTTACTCGTTCGGGGAAACCAAGTGAAAAGCTTTCCAATTTCCAAACGCCGTAAATTTACGCGGTTATCGATTGTACGAGTAAAAGCGAACCTTTGAAACGTAACGTGGTTCGATCCTCGATGATCTTGAACGATATACTAATGCACCGTGGCTCGATAGCGTTCTCTATCTATAAATTCGCATTATCTGCTTTCCCTTTCAGAACGATTAATCGTATAATTTTAAACGTGGAAAGCTAACAAAGCTAACAATCGCGATAAAACTTTACGGATAAAACTGGTAAGGTCGGTGGGAATGAATTTTTAGATTCCGTAACCTTCGAAGGTATAATAAAAATAACAGAAGGTTTCTCCTATCCTATTATAAATAGACAAACCCGCGAGGATATAATTTCTGGCCCGTTAATGCGGGACACGCATAAGGCAATTGGAAAAAATGATAAGGGATCAACGGATATCCGATAATTTATCAAATACCCCTTGACGTACTACTTAATCGACGTACCGCAGGGGTGCGAGTAACGAGATCTCGGCAAGTGTGCGTGGTTGGCCGAATGGGGTAAGTGGGAATGCGAGTGTGCCGCCATTGCGAAGGGATAACCCTGGCTGTCTATCTCCATCTCCGTTCCCAGTCGACAGCGTACTATTTGAAGCACCGGATATCCATCCATCTTTGCCGTCGGACAATCGACGATATATTATCGCTACTCGAAACTTCCTTCAAACTTCTCTTCCCAAACTATTTCCCTTTCCTTCTCGAGCGAAGAGCCTCGATGGATCTCGCACGTGGTCGGTCGCGAGGAGGATTCCCCGTGAGAGCACGTAGAATATCTAACGCGTTGGAACATAACGAGACTGCGAGAGAGCCCCCGACTCTCGAGCGCACGCTCTCCGTATGAACTCTTTGTGACTTTAAAATGTCAATAGGTAACGGCGATTCAAAGCCGTCCCCCGGACCCCCCCCCTCTCTCCTACGGTCTATCAAAGCGGAGGCCTCATGGTTCAAGGTTACTGCTTTTATTACGCACTACCCCTTTCCTCTAAGTTCATCGATAACGCATTGACCGTTCTACGTATGATCTTCCCGTAACGGACGATCCTCCTCCTCCTCCTCCTCCTCCTCCTCCTCCTTCTTCTTCCTAGTTTTTATCTTTATCTTTCTCCATTTGTTCCTTCGAAAAATGAAGTCGTTCCTCGGACACTAGCGTCGTTGAGCATCTTCCAAAAGATGTACGAGGGTTGTCACGAATGACACAGAACGAGCGAGCGAGCGAGAGAGAGAGAGAGAGAGAGAGAGAGAGAGAGAGAGAGAGAGCGGGCAGAAAGTCGGGGTACTTGTCACGTTGAGATGTCCCACAGGTGGTGGTCGGCGAATGTGACAGGAGAAAATCGTAAATACGAGGACGGATGGACCCGGTCTTAACTATTCTCTCGAATCTTCCTATCTGTCGCGTAATTTCGTTAATCGCGAGGAAACGCGAAAGTAACGTCGTCCGACGTTCCTTTTCCCGTAAAAGCTCCGACACGAATCGCGTCCTTCTCTCGGTTTGCTGAGAACGACGACTGGTCGATATACGCTCGCGAGATCGCCGCGAGCCCTTGCGGTGCTCTTTCAAAGTTCGAAGGGATGCATCTCGAAGGGGATGACTATTCGAGTATATATAAGCGAGCGTCTAAGAATAAGGCTAAAAGTTATACGCGTTCTTTCAAGAGAAAATATGAAAAAAAAAAAAAAAAGAGAGAAAAAGAAAAAGGATGGAAAAATACTCGCATTGATCGGTAGTCGCTGCCTCGTAACGTCTCGTCGGTCTGGGAGGTGGTCGTGGCGGTAGAGCCGGTGGTTGATGAGTTCTCGACGTTACTTCGACGATCCCACCGTCGTCGGTCTCACCCTCCGAATTTCTCTTGTTCCCGCTAGCCTGTTGTACGGCGTGACACTGACACTTGCTGCTCTTCGACGGTGCTGACACCTGTTTCGAAAGTTTCGAAGCGCGAAATATTTTTGTGGCGCGAGCAAACTTTTATATTGTCGTCAAAATATGATAACGGTAATACTAGATAATATCGACAAACCTGGATCGCGTCAACCCTTATCAGGGATGAATTTTTGGTATCGTTGTTTTGCACGTGAGTATGACCATGTGCGTGGACATGACCGTGATGATGACCGTGATGTTCATCGAGAGGGTGGTGAACCAACGAGGCTGCTCTATCCCTCGATCTCGAGTCAGGCTGCAAGGAGTGGACCTGTTGCAGATGATGATGATGATGATGATCGTGAACGTGATCCAGCCTGCTCTGAGTCCTGGTATTAGCGTTCGACGAGGAAGACTCGCAGGAGATACCGGAACTCACGTGATGATGATGATTGACGCTCGAACGACCGGTCAAGCTACCGGTCGAACTCCCGTGATGTCGAGCGACCAACGGAGTAGCCGACAAACTGGCACTCGCGTTTACGACGTGCCGATGTACGCTCGGCGATCCACCGTGATTCATCATGCTCGAGTTAGAAGAGGCACCACCGCTTATGGCACTCGATACGGTAGGATGACGATGACTCGCCATAGGCGAATCCTTTTGTCCGACGATCGGTGCCGTCGTCGTCGTCGTCGCCGTCGCCGCCGCCGCCACCGCCGTCGTCGTTGACAACGTCGTCATCGTCGTCGTCGTCGTCGTCGTCGTCGTCGTCGTCGTCATCGTCGTCGTCGTCGTCATCATCGTCATCGACGTTGCCATCGTCGTCGTGGTCGTCGTCGCCGTCGTCGTCGTCGTCGTCGTCGTCGTCGTCGTCGCGGCGATAGGATTCGCGTGATGATGAGAATTTGAATTATTGCCACCGGCCGTAGTATTGCCGTGACCGATCGTCGCCGTACCGTTGCCACCGGATCCATTTAGAAGACCCGTCGTCGTCGAGCTTCCGTGTATGTGACCGACCAAGCCGCTCGCGAGATTTCCATGATGATGTCCCCCCCCATGGTGCATCATCGCGGCCCCGTGATGATGAGTCACGTTCGGGGGCTTTCCTCCTGTCCCGTGATGATGATGGCTATGCTGCTGTCGCTGTTGGAATCCCTTAAGACCGTCGCTCGCCTCTAGATTCGCGTTGGTTCTCGAGTTATCGACGTTGTGCTTGTGTAAATGGACGTGAGAATCGCCGTGAAAATGGCCGTGAACGTTACGTTCCGGCGTATTAGATTCCCCGCTGATAGGTATTCGATGATGCTGATAGGTGTTCAAAACCTGTTGTATGTTTTTCAATTTATCCTTCGAGATGTTTTGCTTCGGAGACAAACCACAGGGATCGTCCAATTGTTTTTCCGACGTTTCCTTCGCCGACGTTTCCATCGGACCCGTACCGATATCCGACGGATGACTAGGACTGGACGTCAAACTTTGTCGGCTCTCCTGCAAACTCGACGATTCCTGGACCCTTCTCGCCGCCTCGAAGGCCAGATTTCGGGAGAGATCCAAATTTCTCGGACTGCACGAAACGTTGCCGCGACCGTGACGAGAAAGCGGCGTATTTTGATGCTCCAAAATGTCGATGTTTCTTGCCTTTTCCAAGCTCAATTGTTGCGTCTCCTGGTGAGACATCGGACTGTCCAATCTTCTCAACGGCTCGAACGCGCTCTGCAGTGCCTCCAATCCTCGAGGAAGTTCCTGACCGCTCGGGATCCTCGTGCTTCCCACGCTTCTCTCCCGTTGCGTCCTTATCGAATTAATGCCGCTCATAGTCGAGCATTGACAAGGATGTTGCTGTTGCTGCTGACTTCCCTCCAAATCCTTCATCGTACCTTCCAAATCGTTCGATAACGACGCCTGAGACATCCTGATATCTAATCGAGAAGAGATTTCAATGATTAGACGAATAAAATTATTTTTCGATCGTTCAAATGCGCTGGTTCGAGAGAAAGCAAATGCCGAATGATACGTGTGCCAGCGAAAGCGAAAGTTTCTATCTTATAAAGAAGATAGCAGATATCTCGAAGGTATCTCGTTGAATTTGATAAGTCATTTCGGATTACAAAAGATGAACCGGACACCGGCTATGCATACAAACTAGTGGACAATAAATATGAAGTCAAACTCGGTATCTCTTCGCAATCCCATAAGAGTCGAGGAGGAGTCTCTCTCTCTCTCTCTCTCTCTGTTATGACGTAATAATCGAGAGAGAGAGAGAAAGAGAGAGAAGAGAGACCGCAACTACTCGTCCGTTTCGAAAGACGAAAATTCAAAGCGATTTATTCAAATTTGAAGAAAGTTTTACGCGTGAGCGTTTGCGTTTCTCTTTGATTAGTACGCATTCTTCGCGTATCTTTATACACGTCGAGGAAGCTGGTCCAAGGTCACGGTCAAGTTCGATTCCGACGCCTTCTGCCCCCACCCCCTCCTCTCTCTCTCTCTCTCTCTCTCTCTCTCTCTCTCTCTCTCTCTCTCTCTCTCTTTTTCTTGCGTCGAAGAATAAAAGGAGAAGAAAAAGTTGCAACGAGAAAAAAGGAAGGAAAATATTGAGCCACCCTAAACGAGGAGGTGTTGGCGGCTAAAACTGTGAGAATTTCTTCTATTCTGTTTTCGAGGTGATTCACGAATGAATACACTGTATAAGCTTTCGAGCAAAAGATTTCGATCTACCTGCGTTACGAGGTTTAAATTTCATGGGAAAGTCTTAACAAAGGAAGGTAAGATACTCCGTTCGCCGGTTGAAATTCGCACGCGATGTCAAGAGTATTTCCTGTTGGGTTGTTCGATTCGTCGCAAGTTAAAAGAAAGGAGTGGCTCACCTGCGAAAGATCGATCCCGACGAGTTAGATCTCCCGATCGAATTCCTCTCGATCGTCGTCTCCAAAGAAGAAGAAGAAGAAGAAGAAGAAGAAGAAACAGCAGAAGACACCTTCCGCATGCCCGAAATTCGACGAGCGTATCCTCAACGGAAAGAACGTTCTATTTTCGACACGACGTTCACCCTCCTCCTCCTCCTCCTCCTCCTCGTCGTCCTCCTCCTCCTCCTCCTCCTTCTCCTCGTTGTTATTATTCCTCTTAAGAAGGAGCTTCCCTCTGGAAGAGGCCGAAGAGGGCATCTTCTCGAATCCACCCAAATAGCGTCGAAATGGACGCGTTATTAGCACTATTCTTTAAAGGATAATAGATACAAGATTTCTCTCGAATGAATAAAAGAAGAGCAGCATGCACATGCGCTCGCGTGCTCCTTTATTAAGTTTCAATCCGCCATCGTCGAACGCGCACCATCTCTTCTCGAGCAAACTTTGATCTTTCTCGCGAATTCACTTAAAATCTCTTCACTGATCGACGTAAGTAACTGACAGAGAGATCAAATGAGGGTGGGAGTGAGGGAGAGGGAAAGAGATAGCGAGAGAGAATATAAAAGAAAGGCTGGTCGGGCGATATCGTGAGAGACCGTTGGTGCCTTCCACCTTCACTGCCAGCTTCGTTCTGCCTTGGAATGTGCCTTTGCCCCCTTGCCCTCTTCGCTCTCTCTCTCTCTCTCTCTCTCTCTCTCTCTCTCTCCTTCTTAAGAGCGAGTTAGAGAGCGAGAGGACCCAAGGGCCCCGACTCTTGTCTCCCCACTCTTCGTGCTTTCTTACGAAGTGGGGAGTCGCTTCGGGAACGTGTCCGATCGCGCCCACCCACTCCTCTCTCTCTCTCTCTCTCTCTCTCTCCCCCCTTTCCCATGGGACTCGATGGGTACGGCAGATCCTTCCTGTCCTATAACGCTACGAACCAGGGCCGTATTAAAATCTATTCGCAACTAGTTTTATAATGGTTCACGCCGACAATGTGCGCAGGTGTTATTCTTGAACGATTTTCACGAACAGGGGCCTCATTTTAAAGATGAAGATTTAAATTGGAACATGGTTTCCTTCGAATTTTTGAAAAAGCTTCATTTTTGGGGACAACAATCTCGTCAAAAAAAATAGTGTTTCTTCGAGACATAATTTATGCATAAAAATAAAGCTTTTCGAAAAATTCGAAAAAGCCATGTCCTCGCTTAAACCTTTATCTTTGAAACGAGACCTTGTTAATCAAAATCGATCAAGAATTATTATTAGATTGATCGTTGGTGTAAAGACTGTTTTCAACGTGTTTTGAAGCCATCGCAAAACTTCTTAAGTAGTAAATAAACTTTTAAGCCCCCCCTCCCACCCTCCACCCTCCACCCTCCCCCGATCGCTCGATCACGCGCCGAGGACGATCGGCATGGGTCGGGATCGGTTGTAGTTATTACGTAAAAAAAGCATTGAGTGATCGCGATAAGAGATATTCCTTTGATCAACTTTTAGATATTTTCAGGAATTATCGATCAATTAATTAATTGCCTTCTCTTGTTCGGACAGGCTTAGAGATAGGATACTTGCGTGGGTGATAGTGAAAGCACGACCGGTCGTGTTCAATACAAGAACGGTCTTTCGTATTTCTAACAAAAAAGCATAGTCCCCGTTTATCGCAAAGCATGATCATAAAACGATTATATTAGTTTAATCATACCAATTTCTCTTTCTTCTCCTTACAGCAGGGAAGTATCTCAAATCGAGCTCGATTTCTTTCATTATGCTAGGGTGAAACGATCTTCGAGATTTCTATCCCTCTTTATCACTTCTACCGTTCCCACAGTCTTACGCGTTCCATCCCATCTTCCGGCTTTCTTTCTTTTCTTCTCTTTTCGTTTCGTTTCGTTTCGTTTCTTTTCTTCCTCTTCCTTTTTTTCCAGGCTAGATCATCGAGGACCCGATGTATCGGCCCATAGCCATCGGGGGACAGTATTTCCCTGTTGCGCTTGTAGTTCGTATTTCGTCCATACTTGTCGTTGAAGTCGCATACGCTACGAGCGAAAGGTGGTGAACAGCCTTAATGCATTAGCGTGTCACCTTTTACTAGCAGGTGCCGTTACACGTTTTGCGTTAAGGATACCTCTGTGTGTGTGTGTGTGAAAACTTTTCGACCAACGAATTATTTCTTCTCCGTAGAGTTATCGCGAGTGTGTGTCTTTCAAAGTGAAAACGAGGAAAAGGGTGCATTTCTCTATCGTAGAGATATTTTATATCTAGGAGACAATAGAGGAGAATTCTGTTTAAACATTTACGTATTAAATATATATTCTTTCCTATCTCTGCAATTATATAATAACGTAAGAGTCAAGAAAATATGCTTTTTTATTCTTCCATTAGTCAGTAAGTATATCTATGTATATATAGATATATCGTTGGTCAGATATTGCAGCGAAAAGAGAGGTCGTTGAATGACAGGCACAGAAATTATTCGATTAAATCGCGCGCCAACGGTACCTCTTACGTGATCTAGCGAGATACTATATTTAATAATGAACGGACGTAAGTCGAAATCTAGTTAACTCTTTGCCCGTCATACTTTCCTATTAACAAATTTGCTTTTCGCCGCAATATTTGATCTATGATAAACAAACATATGCGTATATATGATACATGTATTTACTGACTAATAAATAAATGCGACAAGATAAAAAATAATGTTCACTGTAATAATTATTGTGAAATTTTCATTATATTCATTCGTCAACTTATCCGATTGAAACGCTTCCAATTAAAACGACATCTGAACAAGGCTGAATAGCAATATATTCACAATTTTGCTAATACGTTAGTACATTTGTAAATTATTTTTAAATGTCTATTCTACGATACAAACTTATACATACATATATACAACATCGATCGGTATGATACACGCAGCCGATAGAATATGGTATAATACAGAAACAGATTATATCCTATCTTAATCGTATTCGATAATTGATATTAATAATGAAAAGAAAATAATTATCTTTAGGACATTTTGTGCATGATTAAGAATCATTTAACAAACGCATAATGACGAATATAAACACATTTCGAATATGATCCAATGGCCTTGTAATTATTATACTATTATGCTTATCCGAACGTTTGCACTTTCTGCAGCAATTTATTTTTAAGCAACTTTATGCATAAATGAATATATAATTGACACGTGATATCATCAAAGTACCATAAACGCGCATAATTAATTAATATTTCGATGATACATTGCAAAGGAATTGTATAACGTAGATGACTATTTATGCAATTATTTTATATATCTATCATATGCTTTAACGTACGTAAAATTTAATTATTTCGATAATTTCAGTTAAAAGGAAATATTTTTCGTTATTTAATATAATCCATTCTGTGTGTGTGTGTGTGTGTGTGTGTTATTTTTTTTAAAGAATATGACTATAATTCTTACGAGCTATATTGCTACTTTAATAGCACATACGGGCAAACAAGAGTACATTCTCTATTACAATAAAAATATATGTATGTATATATATATATATATATATATATATATATATATATATATATATATATATATATATATATTGCCCCGATAAAAACATGACAGAGGCATCACTTTACATTTTCTCTTATACAGGCATACATTAATTTTATGTAATAATTGTACAAGTATATTTTGTTTAGAATTCATAATTTTTTCGTATGACATGCACGGTCAAAAAGTTATTATCGTATAAACATTTAATATGCTTATAATATTTATCTTGCATATATTACCTTCTGCAAACACGAGCAACAATAACTGAATAAAATAAAAAATGTTATTCTCGTTTATAATTCTGGTATCGTTTTAGTACTAGATAATATCTAATATACTTTTAAACGTCCATAATCAAAATTATTTTTATCTATACTGCATATTTCCACTTTCAACTGACATTTAGGCATCTGAATTCCTTAATAGAAGAGATAAATTACAAAACTCTAATGCTTCGATCTTACATTCTACTTATATTCTTTAATTAAAGTCAATTGCAGTAATGTTTTAATACAAATTATACATTCTTTCCCACAATGCGTCCTTAGTCAATCGTTAGACGATAGATCTCTGATCAAAACAAAATTTGTTTTCTATTTATGCATAATGATTATTATATTATAGTATCATACTTCTTTGTTCTATCCTTTATCTTATAATATGTAACAACTAAATTTTTTATCTGTTTAGCACCATCCTGATCTTTTGTTTCGTTCTTTTTTTCTTTTCTCGTATATCTACTGTTTCGATATAATATTGAAGTATAAATGTAGAATGTCAAATAGAAAAATTAAAAACGAAAAGAAAATGTATCATTAAACAAGTATACCGCTAAACTGATTTTCGAGAATGTATAACACAATATTGTCAATATGCGAATACAATTATATACTGATATTCAATACGGCATTTAATGAAAAAGATGAACTCGATTGTAGGCGAAGATATACAGGTAATGTGTTTATGCTTTCAATTTATAATATATTCCATGTGGTTGGTACTATGTACGACCGAGAGACAAGTTTATATATAGACATTCTTTATATATACATCCTATACATTTCAAATCATTTTTAATACTTATTCAATCATACTTATAAAATTCTTTAAGGGGAGAAACAGTATCTGCATTATCTTTGACTTGAATTATGTGTGTTATACGTAATATGATAATAAAGTCTTTTGTAAACGTACTAATGTATAAATATAAAAAAATCATGTATTTTTTGCGTGTACCACACTATTGTACCGTTTATAGGTAGTCATCGCTAAACATTCTGCAACTTGTTTTCACTTTGAAAAAATTTCACTTGGCATGATGATCGCTCTCTACCATTGAAAATGTAATATATCAGCATTGTAATATGACATATAGTATGCGATTCAAGCAGATACAAACTTCCCTTAAGATTGCAATTGCGATTACGAATACCAGTATTTCATATTTACACGTGTTCAATTAAATTAATGTACAGTACAAAAAAAAATCATCTCTCTTAAAAAAATACTACGTATCCTAGTCATGCTGGCGTCATTGTTTAAGTATAATTACGTTGAACACTATATAAGATAAAATTGTTGATTTTCTTTCACTTCTATAAATATTGAACATATTTTCTTTCTATTTATCTTTCTTACTTCTTCCTCATCCTATAGTTACAAGTTCGTGTAAATATAATTATAATATGTTATAATTGAAGAGCAAGAATTTTTTTTATCGAAAACTAACTTGCCCTCTTGAATTATAAAATATCTGTTAATTAATTTTTCGTAAACCGATATAGTATAAATAAGAGTCTAAAAACTCTGTCCCGCCAGAATTAACGTATCTCAATTAATAGAGACGATATAAGTTGACTATTATCGATATACTTAGATGATCTCGATTTACAAAATTAAATATAGAAACAAATTCTAATATGTATCATAGTTAGAGTCAATCTTATTACTCATAATTTCATTATGACACGCATAAACAAACGATACTTTTCTCTTACGAATTAGAAATAATTTAATCCACAATCAATAGTGCGTCGTGGACCCCTCGATATAACTATTTAATATTAATATCACAAATGTTTATATTTATGCGCTTTCGAACTAATTCAAAAGTGTTGCGCTGTCAAACACTCAGTCATCTCCTCGATAGAGAAACTTTGTAACTACCAGTAAAATATTTAATAGCGTGGAACAGTATTGTGCCAGATCACGAAGGTTTGCAAGATGAAAATTTTTTAATACCGATACACGATATTGGTTTGCGCCATCTCCTTTTGCTATGCGTATTTGATTTATTATTACAATGACTGTTACACGTTGGCTTTTGATCTTCGCTAGTCCTATCCATTTCTTGAAGTCTTCTTTCCTCTATAAAAATAAATACGTTCCAATATGTATATTTATAGATTTTTATGTATTGTGCCTAAAGCGCAAAAATAAATGAATGATACATGGAAAGATGAGAAGACGAACATGGCGCAAAAAAAAAAAATTTTTCCATAACAGATATTAGTTTGGGGAAAAAGAAATCCATTATTTTTTTGTTCCCCAACCTAATACTTTTTTACTCTCTTAGGACAACAGATATCATGCTCCTTAAAAATATTAAATTTCGTATACCATTAAGTTGATGTTCCGTATAATACGTAGGATTGTCGTCGACCCCATAGTGATATTCCATCAGGTACGGTAATACGGTCATACTGTGACATTTACTTCCCCGCAAGGGAGGTAAAGGCACTTCGCTTTCCGTTCTAGGATGCCTACATATGGTCCAAGGATGTCTTTTTACTTGTTGCAACGTAAATCTATCTTCCGCATCTTTTTGCAGCATGCCCTCTATAAGGGATCTTAAAGGTTCCTCTACTTCTTCCGGTATTGTATATTCACCTTTCCCAATGTTCTCATATAACTTATATATAGTGTCTCCTTCGAAAGGATACTGACCTGTTGTTATATTATATCTATACAAAATGAAAGTAACTACGTATTACTATCTGGTAAAGATGTTAAATAATCTCATGTTATCAAACTCACAGTGTAACTCCACTGCTCCATATATCTACTTTAAATCCTGAAAATGTTTCACAGCCATTTGCAATTTCGGGTGGTTGAAAGGCTGGAGAACCTTGACCCATTTTGCATGTATCATCTATAGAAAACATATCTAGCGCCTTGTAAAGTGGGAAAAATATATCATTAACATATAAAAAAATTAAAAAGTAGAAAAATCAAGAAATATTTAATTAATTTCTTTCCTATAAAAATACATTTCATCCAAAAGTTCATACCTCTGCAACTCCAAAGTCGCTAATTTTTAAGGTACCATCTAATGTCAATAACAAATTTCCTGGTTTAATGTCTTTATGGACTATTCCTTTACTATAAAGATACTCTAAGCCATCCAACAGCTGACAAAAATAATCATGTGCCTGCCAAAGTGGAAGCTTCTTCAGAGGCGTACTTTCCAACATGTCCTGTAAAGAATCTAATAAATAGAAATCTAATTGTTGTCAACTCCATGCAATCCTTTCTTATGCTTACTACTCATATAAATATACACACACACACACATACACACACGCGCGCGCGCGCCTAATATTAAAAATTATTCTACTTATAAAAGCAAACCGATATCAATGATTTAAAAAAAAAAGTAAAATTGCTATTATGTATTTTTACACGAATCTCTATTTGTCTTCCAAATATTAAATGAGGCACCTTGTATTAATATTTTCCTTTAGAAATGTTAGATTAATATTTCATGCCTTCTATCATAAGATCACATCTATTCGCACACTCAATAAATTATGAAATAAAAATACATAACATATATATTATCTTTTTTTTTTTTTTTTTCTTTTTTTCTTTGGTATATGCATGTATACGTTAAATAATTTCGCACAATAAAGTTTGAAATTCATTGAACTTTACCTGCAATCCACATACACAAAATTCCATAATTAGGTACATCTTTCTCTTTTCATCGTTATAAAGAACATCTACAAGGTTAATGACGTTCTTATGTTTTAATATTCTTAATAGCTTTATTTCCCTGTTAACGAACATCATAAATAATCAAAAAGTATATACAAATAAATTAATCTATATGTGTATACGATCAGTGTTTACTTGAACCATAAACCAATATACCTATATTCTTTTTAAGATTATAATTTTTCTTTACAACATGATGCACGTTGGAATGCAATTTTATGACACAAAGTCATGTAACATTATGAGTTTAAATTATTTAAAAGTAATATTAATTTATTCGACACAAATAATTAATTTATCATTAATAATATATAAATATTATTATTTGTGTTAGTAACATTTTTATATATCGTTATGCAATATAGATGGCAATTGAAATCAAAGTAATATATCTAATTTATATAATCACGCGTGTGAAAATATTTAGCAAACGAAAAAATTTGTAAAAATGAAATACGATAAACGTAATTTACAAGAGGCAAGAGATTCCATGACGTCTTCATCATGAAAGTAATCATTTTTTAATCGTTATCGTCGCGGAAAAAGAAAATAAATAAATAAAACGTACAAATTGAATGGTTAAAAATGAAAATTATTCCATAGAAGGAGCGAAGACCTCCATGGTGAATTGCGAAAGATAAACAATAAATATGTGTAAATATGTACGTATGTTGTGCGCACCAACTTTTATACACATATATTCATATACATATTATTACATGCCAATATAGCATACCGTTGAATTTCTCCATTTGGGAGTTTAAGGTGTTTTTTCTTTTTTAGAATCTTAACGGCTCTTCGACACAGAGTTTCTGAATCCAGTACTTCTTTCACCTTACCATAACTACCTTCACCAAGTACATCCCCCATAACATATTTACCGATAAATTTACATTTTTTCTTTTTCTCCTCATATATGATCTGATCTGAATCCACCCTATGGAAGAACATGTTGATTTCATCCAAGCCATAATTTGGATCATCGTTGATCCACTTGACTGGCTCGATATCTCGAAATATTTCATTGTCTATTTCTTCCTCATCTGGGTCACATATCGTAATCCGATTGTCCATTTTCACAATTCTAAGTAAAACTAATGGTAAGTCACACAAAATCACACAAATTTAACCTATAATACAACCGGCACCACTACTGTTGTGAATTACGATCAGGGGAGCCAAACTCGTAGAAAAGGTAGGTAGGAAAGCAAGGGCTTCGAATAATAACGCCTCGTTCGTTTAATAGGTGCGCCCATGTTCCCTTACTATCTACGCGCCCCCTGATAGTAGAATTTCAAAACTATTTCCATACGAAATACTTGCGATTATTTATCTTGCGCTACGACAAGAATCATACTATACGATTTATAAATATATCCAGAAATATTTCTTATTGGTCGCATCGAGATATCCCATTCGATTTGACGTTAATTATCGTTTATCGTATTACAGCGGTAACGATTCATCGAAACATTCAATTTATCGCGCCCGACGCGTATTCGGTGTATCGGTAGAATGTCGCTGGAGCGCTAACGCCGCTACGCTTTTTATACGCTTATCGCATACAATTTTTCTACATCCTGACATCACGTTCGGTCTGCTCTTTCGTCCGGGTGTTTAACCAAATCTGACGGATGTAAGATCCGTCACATTATTTATACGACCGGTTACAATTTTATATTGGATACGTCTATTGGTTGACAAGAGTTTGTTCGAATAAATTTACGAAAAAAATGAGCGAACTCGTTTGGGGAATAAAAAATGGTGATCTCGAGCAAGTTCGGGATATCGTTGAGAATAAGGCAAATATGACATCTTCTTTTGTAGACTTTAAACATTTTTACAAATTATAAGTTCGCACGCTAAATATTATAACGATCTATTATCTTTATCTTTTTCATTGTTCTATTTAAGTAATCGGTAATCGGTTCGTTCGCATGATGCAGTACTTTCCTAATCGCTTAAATAACAGCTGCATCAATTTTGCTTTGTAATTATCTTTTACGATTAAGTGCCATCGGTAATGATGCTATGTCAATTCTTCTTACGTATTTTTTATTTTAACATATTCAAAATTTTTATATGTTATAAAATATAATTTCATTCTTATAAAATATATTTATCGCAACCTTTTACTTTATGTAAAATTCATTTCGTCTTATTTCATCTTATATCATTGTATAAATGAGCGTGCGTCTATATATGTACATATATATATATATATATATACACACACACAAACACACACACACACACACAGAGAGATCACGCAAGCACGCATATATACATATATGTTTACCCAACAGAATATCGATGTAAATCAAATGATAGATGGAAGAACGCCGTTACATTATGCTGCAGATTATGGACAATATGATGTAGTCAGATATCTTTTAGAGAAGGGCGCGGATGCTAATGTAAGTTATGTCTTTAAACTGGTCAATTATTAAAACGTCTTGCCGCAATAGAGAAATATTTTTAAACGATTAAATAAATGCAATGTCAATAATAATTTTTCAGGCTACGGATAAGCATGGGATAACAACATTATTGGCTGCAATTTGGGAAGGCCATACGCATTGCGTTAAGCTATTATTGGAAAGAGGTGCTAGACCGGATGGATTAACTCCCGATGGGACAAGTTATTTGAATGCCGCTGAAAAAGAAGAAATCAAACAACTTCTCAGAATGCACTAGCAGAAATCCAAACGTATACAAGGCGATAACTTTTTTTATTCTAGTACGTTAATGTTCTTAATATAATATCGCGATTGCTTTGTTTTTAATTTCGTGCATACTTTTAACCATCATATTTATGTATTTTAAATGAAAGCTGTCAGAAATATGGGAGTCACAGTTTTAGAACGATACGTCGCACATGAAAGATACATAATCAGGGAATTATATTTTTTAGTAGATTTTCAATTATACCAATAATTATAAGTTCTAAATTTATACTGTATAGTAACATCTTTTTATGTGTTATATGCATTGGAATTAATCTTATTTTTCCAATTTAACCAAGTATACTGTAGAGAATATTTTGATACATTCTATAAAATGAATTCATTTTAATCTATTTATTATTTGTTTATTAATATCGATCATTCCTTTCACATATCTTTGAAAAAGGCTGTATTAATATTATATTTACAATTTCTTTACTAAAAGAAAAAAAAAAAAAAAAAAAATTTTTTTTTTAGTTACAACATAAACATTAAGTATTACTAAAAATGAAATATCTAACAACGCGAGTTTTCGTTATTATTATAATTATTTCGCGATCAATTTATTTTCAATTCGGGTTAAAAGTCTTTTTGTTAAATATAATAAATTATGTCAAAAAAGGATCATGAATGTGTTAACGAAAATCATATCTCATATATATTGTGTCTTGGAAGATATAAAAAAAATGTACAATAATCAAAAATCATACGTCATTGGAGCATTGTTACGAATTTTGTTGACTTCGTCAACTTCATACACACGGCTAAAAGTTTATTAGAGTGCTGCGCATTCAACTGGCCTATTCTGTGAGATTGAATACCGACCATGACCGGTATGGCATTAATCCACATGCATCCCTTCTACCGTAGGTGGTACAAAATTTAAAAACAGGTTGTTTAATAGAAAAGTTAGCAAAATATTATAACACATATGTAGATGTCCGCTTAGTGGAACAGGCTAAAGAGGAAAAGACTGTAATATATAATCGATGAATTTATGCAATATATAACATGCGTTTTGTATATTTTTGTTCTGTTTTAATGTTATGTCACATTTGGATGTTTGCAAAATGAATACATGTATACATTGATAATACAATTGTGTTTATCTTTTCCCTTTTGGAATTTTTCTAAAGAATGGCACAATAGTCCCATCTTATAGTATATAAAAATCTGCATTACTTAAAAATCTTCCTCTTTTCTTCCATCGCGTTTCTTTCACACTGTACGCGTCATACCGTGTGGACATCAGTTGCGCCTTATTATTTTTAAAAAATGAACACTTCTTAGAAAATTCTTATTGCTATTTCGTTTGTACTTGTATATGATTTCTCTTTGTAGTATTTTCTGCAATTAAATGTGGCTTTGCTATATTAAAAAAAGAAAAAAGAAAAAAAAAAAAAATAAAGAAAAGAAAAGAAAAGAAAAAGAAAGAAACCAAATTTAATAAATTACAACGTTAATTAATCGTTACATACCTTAGAGAAGTCGGCCTCTGCAATTTGATGCACCGCATTTACAAATAATTACTTTACCTGGTATGCTACCTACATCATAACTATAATTCCATGTTAGTTCTTGGCCCGCTCTGATATAATTTAAAGCAAAAAATGCCACCCACGGGAAACGTACATCGTGCGTATCTACAAACACGTTTTGGACAAAAACGTTTGGGTCACAAGAATGCTGAAAAAAAAAAAAATGATGCGACGCTTAGTAATTCATGGCAATGAGAACTCTAAGGAGAATTTGTAGATATTTACATTTAAGTAACGGCCAATATTTCCCGTTGTTTTGGCATCCATAATGTAAACAGCTTCATCCTCTCCATAAAAATCCCTTACAGATTTAAACTTGGGTCTATCTAATTTCATAGGCTCTACCGACGGATCAAATCTGCTTGGCTCGCGTCTACTACTTCGATTGTCCTCTTCGTCGCTTATTATAACTGTATCTTGATCCGTTGAACGATTTTCAAGAGCAGACGATTTTGTAGAAAGATTTTCTAAACTTTTTGTAGTGCTACCATCTTCGCTGTTCTCCTCCGAGCCATCTTGATTCGTTTCGCCTCTTTTACGTTTCCTAAGGCGCTTTCTGAAATTACATAACTAAAATGTAAAATTTAATTGTTACAACAATAATAGATAGGATATAGGGATGTAATATAAGAGTTAAAAATATATATATATATATATATTTTTTTTTTTTTTACGAAATCACAATTAGCATATTCTCACGATACTCTCTTTAACGTACCTGATAGAAGGCTCATTCGAGTCTACAGAAAAATTCACATATTTACTAATGTTGAAATCTTCATCGGAATCATTTGTATTGTTTTTGTTATTATACTCCTCGTCGCTTGCAACATTTTCTTTTTTCTTATCTTCCGCAGGAGTTATGGACATTTCTGGATTAAAAACATCACTTTCGTAACCTTCCTTCATTCCTTCCACAACTTCAACATAATCTAATTCTGCAAGATACTCATCTCCATAATTTTTTCCACCTTCGTTTGCACCCTGTGTGCCATGGAAAAAGATTATCAATGATAAACGTCTCTAAGCGCAAACGATTAATTGAGAAAAATTTCATCCCAACTTGGCATTATACCTGTTCGGTCAATAGCCGTCCAGCATAAATACAAATAAAAGAACCAATTGGAATATCGGTGAGACACCTTATGCCCCAACCTCTAGGTGCCGTTTTGAAGACTTGTAATTTCAATTTAAGCGGATGCTGTACAACTCTGTTCAGACAAGTTTTTACGGAGCACTTGCAACCAGAATTACACTCGTAGATACCGGTGCTTACTGGTTCCGGTAAACGTTTATAAACATAGCCAACAGCCGTATTCGGCACTCTTCCTCCCAAAGTAGCTCCTTGTATCGTTAGTTGCCAACACTGACATTTTGTTTTATCCTGCGCAAACGGATTTCGCTATAAAATATTTTTGAAGTCAATGATAGTTAAATGATGCTTTATACGAGCAAACAAATGTGACTACCTGGCAATCGTCTTCGCAATCGCAACTACAAAGAAAATTTGGATCTAAATTTAAATTTACACCTTCCGTAGGTTCTCTTTGAGTACAGTATCTAATAGTATCGGGTAAAGCATGATCCAATTCATTCACGCATGGTATTGCCACATTTTCTACTCCATAACTAAGATCCTGTGTACGTGCACATATTTCAAGTTATATCAACTTGGTAATTAAGCAAGTTGAAAAATATCATCGAATCATTTTAATCTCATTGTCGTGTGAAATTAAATAAAAAAATAATTCTGACATTCACTTACTTTAATGTTAACAAAGCATTTGTCTAAAACAAATTCCGCTAGACAATGGACCCAATAATCAAAATCAAATAAATCCACTGACATTGGACTACCGGTTTGGCGAAGATAACGATGGAGCTCTTCCATGTTTCGTAATCTCAAGCCGCATGGTGCTTGATACAATATAACTTTTTTGCCTTTAGGAAATTTACAGAGTTGTCTGTTCCAACCGCATAATAGAGGAATCGAAAGGGGCGAGTATCCTTTCAGATCGTCCGGTGTATACGATATGCTTTGTATACATTGCGGTCCGCATTTATGAGGAACGAATTTCTTCGTTTTTATCTCATTTTGTGTTTGATAATACTATAAAAAGAAATATTTTCTATATTCTAATAATATCAGGCAAATAATATCAGACAAATATTTTAGGCTTTGTTACCTACAACAATGCTATGAGAAGATTTCATTTCTAGAGTAGGATTGTTAGTAGCTGTATCCGTCGCTATCGGTTTTTTACTAGTACTTTTTTTGGCGACGGCACGAGACTGCGATGGTGTTATCGCGGAGACTGATTTAGGTATATTTAAATTCTGATTTTCATTAGGCACACTGTCCGTTTGCTTTCCTAATTGAGTATTTTTGGCCTCCTCGTCTGCTTCCACATTCGAGGTATATTCCACATAAGGTAGATTGTTTTTCTATAAATAAATAGGAGTAGTGATCGAATAGGAAAATTATTTTAAACGGTGCGTTGTAATGCTTACATTACTAATAACAGGAATACGATGACGACTAGGCGCATTGATAGAAGCATGATGACCTTGCTGCCTAGCATTCGCTTTTAATAATTCAAGATATAAGGGTCCCAATCTGGCGGAACCTCTATAAATCCATTCTGTTCTTTGATCCGCATCGAAGTGCATTTGCACAAGACTCGCATCTATTTGTTTAACCCTTGCAATCCACCATTTACCATTCCATTCGGTCTTTACTACCTGATCATTTTGTAGTTTCACCATAGGTCTTTCCGGATATGTTTCCATGTATTTCCTTACAAAATCGCGTGACTCAGTAGCTACGTCTTCCCAAACTCTAGGAGAACTTTCGCATACCACAAAGATATCTTTGTGTATAACATACTGTACGTATCCGTCGTCAAAGAACACCAAGTATCTAGCGAATTAACATCAACGATGTGTAAGAATAATTTTTGATCTAATACGAGTATATATAGAGGAAAAAAAAAAGAAAAAAAAAAAAAAAAGAGAGAAAAAAGAATAAAAATATCTCTTATTATCATTAACCTGTACTTATTGGTAGATTTAGGAGGTTCTGCGATCACTCCGCTATAAAAATTGGAGGCATCCAATTTTTCCACAATTTTGTCACCAATATCCATATCGTGGAAGACAGCGGCGACTCTGGTACCAACAGGAATTAGAACTTTACTTGGTACCGCTACAGCAATTTGTTTGCCAGAGACAGACTTCATAACCGAATTGTACTTTTTTTGCAATAATCTTACCCTGCAGTGTAATGGACTTTTGGAAATTATATTTTGTACCTAGAATGAGCATTATATCCCAGACGGAATCGTTTGGGTAATCAACATTTTTTTTCTTTATTTTGTTTTCGTTTACTTTCTTTTGCGTTTATTTTTTTTTTTTTTTTTTACCTTTGCTTTAATCCATCGCATGAGAGGATGTTTCATAATGTAAACGATACTGTCAATTTCTGGTTGGACTTTGACAAGAGGACCGCTCGGAGGTAAATCCAAAGCTACCGTTTGTTTGTTATCTCTCTCGATCGGCAATATTTCCGGTTGAGAATCTTGCTGCGTTCTACAAGGTGACATAGGTACTTGCGTGACTTTTCTAGTCGCTACAAGCGGTTGAGCTATGCTTTCTTCGTAATCTTCATCTATTTGAAGTTCCTGAAGCATTTGTATTTGTGGTCTGAAGTCATCGTATAAACTATTTCTCATTGTGTCCATATTGGAAGTTAATGTTTTTATCTGATCTTCAATGGTTTTATTTCTATCTGTCGTTGGAATTAAATTCATTAATACGGACTCCTTGGATCTTTATCGAGAAATTTATTTAATGCGTATAGATACCATCAATTTCTTTCCACTGTTTTTCCAATTCATTTTGTGCTTCCTCTAGTTGATAATCCACATTATATCGTTTAAAAATAGATTCCAACGTACTGTCCAATTTTTCTTCTAAATCCAAAAGTACTTCGGTCGATAAATAAGTATCTAGGTATGAAAGACAAAAAGACTTAAATTAAATTAAATTAAGTTAAGTTAAATACAGCTTGTAGAATGCGGTCCTATAGGAAAGAATATTTTAACATAATCTCACTACCATCATCGAGGTCTTTTTTCTTCTCGTCGTCCGACTCGTCGCTATCAGAAATTTCTACTTCCATCGTATGATCTGGAAAATCGCACTTCAACATAGATTTTTGATTCAAAAACGCTGCTACCAATCGCTGCCAAAGTAATAAGAAAATCTACATAGTTTTGTTTCGATACGGCTATATAAATGATATAAATTTTTCCAAAATAACAATTATATACTTTTTGGTGCTCCAAAGCCACGTTAAAACATTGCTTGCATATTACTTTAAGCCTTTTTCTCTTGTCCGTATTGATACCATAATATGCGCACGCAAATGATGGCGCAGGCTTCATATCAACTCCGGATTTACATCTAAAGTTTATACAATTGTTATTATAAGCTTTAGAAATTTCAGGACTTTTAACTTTATCGTTGGGTAATTCTTCGTCCGAAACTAATTCGATTACTTCCATCTTCAATGTTATTTATTCGCCGTCGCCTAAAAATATAAAATAACAGATAATATTCTTATACTTGTAATCAATATATTTGTTTTTGCGTACACGCACACACAAATATAATACAACGAGAAGAATGATTATGATTAATAGTTTTCTCTATATTATAAAAAAAGATTTCTTAATTTTGTTACCCGATTATTGGTAAATTATAGATGAAATTTAAAATCGTTTCCCATGTGGACGACACAAACACTGCAGGTTATGTCATTGTTATTATAACATTGGCACGCTTTGAAAAAAAAAAAAATGCACAATATTTTACAAGTCCCAGCACATAAAATTTTATCTTTTAGTCATCGATTTAGGAAAATATGTCTATCGTACATTCTAATGGAAATATTATTTATAACGCAAAACACGATCAAAGTTTCCTTCGGAACGTTTGTACGTACGTATTTTGCGGTTAAACAGACGCAGTTAGACGCTGAGTTAGACGATATATGAAAATGATCGTTGGTGCCATCTATAAGTAGCGGGAATAGAAGGAGAACTAGGATCGAACAGAGAAAAGGATCGAATTTGAATAGAATTTCTAGGAATAATGAGAAGAAATTTCGACCGAACGTTTTTCTCGTTGGTTTCATTAGTGTACGTTATAACTCTTTATTATCGTAGATCGTTGAGCTTGATTAAAGCGTTGCATCGGGGCACGAGGGAAGATAAAAAATGTCGAAAGTAAAGGAATCGATGATCGTTTAGAATCAATAATGGGATATATATTTATTTATTTTTCTTCGTTAATTCGTTCGTATATTATTATTTATTATTTGCGTCGTCGATATAGTTATCACAAAAACATAGACCATAAACGTTCGTGGGCTGTCACGAATCTTGTCTCTCGGTATCGTGTCACGAAGGTAGATCTCTATAGGTCCATTGCGACCTACATCTCGGAGATCGTAAACGTCAATAATAGATAAAGAAATATTTTTCTGCGCTTTTCAATTTTTCATCCTCTTTTAACTCAATCGGCGTATCAACGATCGATCGATCTAAAATAAACTAATCGTTCGTTGATCGCCCGAACAGTCCCTCCCCCCCCCCCCCCTTCCGAATTCCTACCCGTCCATACCTCTCAGGAGCATAACCTCGATCATTCATCCTAATTTAAATACGTCGCACGGAACTTTTTACAAAATTTTTTACGAAACTTATCATTTACGTTCGTATTTATCTATCTACGTATATTATTGTCCTTGGCGAATTATTTTACACTTTTTTCTGCTTGACGTAGGCTTTCCTGTAGAAATTACCGAACAGGTACATGAAGATCACCACGTGCGTCATGAAGCAGTAAGTTAAGATTTTTGGCATACTGCAGTCCATCACCAACGTTAGTAGGAGATAAACCATCATTATAACGAATTGGATCTACAAACGTGTTGGTTTTAAATGAAAAAAAAAAAAAGATTCGTCGTTTCTTCGGGCCTGCCTACAAACGAGATTCGTTCGTTGGATGACACTTACCAGTTGGAACAAGGTCATATATTTCTTCCACCATAGATACTTTTTGTACTTTGGGCCCAATGCTGATATCAAGTAATACGAATACATAACGATGTGAACCATAGAGTTTAGTATCCCGACGATGATACCTTGTTCACCGGGAAGTAGCTTGAGATAACACCATGCGAACAAGGCCGTGGCGCTATGATGATAAATGTGAAGGAAGGTCAGTTGGTTCTGTTTCTTTCGCAAAATGAAGAATACCTGGAAAAAAATTAACAAAAAAAAAAAGAAAAAAAAAGAAAAAAAAGAAAGAAAGAAAAAATGAAAAGGACGGAAAAAAGAATCGATGCGAACTATAGATAAACGCTTTATGGACGAATTTAACGACGCATTCGAGACTAATTCGCATCCGAGCGAAAATGAGTCGATGCGAAAGAATTGAGAAATTCAATTCCGTTTGAGATATCCGTAACGATTGTTAGCCGAGGACGTTTCAAAATTCATTTCTCAATAACACCTTCCCTTGTATGCGCATATTTGCACAAAGTTTCGACACGATACTATATATACCATTCAACGAATTCATTCATTTCTTTTCTTTAAAGATGGCGTAACTCGCGACACGTCGCGAAATCTTTTATTCGATTTTTTTTTTTTCGTTATATCTTACCGTATCTATGAGTTCGATAATCTTAGCGAAAAAGTACCACCAGGCTGCAGTCGATAACTGTAATATTAAACGGAGAAAAGAAGGATGAATAAAAATAAAAACAGAAACGAAGAAGAGAGGATAAGTAAATTCGATTTGAAAATATCTACGTATATCCTTTACAATTTGAATATGTTCGTCGACCGGCGTTTCTAAAGAATCGTCTTTGGACAGTCGATGAGTTTGCAATCTGCATCCGTTCGAACGAATCAAAGCTGTGAAATCGATTTTTGCAGCCTGAAAGTGATCACATTTCTTATCAATTATTGATATCGTGGCTAAATAATCGATTAAACGAGTTCGATTAGAGTTACTCTTACCAAGGATGTCAACCATATATTAAAGACGATTAACAACGCGTTATACGCTATTAAAAAGCCCTTGAGTTCGAAGGCCGGACGATTTTCCATTATTTTCGGGCCAATTTTGATGACAAAAAGCAAATACAGTAAAACGATGCTGATTATCGGCCCTGGAGAGCCCATTAACGGCCATGTGTCGATCATGGGATCTAAACAGAGATTCAAATTTCGTCTATATCGTCTCGATATTCGCGCGTAGTGAACTAAATAAAGAAATTAAAATAAAGTGTCAAAGTAAAAGTAGGTATACTGATTTGTAATGTTAATTCGCTCTTGAAAGTTATCGTAACCGTTCATCGAACCAACAATAGTTAGTAATGGAAATTAATTTATTAAATCGTATCAATACTCGTCTTGAAATATCTATAACGTGAAATGTTTGACGTGGATCTGGAGCATCGGTCGATCTTTCATTGAATAAAAATCAAATGACTTATATATTGAATTATATCGAGTCGAATGAAGTTTTGGAGCGATCGAAGAGAGCTCTTTAAGATAGAATTACCTTTAATGTTTTCAAAAATTTCTTTGTAATCGGTCATCTTGGTGCGCGTCGGAGTCGATGAATTTGTCCGTAGGTACGATACGATACGATAGATCGATCGGTTCGCGAAGAGCAACTGATCGTGCGTCTGCGTTTCGAAAAGGAGAACGCGAATCGGTCGGGAACGCTTAACGCATGTAAGTAATTTAACCGTGCAGAGGTCTTCGTACGGTTCGACCGGCGAGAGAGGAGGCATCCGCGGTAAGATGAGTCCTCGAGCCTATATTCAAAACTGAAGGTATCGTTGGCAAATGCGCCATTAAAGAGGTCTTTCACCGATCCGATACCATCCGATCGTTTCCGAGTTCTCTCTCTCTCTCTCTCTCTCTCTCTCTCTCTCTCTCTCTCCTTCTCCCCACCCCATCCTTCCCTTTCGTCCTTGCATACGTGAGTGCGTGGATCGGGATTGTTATTAGAGTTAAGATCGCCTAGTGGTCGTGATCGCGCAACCCTCGTTTAACCCCAAAGCAACCTTGAAAAAAAATCCAAGATACCTCGCGGTCTTATCTCACTGTTATTTTGAATATTTCATAACGTTCGTCGTGATCGCGTCACGAATTCCATTTTACCATTCAGCCAATTCTCACACCTGAATAACACACGCACGTGATATGTACATACACTATTTTATTGTGATCGATCGAATCCATACGGAAATAAAGGTATAAATTTTCCAATGCTTTTTAATGGACGGTATAATAATATGTTAATTCGATTGCGTTGCATGATCAGGCAAATCGGTTGTACGGTAAAGTAATCTTTGCGAAATATTTGGACGAGGTAGACGATTTTCTTAGAAGAAAGAAAAAGAAAAGAAAAAAAAAAGAAGACACAACGTCGAGGTATTTGCCGAGCAAGCGCAAAAAATTGTATTTGTCCGGAATAAAGTGAGTGACGTTGAGAGGGAACGTCTCTACGTAGATCTTTAATGTAAAATAAAGTTAATTCCTTTGTAATTCGTTATGCTGCGTCACGTTATATATTCACGTGAAATTTCTTCTTTCTATACCGATTTAAGAAATATACTCTTGTAGGACATTTCAAAGATTCTTTATTATATTTATCAATAATTCATCGACATGCTTCAACGTAGATTAGAGGAAAATAAAAAATATGTAAATATAGTTTTTCGTTCGACTTACGTAAATTATTAATGGGATTCGTAGTCGTAAACATCGACTAATGTAAATTATTAATGGGGATTCGTAGTCATAAACATTTCTTACGTATTCGTAGCTTCAATTTTCATTCAAATACGTTTATAATATATCGAGGCTCGATGAATAATTAACTTTGTTATAGGTGTAATTTTAATGAAGCACGTTGAAAAACGAAAATACGATCGCCCGCATGAAAAAAAAAAAAAAAACGAATCGACAAGCATTGCTTATTCATTTTCGATCTTGACTGACATAAGAAGGAATTGTTATATCGGTACTCGGTGATTTGATGATAGACGTAACTACCAAGGAGAAATGTAATTTCTCGGACATTACGTACGATTCGATACGATGTCCGTTCTTTATCCAAACTTTATTACTTTTTCGAACGATCGCCGAGCCTTACTACGAGATATCCGATAAGGATATCGATCAATTAGTTAAGTAACGACCGGCTGACCTCGAATTTGCATTATTGCTCTTTATAGTTTTTACCACGGTACAATAACGCCGCACGCAATTTCTTCAAAAAGAAATCGTTGATAGGATCTCTATGTGATTTAAATCTCTATGGTTTTTTTTTTCTAAAAAAAATAATGTTCCTTCTTATCCCGAATCGAATTTTTCCTAGGTGTGCCGTTTTCTTGTGAAAGCGGTCACAAATACAAATAGAGAATTCTGTATGGACCTTCAGTCCGACAGCTTTCCATCTCTTGGTGGGTAGCCTTTCGAACGGACAAGACTGGACCAAAGTATAACGGGGCATTACCGCTTATCGAAATGTAGTTGGTTAAGCGGGACTCGTTCCTCGCACCAGTATCCGTGCCTTTTTTTTCCCTTATTCGCCGCCTCGATCCTTTCGACCGTCAATGGACCGAAGAGAAGGAGAGGGACGGGGAGGGAGAGAGAGAGAGAGAGAGAGAGAGAAACATCCGAAAATAAGTGGGTCGGCCGGCTTTTTTCGAACAACGGTAAATTCATTCCAGACGTCTCGATTGGCCTTGTACAAAACTGAACTCTTCTTCGTGTTTTATTGTACAAGTTATAGATAAGATAATTATCCAACGCTAGCGATTATTTTAATCGAGCCCCGATAATACTCGAAACGATTTTGCACGACAGGTAGAACGAGAAAGTTATCCGCTCGCCGTTATGTCGTTTAAGCTGATGTTTCAGATATATACTGGCAATGTCTAATACGTTCATTTATACTTCATCGTTCATTAATAGATTTTTATGATCATTTATGTCATTTGGACGTCATTTGGAATGGAAAGTCTTCGCATTAAAAATAACATGTTGCTTTTTTTTCTAAATTTTTCTATCAATACACAAAGTAAATATCTAAATTAAGGGCTTCCATAATGAAAAGAATGTACATACCTTAAGAACTTTCTTAGAACGTACAAAAATTGCTGATAAATGTATAATGGTTAAGAAAGAAATGTGTGCTATAGAATCTCTTAACTTTCGAGACGAGGTTTATTACTCCATAAATATAAAAATGAAACGAAATATATTTAGTTCATTGTTCTTCCTTTGGTTCGATAGTTAAAGCTTTTGTCCTGGGCTATTCATTGCGATTGTTCCGCTGTAACGTTAAATCGATCGTGTATTTCAAAAGAATCGTGTTACGTTTTTTGATCACGTACGAATATAGAAACGGCATATTCGTCTGTCGGCAGAAATTTTCGAGAAAAATTTAGAAAGAAGATTTCGCCAAATTTTCCGACTTCTTTGCATTTCCATTCAACAGTTCTACGCCACTTTCATTTGTTTTAGTCGAGACGTCATTTTCATCGATCTGGGACGATTTCTTCTTTATATAAGTCTTGTGATAAAATTCTGAGAAAAGTAGCATCATAAAGATATTGTGCGGCAAGAACAACAGAATTCCTAACTTGGGATAGGCGCAATCCTTGGTAAAAACAGCCAATGAATGTTGCAACAATAATATAGTAAATTGAAAGATTTGTAATTGGGTAATGTATTTCTTCCACCATGCTTTACCAAGCTTCAACGACGTCCACAGATAATGAGTGTACATAATTACGTGGATGAACGAATTGATCAAACCTGAAAATAGAATTGGAATGTATCGACGATTGATCACTAGAAGATCGATTTTCTCACTTTGACTCATTGTTCTCGTTACCTAAAAATGTGCCATGTCCACCGGCCAAGTATTTAGTGGCTATCCACATCATAATTACCATTCCGGTATGATGATAAATATGTAGGAATGTCACTTGATCCTGCTTCTTCCTTAATATAAAGAATATCGTGTCCAAAAGATCAAATATCTTGACCAGGTAATAAAACCAAACCGTACTTGCGACCTGTATTTATGATTTTTTATTCCTTATTTATATTCTTATTTACTTGTATTTATTTATTTTTTTTTCTTTCTTTATCTTTAAAGTTAGAGAAGACATGTGATTTTTCATTTACCTGTAGGGCATTATGATCATTGGAATAGTCAACAGGCTCGCAAACAAATTTGAACTTCCATAACCACCCTATCGAAATGGCCTATAAACAAAAGCAAACGCTTGGAAATTATTTCAAATCGAAAATTAGAGTTATTTCGAATAGATATCGAAGTATGGAATTATATATATATATATATATATATATATTTGGAATAATATTATACTTGCCATATAAAATATATATCCATTTAATATGATTTGTATAATATTGTACAGCTGCAAGATTTTGTTCAACTTGAAAGGTTTTCTTTTTTCCATTAATGCAGGTCCGCTTATGTAAACAAAGTGGAGATAAATTCCAATGATGACAAGAATATTCCATAACGGTTTCACGAATAACCAATCTTTTGTTCTAGGATCTAAAAGAGGAATCGATTTTCTTCGTTTAAGTAATTTGCCGCTTATTACGAACTACAACATCGAATGCATATCGCGACAACACAAGTATGAATATCCAGGCGTACTTCGTTTGCCATTTAACATTCGATGCACGCCGATATGATATTCTTTTTCGTGCGTTTTTCGATCGAGTTTTAATTTAATAAAAATTTATCTATAATTAATTAAAGTTTATCGGAAAACAAATAAATATCCGCGTTAACGTTTTCTCGAAAGAAAACGAACTCTTCCCTGATCGTTATCGGATCTCACTTGTATATATGTATTACCTGTTTTATATTCAGTAACATACTGAAACTGATCGTAGAGAAGATTGATAAGGGTCGTCATGCTTGAGGATTTTCTAGATTTTTCCAATTTCACACTCCGTTTAATATTTGCGCGACGAAGGTACGTAGAAAACGTACGAAGAGCCGAATTTTATCGAAGTCTACGAGTTACATTGATTCTCTTCTTTCGTCGAAATCATTCGTCTCATATTCGATAATAATTATCAGCGAGGAAAGGTGATCGATAATAACCGAACTAAACGGTACGAAACATCTGTATGGACTGAAACTATCGATCTCCAATCCTCGTGAACATATTACCCATTGTATTATAATTAAGATCCGGTTGTAATAGACTTCCTGCATTCCCCTTCGTTAATACTATTATACTATACATTGGCCGAAGCGTCGTACGCTTTTTGCGCGTGTCTGACCAAAGTGACGAGAAAAATATAAAGAAATAAAAGTTCCTCGTCATCCCTCGTTTTTGACGATTCATTTATCGTCACGTTGCCCATTCGCCGGTATTTAACGGCGATTAGCAAAATAATCTTTCTTCTTATTCCGAGGCCCTCGTTTCTCTCTCTCTCTCTCTCTCTCTCTCTCCCTCCTTGTCTGAGATCATCGATAAGAGAAATTAGAAAAAATAATTAGCAGTTACTTCGATCACGGGAAGGAATTAAATAGAGATGTACGTACATAAATATTCTTTGCTCGAGAAAACTGACCACGCAACATTCTCGATTATGCTCATACGTAGGTATATTCCAGTAGGTTATGCTAGAATTATTTTTTATTAAAATCCAAACTAATTCGACGCGTCTGCGCGATCGTTTAATATATTTTAAATGTTTATTCGATCGGTTGCTAAGGAGCTTTTCTTGATTCAGGAAAGTATAAACAAATTATCCTATAATTTATTTTATAATACACACACACACACACACCGAACCACGCACGCACGACTCGACGTGCTGCGTCGAGTATCGTTAACCATAACAATGGACCAATTTGAAAAGAAAGAGATAATTGATTATTAAAATGAAGTATAGGTTATTACAAATAAAATATGTATCTATGTACGAAATATGTTTTAAACTTATCTTTACATTTGACGATAATAATATGCGTAAAAATTTTACAGAGGAAGCAAAGGTGCCATGGTCATAACCTTTAACGACAGTCGACGATCGCGAGTTCGTGAATATGCAATGATAACACTTCTATCGATAATATAATAGTCCAGTCAAGAAAAAGCAGAATGTTGTTTTAATCCTAATATTATAATATTCTTTTGCTAAGGTTAATTGTATAGTTTAATTATGTCAAATGTACGTGCTCATGCGCACGAAGAGATATAGACGAACGTTCGGATGGAAACGACAGGAACGCGATCTTATAAACATCCGTTAAAAAAGATTCTTAAAGTAGGGTATTTTGGTAAAAAGAAAAAGGAGAGAGAGAGAGAGAGAGAGAGAGAGAGAGAGAGAGAGAGAGAGAAAAGGTAAATGTATCGAGCGCAAACGATAACGCGGTATTATATTGTCTATGTTTATGCTATATCTACATATTTAGGTACGTACATACGTATATTACCCTTTTTCAACGTACTCTTACAAATCGACCACTAAATTTCGAATCTCGGCGAGAGACGAGTAAATGATAAATATATATGATTGCATAACACGAAGCAAAGAATCAATAACGAGATGGTTCTAATAATTGCAATATTTATTAATCTATAGATAGATAGATCGATAAAATCATACACGCTATGGCGACGCAAATAGTCGCGATTTTGAAGTAGAAATCGCGATTCTTAAATTGCAATTCCGATATCTGTTTTCAACAAATTTCACGAATTGGTTATATATCTGAGAAACGATCCCCAATCGAAAGAATCGGGAGATACTTTTAAAAGAGTGTCGACGATAGTGTTATATACACGGTACAATGATGCTGGTTCATCGCACTGCTAGTGGCGGTGATACTATATTATCAAAAAAAAGTCTTTCAAAAAATAGAAAATTTTGTATAAAAATGACAAAATTACAATTACGATTAAACGAAGTTGACAATTTTCTATTCGTTTACGCAAAATCGTTTATGTAAGACGATCGCCTATCTACGTAGAATGAAGAATTTCTCGACACGTGGAATTTAATAAACGCGACACGATTTTTTAATATATAATAATGTATCTCTTTTCTCTTTATTTTTATTTCTCTATATCTAAGTTCGTAAACTAACGCCAAAGTCAGCTCGATTAATCTAACAATAATTAACGATAGCCATAAGGTGGGCAATTTCTTTTTCGTCGATCATCCTCTACCGCTTAAATTTTCACTAGCCATCGCTTCGTGGTTAAAAACAAAAGCCAGTGCAGGCTATAAGGATAGGAGTTGGTAGAATAGAGGTATTATATATATTACTGGCTGTAAAGAAAAACGCGGCATGTCCCGCCTGTCTTTCACTTTCAGTATATCGTCGTCGTTTAACAGTTTTGCGTAGCGATTAACGAAATCAACTATCGACAAAGGAAAAAAAAAAAAAAGAAGAAAAAAAGAAAAAGAAAAGAAGAAGCGCGTGCAGCCGAGGAGAGTGTCAAATAGCGATTTCCACTTAACCGGAGCAGACGAGTAGGGATGCGATTGCCTCGTCGATTGCTCACCTTTCAATTCTGCGTTATCGCGATCGTAGAAGAAGTAATTGCGGTAGTCGTTAAATCTAAAAGTCGTTAGTTTGTGTAAGCGTAAAAAATCGCGTGCCGTAGAATTATCGTTGGATTATTTCGATCCGACGCGAAAAGGGTTCGGATAGGACGAAAGACCGTCGCGCGAAAAACAATCGGCGTTCGCACGACGAAGAGTGCAAACAAAAAATTGCGTTTAATTATCAATCGCGTTTTATTCTCCCCGACGTTCGTCCGATATTCTACAATTGGAGGACGTTCGATTGAAATCGATCGACGAAATATAATTGACATATAAGATAGATATCGCGTTCTTAGAAGAATACTGTCGTAAAACTGAAAGAGCTCGCGTTAAGCCCACGGGAGGTATGCCCGAAACGATATCTAAGCGCGCGGGGGAATAACGTTGCGAAGTCTGTCATAACGCGTAATACATAATCCTATTTCATTGTCCCGAACACCGAAAAGAATATTTAATTTTATATATATATATATATATATATATATATATATATATATTATGGAATATTTCTATAAAATATATTATAGAAATTCTAATTGCCGTCGTTACTTGCCAATCGAACGAAATATAATTAGAATTTGATTTTTCTTCTCTCCTGAAAATTTGTATCTTTCAGTCGCGACGGTATTCTTTTAGGAGTTCGATATGATGCTCGTCGAGTAGGGCGCATATCTGTCTCGACGTTTAATCCTTGAGAAAACTGTTTTTCTCTCGTTGAATCTTTTTTTTTCTTCTTCGAGTTTCACATTCTCAATTCGATTTATCTTTGACCGTCTCGCTGTCGTTTTGCTCATATTTCTTCTCAACGTTGCGAGATTTCATATAAGTGGCAACGTAAAACGAGCCAAAGAGATATATGAAGACACCGGCATTTATGACCAAGAGAACAATCGGAAATTTTGGAAAATTGCAACCGTTAAATAGAACTAGACCGTTGTGAATGCCGACTATTACGAATTGCAAAAGTTGCAAACTCGTTAGATATTTCTTCCACCAAAGATAGGGCTGCATTTGTGGTCCGAACGCAGCGAGCATGTAGTAGGTATACATGATGATGTGTACGAAAGAGTTGATAACGCCAAGCAAGGTACCGTGTCCACCGGGCAGCCATCTAACGGCGATCCAAGCGGCAAGAGGCATCAGTCCGTGATGATAGACGTGTAAGAATGATATTTGCTTCTCCTTCTTTCGTAGAACGAAGAATACCGTGTCCAATAGTTCGATCAGTTTGCATACGAAGTACGTGTATACGGCCCGAGTCATCTGTTCAAAGATAATAAGATTAGAGGATCGGCATACATTTTTTCGATATTTTTTTCGACTAACCCTTAACGCCGTTGGGTCGTTCGAGTAATCGACCGGTTGGCAATAAAAACTGTAATGGTAGAACCATCCTGACATCAAACCTTCGTAAACGATGTATATGCTGAGCAATACTTGAATAAAATTATAAACTATTAGCGTATTCTTCAAATTATATGGCTTTTTGTCCCTCATATATCTTGGCCCGGCCGATAAAGAAAAGTATAAGTAGGTAATGAGGATGGTCAATATCGGACCTGGTCCCGATATCAAGAACCAATCTTTCGTTCTCGGATCTGAAAAACGTAACTCGTTATGCCGCTTAAATAATCTCCTAATGCCAAGGAAAATGATATTTTTCTGTTTCTTTCCTTACCATTCTTATTGTACATTAAATCCTTGTACCATTCCACGAGTGCCGCCATTCTTCTCTCTCTCTCTCTCTCTCTCTCTCTCTCTCTCTCTAATCGTCCGTCAACCTGAAATATCAGATGCACATTATCCTCGGTTTAAATCAATTTAATAATATTTAATGCTTCGTCATGGCACATCCGTCGTCGGACGAGAGAGAGAGAGAGAGAGAGAGAAAGAAATTCTTAATCGTGTCGATCGACGCGAGTTGTAAGTCCTCGACGAAAAACACCTATAGTGCACATAAATATCACTTTCGAGCGATTATAATCGTTAATAATGATTATTTTTGAAGGGTTCAATTATATCGACGAAAGGTATTTTTATCGAGCATCCTTACTTAGGTTTAACAGTCGACCGTGCGATAACGAACGATTATGTTCCAATGCCATCATTGTCAGAACGTCCACCTCGCTACTTCCCGATCTGTATTTCTTCTATCTCTCGACGAGGATCGGTCAAAGAAAATAATTATAGCCCGATACCTATTACGATAAAGGAATAACGTCAAAATAAATGTGCGATATATGCGATCTAGTGTCATTTAATTTAATTTTTTAACGTACTGCGCTTGGCTCCGAAAGAGTAGAATGTAAATACATTCTGTACACGCGTGTATATTTCATAGCATATCGGGACTTTTTTGTTGTTCGTCGAAATAAATCGAAAAATGTATAAGGAATTTTTTTCTTTTCTTTTTTTTTTTTTTTTAAGTATGACTTTCCCGCGTCGATTCTATCGATTCCGTCGATTGCCGACGTCGTCGGTCGTCGAGTTCGGCGAGTTCGGCGAGTCAAGGAGAAACGGATCGATTTTCAAACACTTTTGTGCGGAGACGTTACAAGAATGTATAGTACGCGACGCAAATCCGAGGAGATAGAGGTTGCCAATCGTTTCGAAAGATGAGAAAAATGCGCGAGCTCGACTCGAGTACCAAGGTGAACCAGATCGTCGAGGCACAATGAAAACATCCATTGCGGCTTACATTCTACTTTTACTCTCCCTTTCTTCGATATTCGATTCCTCGTGTTCCCTCCTCGTAAGCCGGCAGTTCGAGTCGTTCGCGGCAGTTCGTTGCCACGAATGAAATTATTCAAAATACGAATACGCGTTCTACCTTTGCTCGAGTTAGGAGAGAGACGTTTCCTTTCTCGATTATAATTTTATATATGGCTCGGGTTAAATTTTACAAACGGCGAGAAAAAAAGAGAAAAAGAGGAGGAAAGAAGGGAAACAACGTAGCAAAGTTAAATATGTCGGAATGTCGAAGAAATATGCGGAATATGAGTGACGATAGATCGATAAATTGTAGATAAATTTATTAATCGAGTGTACGATAATAATTCGATAATAACCGAGTTTCGTAAGATCGAAAGGCTTTGCCGATCGAACTACGTAAGATGACCTACATCGCCGATTTGCAGTTATCCCCGAGTATCTTATTTGAGAGAACTATATCGCGTTATGCTCAACCACTATATATCGTCGTTTTTAACAAAAGAAAAGAAAAGAAAAAAAAAAAAAAAAAAAAAAAGAAATCTCAACTCACGAGCCTCGCGGGAGAAAAGACAATTCTTGATCGTAACATTCGTCAAGGATGTTTGATTTAATAAAACCAGGCGCGGTTTAACTTCCAGAGTTTACGGATGATAGCGAAAAATTTAACCGCGAATCCGCGATGCCCGTTCTCCTAGGACCAACTTTTTGAGGATGAGAACCTAATGAGGAAAAAACTGTTAAACCGGTTATTGGACGGGGGTAGAGCGAGAGCAAGGAGAATTGAAGAACGAGTAGGCGCGCGCATGTAGGTACGTTTCACGAATGAAAACTATATCGAAAATTACTATTCGGATTGGTATAACGTTATGTGCGATTTATAATTATATAGATATTAAACAACGTATGCGCGGTTTTATGAAACTTATCGAAAAAAAAAAAAAATGAGAAACGAAGACACGCGCACGGGCGTATAACGTAAGTCATTATTAATGACTTATTACGAAAGACGCGCCGCGAGATTCGAGAATATCGTTGAAATTATATAATCCTCCAAGATCTCGCTTTCCTTTTTATCGATGCCCGAGGATACGCGTTATGCCTGACCTACTGATGAATTCTTTTTTTATTAACCTCTTCGAAAAACCGGATTTGGCCTTGAAGATAATCCGAAATAGTTCGATGCTCCGAATAGTCAGAAGAAGCTCTGGTCCAGCAAACGAGAAAGCGAGAGGGAAAGAAAAACGACGATCTTATTATCGTTTGGCCCCGAGTCGAGAACTCGGACTTCTTTTACCTTGAAATCGACTTTAACCGATTGTGACATAGACGAGAAGACGCGCGCGGCTCCGTTCACTCTCTCCCTAAGGGGATAATAAACACGATGATAAGTGTTCGAGCAGAGCCACGCGATATTTTACGATAATTCATTCGATGGTTTCCCATGACGACATCTTTCAGCGATTTACATCTCCAAGAGTTGATTCTTCTTTACCCAACTCTTTTTTTTTTATCTTCGTAATCGTACGAAGAATCATACAAATAATGTAAGCATAAGTAAAAATAATTTAATAAGTGCACACGTTCCTTCGCGGTTAAACGATAATAACATGTCGCGAACGTCGTAGACGATCTGCATCGTTGAATTTCTCGGACGCGTCCTTAGAAAAAAAAAAAAAAAAAAAAAAAAAAAAAAAAAAAAAAAACGGAGACGATCGATATATCGTACAGTAACCAACGACACCGACTTTTTATCGATCGAGATTTTGGAAGATGTCCGAGGTGATCCTACCTTAAAGGCTTCTCTTCGATTACTCCAAAACTCTCTGTCTTCTCAAAGTATTTAAAAAGATCCTTTCGCGTCGCCATCATCCCAAAAAGATCAAAGAAGGAGTGAAAGGAACGAAAGGATCTTCGTCTTCGCGTTTATCTTAGACGAACTAACTCTCTCTCTCTCTCTCTCTCTCTCTCTCTCTCTCTCTCTCTCTCTCTCTCTCTCTCTCTCTCTCTCTCTCTGTCCTCCCACGTTCGCCGTTATCAATCGGTGCAAAAAAACTATCGAAACCATCACACTACCTTTAATCTTGGAGATGTTTGTCGAAGAAATCGTGAAAAGCACTTATCTTCCTTTTTTCTTCTTCCTCTTCTTTTTTCTTTATCTTCTTTTTGAAAAAATACCGTTCGTAATATGTGGATAAAGCGATATATAAAACGATTAGCTGTTGCTTTCGGTAAAAAGGGTTGTCTATTCGTTAAGGTGTTTTCCGTAGCACGATACAAAAAAAAAAAAAAAAATAAATAAATAAATTATAACTTCGTTGGTCGAATGAACGAAGCGATGATAAGGTGAGACGATAAAGGAAAGTTAACGAAGAAGAGACTTTATTCTTTCGGAATTAAGAAGCCGCGCCGAAAGTCTCCAAGCAACTGCATGAAGGACAGGAAAGTGTGCGACCTTATATATGTAGAATCTAGACGATACTTAGACTAAATTTTATTACAACGATAATGACAACGTGTAAAGATTTTATCGGTCCATGTTTTTTTTCTTCCCCCAACTAGTAGATCGAAATAAATTAACGGAAATAGATCAATTATAGATCTGTTATAATATTTAAATTATTTCTCTTAGTATTTAAATAAATAAAATTCTCTTTTAACGTATTATTCATTATTAATCGATTATAAATGTAATTGTTTGATCGATAGATCGTAACAAGTTGATTGATAAACAAATGGCTGATTATTATGCCTTAATATGAAATCAATGACCCGATTGTTAACCTTTTGTACATCTATCCTACCATCGAGTTAGTTCATTCCTATTTAATTTCTTTTTTTTTTTTTTCCTTTCTTTATAACGTTCTTTCTACATTTTCTATTAATAAATACCAATTGTTATGTCGACACAAAGACGCCGTCTCTAAAATATTCGAAAGCGAGAAAAATTTGTAATTCTCGAAAGCGATTCTAGAGGACAGACTGATCGAGAGCGAGATTCGAGATAGGGTGGGGCATGGCGTTTTAATGTTTTCATCGTTTCGTTTTTATTGAACTGCATGAGACGATCTTATACGGCTTTTTTTCTTTATTTTTTTTTTTTCCATATCATCGTTACTCGTTAATTGCGCCCAACTGCAGTCGCAATAATATAATGTCTAAAGTACGGCTCACATATTTGTTACCAATAATATGTTTTATTCATCAAGGTAAATTGTCAGTTTCATTCGAATCTTTAAAATCATTGAAATGTGTTTAAATGATTAGTGATAATAACCCTGATGTATATGTTACATTTTTCTAACGAACGATTACTTTTTCTCTTTTTTTCCTAAAGTATCTGCATCCTGCCAAATACCATTGATTATCAGAGGTTCATGGTTTTCTTGGGAAAATGGCAGGAACACATTGACGGAAATAAATGCCGAAACGATGACGAATCGAGGATATTGTATAAATATGTTGGAAGAATATCATGTTAACTATACGTTTGTGTTTCGCAAAAATGTTTGTTATCACTGTGTCAAACTCATCGTTAGAACGGTTAACGTATTAGAGAAATTGGAAGGTAAACGCATTTTGAAAATTTCATATCGTCGTTATATCTTATTTACGATTGAAATTTTTATTTTAGCAAGCTGCGTAAATTTACCCACCGGGGTTGAACCTACGGTAGAAAACGTTTGCAAAGGATTACGTCCAGATCAGCAACTGATAACGTTATTTTCTGAAAATTATGTTCCAGTAAATTGTAGATCCTCCCTGGAAGGTGTATGGCAATTTGCCTATCAGGCAAGTATTCCTCGATAATACTTAGATAATGCTAGGATAGTCATTTCTTACAAAAATATAGATAACCTGAGTACAACGGCTAACTTCTTATTGCAGAATCGATTCAGATTTACAGGAGAGTGTAATCATCCTGATGCGCAGATACGTTCTTGTCAAACAGCAGGAACACAGTTTCTTATAACTAATCAAAAGTTCAATATAACTTACAAACAGTGTCAGGGCATGAAAGGAACCTTTGACGGATGTTGGTTTATATTTATAATATTTCTCTCTCTCTCTCTCTCTCTCTCTCTCTCTCTCCCTCTCTCTCTCTCTAAATCATTATGTCGTTTCATTCTAGTGGTAGAATACAGCTGTTTGGGCGATTGGTTCGTAGAAAAGAATCACTTTTTCGCTGTAGCAAACACAAAAGAATCTAGAAAGGACGAAAAGTACAGATGTTTCTTAAAAAATCGCGACGACGATTTATATATCGGCGTATCGATTACAGCAGAATGTAACACTTTGAAAACCGTTGAGAAGAGTCCTGAGAGATTAAGAGTTACGCCTGTCAAAGCCGAAGTAGTAGAACCTGGCTGTCGCTTACCTCAAGATATGCATGGGAATTGGATAAATACTGCTAATATCGATGCGGATGTTTTTATTAACGAAACGCATATCATTGAAACGTGGTACCCGGACGAGGGCCGTTATAGGCGTACGATTTATGTTTGTCGTGAATTAAGAGATAGTAGGATAATGATGGCACGATTAACGGTCGATGGCTGGTATGTTCTATACGACTTGACGATGTATTATATATATATATACACGCGCGCGTACGCACGAAAGATCGCTGATAAAAATCATTTCCTGTTATAGCCAAAGGGATTACGTTTGCTTCGATGTTGTTCCGCGGCATCACAATGTCATTAGGTACCGTCGTGGCCTTGCCGTAATTAAAGATGATTTTCATACGGTCTGCTCTTGGGTCCAATTTCAAAATAAGGAAGATTGGAAGTACGATTTATTCTTAGGTATGCATAAAAAAAAAAAAAACAAAGAAAATTGCATTGTCTTTTTTATCAATTTAGCTTTAATCCAGATTCTATTCATCGTTTCCTCCACAGCGGAAAATCCTGTACCCGTGCGTTGCCCCGTAGCTGGAAAATACATGTTTAAGCAGAAAGGGGATGTTCTTTTCGAAACGCGTATCTTGGGTGGTGTAACTCTATCGCCACGTCCAAATATCTATTGTAAGCAAAATATATCGGATTTTTCGGTATGCGATACGGATCAAAAAGAAGTAGCCATAGATGAGAACTATTGTTTGTCCGTGGATTATTTAGGAAAACCGGTTGATATTTATAGTAAGTATAAAAGATTTTTATCGACATCTTTTATTTATTTATTATTTCAATTAAAT
Organism: Dolichovespula sylvestris; assembly: GCA_918808275.2. Classification (NCBI taxonomy): domain Eukaryota; kingdom Metazoa; phylum Arthropoda; class Insecta; order Hymenoptera; family Vespidae; genus Dolichovespula; species Dolichovespula sylvestris. Next base: position 10,795,774 of record OU964964.1, read on the forward strand.
CTTTTCTCTACAGGCGAACCCGATTATAAAATGAAATGTATTGGGTATTGGAAAGAAAATTTAAAATCCTATCTTATTACATACGACGAATTGGATCCTTTCAGCAAGTACCGTTGTTGGGTATATCAGAGAGCAGATTTAAATAGAGTATTAATGTCTCAGGCAATCGGACCGTTTTGCGATCTTAAACAAGACGTTACGAGTAGCAATTACACAGAAGGTGCAGCAGTTGCACTCGAACTGCAAGTATGTAAATGACATTAGTTTTGTTTTTTCTTTTTGCCTCGCCCATCAATTATGTAAATTATTTTTATCACAGGAATATGAACGAGAACGCGATCAGTGTCCAATGCATTTTGATGATGGCAGTAATCCATGGATGCAGACCGAAAACTATATCAAAGTTTTTCATTATGGCAACGGTTACGGTAACGGTAACGATAACGCGATCGTAACGTCTCCCTTATTGCTTATAGGACTCGTAGTCTTTCTTACTGGACTCAATTTTATACATATACGATATACCATGTAGCATATGCATTAGAAAGATCACATATCTATTTCTATTTAGAGTACATTTTGCCGCAACAGTGGCGACAATGGTTCGGTCTATACTACGTTGATCGTCATCATTTTTATTCGATGATGTTTAAGACATTTATTATTTTTATTACGGAGAAGAATTTCAAGTACAATATATATGAGAATTTGTTGAAGCGTGAATTAATCGCATTTATGCGTGCGCATATGTGCGTGTACGAATGCGAGAGAGGCCAGTAGTAGCTGGCCTTTGTCTATACTAAATTTCTTTCGTTTAAAATAATTTCTACGCTACGTGCATCTTTTTGTTCAGCTCGTCAACAAGGGAATTCTACGAAATATAAACTACATATGTACGTCCTTATTCGAATCCAAGTAAGGACATAGTTTATATTCGTTTAATTTCTACAAACTCTCATTTCTTCTTTCTCGGTTACCAGACAATAATCATCAGAATTAAAGATAGGTTAGACTTTAGGTAAATGTTAAATATTCCGTCCAAACGATGACTTATTGTTCCGTCCAGGTTACGCATTAATGTACATACGATATTTATCGTACAAAACGAAGTTATTTTATTCAACGAAACCATAGATAAGTTTCCTTTGTGTAACTTTATTTAATAAAAGGAAATTTTATTCGTTCGATTAACCTAAAAGTATGATAAGTATATTATAGACGTGTTATAGATATAGTATTACACTTTTTTTGTACAATATACGAGTCATTAAAATGAACTTGTACGTGTTTTACCCATAAACTATGTCACAGATTGTTATTTATAATCTAAATAAATAAAAATGTGTCCAAAAACAAATGGGTGTCTTTATTTGGTCCAGCTGACTTTTGGTATGTCAAAGTGCTCCGTCAAACTATCCAAATGCCTATTGAATTCTTCGACGCGTTGTTTGTGCGTCATAGAAGCCTTCTGTTTTATCCTCTCATTTTGCTAAAATAAATACCAAGTATATGAAACGTACTACACCTTCTCTACATAATGTGTGCACATTTACACATACACACGCACGCACACATTGTTCTATTATTAACGAAAGATAGAGTACCATTTTTTCTTGCATTTTTTGGAAAGCTATTTCCGCCTTTGTACGCTTTATTTCAATATTCCGTGGTATCTCCTCTTCGATTTTATTGGCTATCTCTACTAATTTCTTATTTTTGCCATCTTTATTCTTTTTCCTGATGAACAAATGAAATAAAACGTTATCGAACGTAAAGGAATATTTAAAACGATTTATACCCTTATAACGTCAACTAAACTTAACCTCAAATCACAAACTGTTCTATGGTTGTACTTACTTTTTGCTCACGGTCTGATCGTTCTTTAATTTAAGAGGTCCTTTAGCTGCATGTGCATAAGGATCATCGTCGTTGTTTGTCGAAGGCATGATTTAATGATTAAAATTAATCAACGCCAATCGATCGTAAAAGACTCAACGAGTCGACGCGTATTCCTTGACAAGAAGCTGGTTGTTAGACATCAAACCAGTAACGCCATCTAGAGTGAAACGAATTCTTGCGCATGCGCATACGAAGAATCTTCACCGACAAAAGGGACTGCAGTATGCGTCAGTATGCGTATACATTATTTCAGATATGAAATTATATAAAATGCTGGAACTTTATAAATTCGTAACGCTGACGCAATTTAACAGAAATATTTGCAGTAAATATGAAATGATGAAGAAAGTAAAGTAAACGCAGATGAAGTAAACGTATGTAATTAAAAGTACAAGATGAATAAAGTATTATAATAAAATCATATGCGTTACCCAATGAGATTAGGATTCGGTAGATAGGCGAGCGTCCATTTAAAAAATGGATTATAGGGTTTTATTTATATGTATATATGCATATACGTATATACATATACATAACACACAATCATATTTTATAGAGCATAATAAATTGATATCGTATAGTCCATTATTCTTCATTAATTATACAAGTTTACTCAGCATCGTATCATGTACATTTAGCAAACGATCCTTCGAAATCTCTACATGGTGATCTTTTTATCGTTATCAAGTAATTTTAAGAGATCGCGTATTATATAGTAATTAATATTAATACCTTTGAGCCTGTATTTTGTATTAGCTATCATTGTGGTCTATTATAATCATTAAATACTATTATGCTCCAATAGTACAAGTTCAAATAATAGCACTGATGTTCGAATCGAGTATCTAAAAACGAAAATATAAAAAATTGTTTCTTAATGCTAACTAGCCCCCAGATTATTCGAGCTTTTCATGTTATAATCCACAAAAATGTACTTGGCATAAGCATTGTTTTTTTACTTTCTTCTCTACTCATCCCCCTTCTCAATCCCTTAATTTTGCCACAAACTCTTCGTATAGAAACTTAGATTTGCTAAAGCTTAGGTTTAAGAAATTTTCTACTATAATGACTCGATTCTGAATCTCGAACAAAATCCACTGAACACTCCTCGTGCGATTGATCCCAATACTTTTATCGATATTTTGGGTTTTCCAACACGAATGCACAATATTTTTTTTACGTATTAGCGTATTCCGCTTCGAGAATGTGCTATGAGCCATTGTAACGTAATATCAATATTGTCTTTTTCTTTGCAGGAAATACTATAGCAACAAATCTCACGATCTTGAATCGCCGATAAATTCCTAAAAGAAAAAGAAAAAAAAAAATAAAACGATTAGAGGATAACATTAATAATTCATTCGACGCGACTACTTTCTTTATAGAGATCGCTTACATTCTTTCTATAAGCCCATTTTCATCCAATGCATGAGGGAGGTCCCTTTTATTTCCAAGGACCAAAACTGGTATACCGGAAAGTTGAGGTTTGTCCAGTAAATTATGTAATTCGTTACGACTGGCCTCAATTTTCTCAGAATCAGCCGCGTCGACCATATATACTATGGCGTTGACGCCTCTGCAGTATCTTTCCCACATGGATCTAAACCTCGGTTGACCGCCGATATCCCAAACTTTAATGGTAACATTACCTTTAGTTATTTTACGCATATTAAAACCGACCGTTGGTATCATATCTTCGCTGAACTGTCCTGACTGCAAAAAGAAGAAAAACGTTTCTATAAAGTTTGACATTTATAAAAGCTAGTCGATTCCTAGCGTATGGACTATACTTGAAAGTTGTATCGTTTCTTGTTATACGTACTCGTGCATCGTATACAAAACAATGTATCAAGATCGAACGCGACTCTCGAGTCGTTTAAAGACCTTTCGTTTATAGTACAATTTGACGAAAGCAAAAGTTGAGAATGGAGAGAGAGAGAGAGAGAGAGAGAGAGAGAGAACCTAAACGAATAAATAACCGTCTATTTTTCTTTCGTTCAATCGTTCCTCCTATTTTTAAAAACGCACCTTACAATCTACTATTTTAACATTAAGGCACCGACGAGGTAGAAAATATAACCAAACTATGGTGCACGCGTGGTAGCGATCTTTTCGGAGAAATGCGGTGCTTTTTAAAGGACAAGTGCGGTTTCGTCGCATCGTTCCTCATTCCTCGACATCATTCCGTTATCGGCTCTGTGGCTCGAAGCTCGGGGCGAGGTGTATCGCGCTAGCAGTAAAACAAAAGGTTCCGTACCGCTATAACATTAACGAATGTAGTTTTTCCGCTATATTGAAGTCCAACGAGCGTGAGTTCCATTTCCTCCTTCCAAAAGAGAGACTTGAACCAGTCTAAGATCCTATTGATTAGCGCCAACATCCTGAATAATACGGGGGACGTTGATCCCGCTGAACCGGCCGAGATTTCTTTCTCCTTTACGTTGTTTCACCCAACGACAACAACGATGAGGCGGCGACGACGGCGGCGACGACGACGACGACGACGACGACGACGACGATGACAACACTCGCGATCTTTGACATGTAGTCATTCGCGGACAAGAGTGGTCGACGTCAGATACGCGCAGCAAGTGCGTACCACGCTAGTCAATGATTCCGTTGGCCGCTAACTCTGCGCCACCGTTAATTCGCAATGCGTCTATGTTACGATAATTCTTATCAAATGAAATTTTCTCTTCTTCAAATACCGATATATCTCGCGTATCAAACGGTTCAGTCATTCGCAAAGATTTATCAAATTTATTACCACTTTATGGTTTTACCATTGACGTGTAGCAGAAGACCGGATAAACAGTGGCTCTCAACATAGATCTCGAATAGAAACGTGCGCACCTTTATATTTCATATTTCCAAATGTTTCATTAGAAGGAGGGGGGGGAGGGAGAGAGAGAGAGAGAGAGAGAGGCCAACATACGTTAATACGACTAGCGTTATTTTTACTCTCCTTTATCTTTCGGTGTACTTTCGACGAAAGAGCAGTTAAATGTCGCCAGATCGTATTACAAATGGCTCGCTTTCGTGGGCGGGAAAGAAAGGAAAAATGACGACGACAGGAGCCCACGAATAGTCGATGCGCGTTCATCGAATGACTCACGTGTTTCTTTACTTCCGGATGTTTAACAGCATATCGAACTTGTCGATACACTTTTTCGAATACGAATTAAATCTTTCTTTTATCTTCATATTTTTGTTATACTTTTCAAATCTATCGCAATGCGTTGTACAATAGTAAAGTGTAACAGGAAACAAATGTACCATATGTATATGAAATCTACTACATCCGCTTATATAAAATTTCGATTCTCTTGAATCATTTACCACGATATCATTTATATCATTTTGCATCGATATCAATATTTCTATCGTCGATGCTAATATTATTTATTTTCTATATATTTTAAAGGATTACGTCTTTCCACTCGACGATCGAATCAATTATTTTTGAATAAAAAGCATCGCGCGAAAGAAGATTTTCGATATTTTTCGACTGAAAAATTGGTAAGGGGAATTAACCGAAGAAGGCGTACCTAAAGCTTCTGGTAGCGCCATCTGAACCACGAATTATGACGCTCTACGTATAAACTTTATGCGGTCGATAGCATTCCAATAACGAGTCATTCGTAGCGCTAGTTTTAAACTGTCGTTCCTTCCAGTAATACATAGTATTTTATTATTAACAAAAATACATCATGTGTCGCGAATGGACCCACCGCAAATTCATAAACTTGACTATAAAACATACCCCCTATATAAGAATATAATATTGTACAATTTTGTCCTACTTTATTAACCCATCCCGATTTGACCGGATGTTTCAAATACAAACTAGGCAGTATACACGCGTGATACAATAAGTCGGCTCTCGAATACGGAGGAATACTTGTAACAACACAACTTCAAGCTCCCTGCCGATAGAAAGAAGAATAATTAGCTTCTCTTTATTATTATTTTCTTTCTTTTCAATAGAGATCTTGATCTCGTTCAAACGTAACGAGAGGGACGAACGAATGATCGTTTTTGGGCAGAGAGAGAGAGTGAGAGAGAGAGAGAGAGAGAGAGAGAGAGAGAGAGAGAGAGAGAGAGAGAGAAAGAGAAAGAGAAAGAAAGTAATAATAAAGCTATTTTTTTCGTAGAGGGCGCGCATTATTGAAAAATCCTTATGTACATAGCCGCAAATATGTAAAACAATATTTCTTTGATCTCGACGAATGTTAAACATCTGTACACACGAATATGCACGCGCACATTAATTACGATTATTGTGCGCTTACTTATTATCTCGAGAGATTCTATTCTCGAGAAAGTAACCGCATAATTATCCCCTTTAATTCCTCCTCACGCACGCGCACGCGCACGCACACACACACACACACACGCGCGCACGCACGCACGCACACATACACATATATGTATATATCATTTTATTAGTGTCGTATTGACGGCATACCATCATATACCTCGATCTTTCTAGGTAATACAAAACTAATCTATCTATGTACAGGGCTGTACGAGAGACATCCAAAGCGAGCGAAATTGGTGGTCGCAATTTAATGTAATGCGAATAAAAATGAAGTTGAAAAATCGAACGAGCCGGTGGACGAGGAATCAGGAGTACGATTACGATCGTTCTTGGAGCGTACATATACACGCACAAGCACACAGTCACGCACGCACGCACGCACGCACACACACATACACACACAATATATATATATATATATATATATATATATATGTATATACACGCACATATATATGTATGTATGTATATATATAATTTTTTTTTTTTTGAAAAACATCGAGACCACGGTTTCCTTCGCTTTGCGCGACGTCACGGCATTTACGCACGGCCGCCCGCTCGCCCGACAGCTCGCACGCACGTACGTACGCACGCACGCACGCACGCACGCACGCATTCTTTTCCACGCACGAGCACAGACAGATTCACGTGGACGCGCGAGACACGACACAAGTTGCTACGCTTACGGTTGCATTGTTCCTCATCGTTTAACATTACTGCCCGTTCATTTATTATGTACAACATTAGACGCATCGCGAGTTCGCTTATATATTCCACTTTAACGAGCCAGATATTCTCACGAAGCTATTCGCTCGAGCAAGTCGAGATAATAATATTCACATCGCAAATCTCATGGAATGCAACGAGGAAACGAGTAAAAAGAACGATGGAATAAGAAAGTTAACCGATCTCTAAGAGGATTTCCTTCCAACGTCACGATTCCTTCGATAGCGAGAGTTTTGCGGTAAAGTATTTCCAAGATACGGAAACGCGTATCTTAAACGTATCGATTAATTATTATCATTTGATTGAAATAGAGGAAGAAAAGAAATCCCACGAGAGACGATATCGCGAGACGAAATCGTCGTTATCGATTGCGTACTACTTGTAAGCATCTGCTTTTCTTGTACGCACGCACTAAGCACGAATGGACCGGTCGCGCGCTTCCCCCTTTAATCTCCTCTTTGAAAAGACGCGTTTCGTCCAACGATATACGTCCGTATACTTGGCACGGGATAATGAGGAAAGAAGAGGAAAGTATAGGAAAGAGGATGAAAAAGGGATGTTCGATCGCTTAAAATAAGCGATTTTTTTCCTTTCGTCTTTAACTTGAATACGGTCGATTTTGGAAAAGTACTTATTAGGGCGAGGAAGAGGAAGGCAAAGGTAAAGGTTAAGGGCCGGCGGAAGGGGCGAAGGGATAAAAAAAAGAAAGGTACGAAATATAAAACGAGGAAGACTAACGAGCCAAGTAGGAGAGATCCACGTTGCGGGTATCATTTTAACGAGCTCTCGATGCGACTCGAAGGCATTTGGCGGCAAAGAAGAGGAAGAACAAGGACGATCACGATGAATTTCTTGCTTGGGTCACTCGTTCAAAAGATAACCTTTTCGAAGATTGAATTCCGTCGCTGCTAAACTCTCTCCCTTAACGTAATAATCCGCAGCATCCCTCCTTATCGTGCCGTTGCTGGCGATATTGCCATTCGAGAGGACGCCGTTCGCTCTGCCATTTGTTGTAATACCATTGCTGGTCACCTTTTTCGCTGTCCTCTTTTGTTGATAATTCTGCTGATAGAACTCGTTGAAGAGGAAGAAGAACATAACGGCGTGCATGCCGATCCACCAGACGAAGGCTTTAGGATAATCGCAGTCGATGAAGAGCAATTGGAAGGCGTGTATCATTATTGCTATGAATTGAATCATTTGGAAAGCCGTAAGATACTTTTTCCACCATAGGTACGGCTGAACTTTTGGCCCTAGAGCGGCGAGTAGATAGTACGTGTACATGACGATGTGCACGAAGGTGTTTAGTAATCCGAAGAAGGTCGAGTGACCGCCTGAAACGATGATTCTAAATTATATCAGATGGAACGCGTATATCCGTGTATATCGGATTGAAATATTTCTCTCTCCCTCCCTCTCTCTCCCTCTCTCTCTCTCTCTCTCTCTCTCACGCTCGGATGACATACCGGGAGTGAATTTGACGCCAAACCAGACGGACATTGGCATACAGCCGTGATGGATAACGTGAAGCGTCGACACGTGGTTGTTCTTCTTTCTCAATACAAAAAAGATCTGCAAAATAAAGCATCGAGTCTCAGGGTTATTACTCGTTTCATCAGAGATAATTAGCGAGATCGTGCCGCTTACCGTGTCCATGAATTCCGTAAATTTCGAGAAGTAATACCACCAACTGGCGTGCACCATCTAAGATCATCGATAGATTAGTGTGATTTTCACTTATTTATCTTCCATCCGATAGTTCCATCATTTCACAACGATCAGTTTATTTCTCTTTCTTTTAATTTCGCAATCGGTATGATATTATGGCGCAAGTCGAGTATTCTAGTCTCGTCGTATGTTAAAAGAAATAGGAGAAAATCTATGAGTAACCACGAAGCTGGTCTACTCGTTACTCCCTCTATATACATACGTAGCGATGTTATGTTAAAACGTTAAACGTTTATGCGGGTGTATCTACCAAATACTACTATTACTAACTACTATTTGATGCTCTAAAAACTACTTGCTTTCTTCATCTAATTATCTATATTATCGTTAGTATGTTAGTTACGTGAAGTTAGCTTACGTCGAACTTACACATTTTATACAATTTCATTCGAAAATGTTCAAGATCGGATCGTAGATAATAGCAATATATTCATTATTTACAGTCGAATCAGCTGCTTAATCGGATCGATCAAACGTTACTCTCGTATCGAACTGTACTATCGAAAGAAATTGTATAATTTATTAGTGAGTACTTTAATGGGTTAATAGGGAACAAGACCTCTCACCCTTAGTACTTGGGGTCGTTCACTGTAGTCTACAGGTTGACACTTTAAAGAATACTCTCCAGTCAGCCATCCGGACATTCCTATCTGCAACCACAACCGTCAATAGGCTACTTGCCGATCAATCGAGAGAGAGAGGGAGAGAGAGAGAGAGAGAGAGAGAGAGAGAGAGAGAGAGAGAGAGAGAGAGACGATGATAATAGAGGAAAGAAGTTAGAATTTATACGAGATTTTATAGCGCGACGTGAGGAATAAAAGAAGAGAGAAAGACGAGAGAGAGAGAGAGAGAGAGAGAGAGAGAGAGAGAGAGAGAGAAATAAAATAAGACAAGAAGAAAAAGGAAGAACAAGGAAGAAAAAGAAAGAAATTAGACTAGAGAATATAAGCGTATAAGTATATACATTCGGATATGGAATATGAAGTTCTTCGAAAGTGATTGATTGAAATGGAAAAAAGCAGTATCCTTTTTCGCTTTCCTTTCGACCGTTCCATTCCTCTTACTGCTCTACCTACGAAAGTACAAGGATGTATTGTTAAAGAGAACGAATGTTCGAGGAAAAAAAAAAATGCAACTACATCATCCACGTCCCGTCAGCCAAGCATAATAGGATGAACCAATGAGACTACTGTTATCTACAACGACGAGTTCGTTACAGTCCGTAGTGGTCTCGTTGGAGATGTCTCATTCTCTTTTTCAAGATCGACGAGAATCCTCTCACGTAACTAACATCGCTCGTTTATAACTTACCTTTATTGCGGTCGGGCTGTTCGAATAGTCCACGGGCTGACAACGGAAACTATAGTGGCCCCACCATCCACCCATCAGGCACTGTATTTCCAAAATAAACGAAATTATGCTGTTCTAATATAAAAATCCGTGGGTGCAACGTACTCTCGGCTGGCCGATTTATCTCTTTCCAATCGGAGCGCTACCAAGGGGTAGCGCTAGAAGATATTCTCGCGTATCGAAGCGACAAGTTAACGAGCGATGGACGATGATATCGATAAATTCGTTAAAAGGTCGACGATTTATTTCCTTGACGTTGGAAAAGGATGAAAGAGGAGAGAGAGAAAAAAAAAAAGAAGTTTCAAGGACTTACCTCGTGGAAGAGCCACGCCGAGAAGATCACTTGGAACAAATTATAAACTATGAGAACGTTCGTCAGTTGAAAGGGCTTTCGATTTTCCATCAGCTTTGGTCCCAAAACTTTGACGATGTATACGTAAGTGAGACATATGAATAGAGTGGGAAAGGGAGACCTCATCAGCAGCCAGTTCGTCGTTCGCGTGTCTAGAAAAGGAACGAACGATACAAAAACAAAATAAAAAAAGGAGAATTGTCGAGCATTCGAATAAATAACATAAGCGTATTCGCGTATTATTACTTTCTTCGTAACCATTAACCCTCCCCTTAACGCATCTCCATCGCGTATTCGGCCCGCATCTCTCTCTTGCGCGTTACGTTTCCTGCCTGTCCTATCGTCGAAATCACCCGACCCGCAGTTATATACCAACTTAGAATAAATACGATCGAACCTACGAACGCGTTCGACGCGATGATTCTTTACAATTCGTTAGTAGCATAACCTCGATGACACTCAATCGTTTTTCTTGTCCTTCCTACGACCCATTTTTTATTTATGATCCAAGTTCAAAAGTTAATTATTTGCAATTAAAACTTAACGTGCATACACGCACGTTCATTATAATTTATGAATAGTCACTTTACACTCACGTTAATGTAAGTATTTTGAATGTAAATATAATGAAACGTATCCTTTATATTCATCGTATTCAGTTTATCGAGTTATTCCTGCATCATTCTCCAATGTTTTGGGACGTGCGTGTTGGACTTTGCATAGAACTCGATGGAAATATCTGCGTGTCGCAGTAACGGAAATTGACGCGTTCTTTACGAACCACGTCGAGCACATTTCTACGAAGAAAACGCACGACACGCTCTTCGATACTTTGAAAAAGTAAAAATATCATCGACGTATTAACGATCGTTTAAATTGCTAATTATCGACAACGATATTATTAGGATCTAGTGGATATATCCATTGAAATCCATCTACGTTTATACGAGTCAATAAATAATTCGATAGAAAAGGAAACATCCATAAAGATGGAAATTGCAATAGAATAGAGCTTATTAACGAGACTATAACGCGCGAAGGACAACTACTCTTTATACTCTTTCGACCGACGTCGAATCTTCTTCTCGGTAAATTAGCGATTTAACGATAACATTCTTTTCTCTTTGGATCCGTTCGATCGTCGTTCCTTCGGGGGAAAAAAAAAGGAGGAAGGAAGAAGAAGAAAAATAAATGAAACAAGAGGGGCGGGGGGGGGGGGGTGGAGGAAAGGAGAAAAAAGGGTGGCGGGGAAATAACATTCTAATTTTGTTCGTCGTACGACCTTAACGATCTTCGTTAAAATTACTTTTGCGTGACGTTATCAAATAATTAGATAGGAACTTTCCGCGATAGTCGCCGTGGGAAAAAAAGAAAAAGAAAAAGAAAAAGAAAAAGAAAAAGAAAAAGAAAAAAAAACGATAAAGAATAATGACATTATCGGTCGAAACGATCCCGTAAATATGCATGGCAATTAAGTAGTTTGATTCGACGTTTAGATCGAAGGAAAAAATAAAAGAGCATAAAAAAAGATCGAGGCGATAACGATTAGGAAAGACTCGTTAGCTCCGACAAGTTATCGAAACGAAAATACGAACGAGGAAGGATCGATAGAGGAAGCGATCGAGCGTGTTTCCGGGTCGCGTCTCGAAGGAATGACCCTGAAGATCGGACGACACTCGTGTTCTTCCGAGGACTCCGCTACGACGAGCATCGAAAGTTAAATATCTCTCGTGGAACATATACCTATGCGTATACACGTAGGTGCGTTTGTTATATGTTAAACGGGATGGGTTCAAGCGCGTACATACCTGCGTGTTTGTCCAAGATCTCGTGGAACCGGTCCACGTATTGCATTATAATCGACATTTTGTTTAAGGACGAGGACGGACAGCTTCGTCCTGGAAATCCAGAACAAAGGCTCGGCACGTATCCCTCCTGAAACAAAGAAATCACGTTTTGCGAATAAATGTAGATATCCGCCGAAGGTATAAACGATGAATAATACGCTTACGAATTCGTTCTATACTCCCGTACGGAGGATTTACACTACGAATAACAGACGACGTATCGTCTGAATTACGGGGACCGCGTATGTTGGCTCGAATATAAGAGAAATCTCGTAAGTATTTTCTATCGAAAGATAGTTAGAGAGAGAGAGAGAGAGAGAGAGAGAGAGAGAGAGAGAGAGAGAGAGCCGAGCGGCACATTGTATTCGCGCGAGGAAAGTTTCGTAAAGCGTCGACGGACCGGCCTGCATCTTTCTCGCTCGACGTACGTACACGACCTTTCACCTATTAATCTGTTCTTTGAGAGAGAGAGAGAGAGAGAGAGAGAGAGAGAGAGAGAGAGGTGAGGATGGGGAAAACGCGAAAGAGAATCGTTATTAAATAAAAAGTTCTTAAGATCAAAGTTGGCGCGACTCGTTATTACCTCGCGAAACACTCTCCTCTTATCCTCGAACTCGGATAACGATCGTTGGCGCGTGGAAAATTTTTCCCCAGGAAATAACGCCATTTCTCAGACAAAGTTTCGCGCGCGAAGAATCGCCTATGGCAGCCTCGACTTAGGTACTTACGGTAGCATTGCGATTATATACGCGAGCTCGAGCGCATTGCGTAACGTCCGCCCGGAGACGAGAATATTCTTCGTCAAACTTTTTCTTCGAAATTTCGAACCCGGACCTCATTTATTTTCATTTTCATAATGTGTAGTTTGCCTACGTCCATACCGGACACGTTAGTAGAATCGACCATGAATCGAAGCGACCTCGAATTTCCGTATTGCGATCGCGCGCCATTCACATAAGTTAAGTACCTGCGTGTCATAGGCACGCACACATTGTTCGTCGATCGATCAGGCCACGAGCGCTGTTTCGAGCTAAACGTTTACCTATATACGTTTGTTCGATTCCTTTAAGAACCCTTCCCTCGACGTTTTTCGATCCGTTATGAAAAAGGCCGCTGTTACGACGACTCGGTCGGGTGTCCATCCAAGTTTCTCAGCCGTTTTAACGTATAACGGTTGGGGGGGTATCGACGCTGAGAAATATCCGGCTCCTTCGTGCTTCTCTCTTTTACTCCGTCGATAGAAATCGTACATTTACCGCGTATGATCGCAAAGTCGTCGCAACCGATCCTTTTGCTCGCTTGCAAAACGAAAACTCGAAAACGCGTCGAGCAAACAAAATACCTTGAGAATATATTGCGAAAACAGTATACATTATAACGGGGCGAGCACGGAAAACGGGCCATGGCTTCCACGCGTTCGAGCTCAAACTCGTATCTGTCTGTCTGTCTGTCTGTCCGTCCGTCCGTCCGTCCGTCCGTCCGTTTTTTCTCGCAAGCGCGCGCGCGGGCGCGTGTAAGTGTGTGTGGGTGTGTACGTACATTGCAAAAGAGCGAGAGAGGATTGTATCGTTGCGTAAGAAAATCGTTCGTCGTTTCACGTTACGCGTTCGTATGTGTGCTACGAAACTGTCTATACCTACCTACCTACCTACCTACCTGCTTTTTCGTCATTTTATTCCGACGTATCGTCGGTCTCTATTAGGCTATCGAACAGCGAAAAAAAAAATTGTACGGGCGAGTTTATCGACTTCCCTTTGCTCCTCGTCGGCTAATTTACTTAACTTTTCGAAGAGAGTCAATTTTTATCGATAAAGGTATTAATTCGAATACGTTTTTCAAATTTGTATACGCCTCTGAGAATCGTGGAGGAGATTAAACGATGATGTGACCGTAGGAAAGCAATTGAGTTCACTTTAAACTTAAAGATGACAATTAGAGGCTACATCGAGGACGATGCGTAGACGTACGTAGAGCGTAGAAAAAAGGCGAGCGGTTTACGTTTCTCTTACCTTCAAACGAAAATTGTATTCTTTATATATTCGATCGATCCAAAGTATTTCATAATTTGGGGCGATAGGTTTGTCCGGTATAACGTGGGAGGAAGGAAACTGGCGCGAGTCGTGCCAGTTATATTGGCACGCGCGACACGATATTAGAAAGAATGATTAAGATGAAACGGGGCAAGGTTGTCGTAACGTGGATCGCACAGGCACACACTCGCACGTGCGCACGCACGCACGCACGCACGCACGCACGCACGCACGCACGCACACACCCACTAGCGTGATATTTAAGAGATAAATATCGAACGGCAGAGAGACGGGCCCTCGTCGTTCTCGCACCTGTAACCTCTTAGACGGCGCGCCTCCTCTCGCAACGGAAAAAGTCGTCTGGATATCGAGCACTAGTATGCACCATCGTACCCAGCAGCCACAACGGCGAGGAGCGAAAGTGCATAGCTGAGAGAACTCGCGACTTACGGAGTCTCGCGGGTGCGCGCGAGCGCACCGTGCTGCCATAAGGCCTAACGTATTAATGGCACCGCGTGATGCGACGTCGTGACGAGGAAAGAGAGCGGCCTACGAGTCGAGCGCAACAGAGAGAGAGAGAGAGAGAGAGAGAGAGAGAGAGAAACAATTCCCTTTATATAATCGCCGTATTAAAGTCTTTTCTCGACGACGACGACGACGACGACGACGACGACGACGACGACGACGACAAAGAGACGCGAAAACACTAACGCGGTCTCTTTTAACTTTATCTCTTTAAACGAAGACATGACGTTTTCGTTTTAGCATAAGTAAGTTTCAGTGATATCTCCGATACTCCGACGGACGTACGTTTCGCAAAATTTGTCGGCTAACACTAAGACAACGGCGACGGCGCCTCCGCCTCCGCCTCTACCGACGACGACGACGACGACGACCAGTGGTCGAGAGAAAGCAAGATTCGATTTGTTTCAGAAAATTCACATTCGAGTGTCGCAATCTTCTCTCACGTAATAAGTAGAAAAGTTGGCGAGTTAGCGTGCATTCGCGTGTCCCGAAATCACGGACGGAGGACACCAAATTTTGACTTTTTCTTCTCTCTTCGTAACAGATTTTAGCATCCTTCTTGGCGTCGAATCTCTGTATATCTCGTCGAATGATTTATCGTTCATTATCGTACGTAGCTCGCGATTTATCGTAATGCAAACGCGCAAAAACGACGATCCGTGCGTTATCGCTCTACTCTATCACCGTAGCTTCTTACCGGCACTCGTTGGGAATCCGTGTTAATACGATCGTCTAAAAAACCTTTATGGAGATGAGTCACGTATAAGAAAAGACCTAACCACTTAGGTAGGTACTACTAAAAATTTATTTCCCTCGTAGTCGAAAAGTTCTTTGCTTTCAAAATCGACTCGATTTCGACTCGGTTTTGATTCGGCTTCGCATTCGAGGCACGACTTGTATCGTTCGCGGTACGTACCTACAATGTCAAGATGTTTGCGCGACCCAGGTAAATAACTTTTAAGCGTGTGCAAGAGCGAACCGATAGAAAAGAGGAGCTCGCGTTTCGTAATCCTTGAGACATCGTATGTTTTGTAAACGTTGTGCCAATCGCCGAGTATCTCGATTTACGCGACGAGTATGTGCTTTCAAAATAAGGTCAAACAATCGATAGTAGTACTTTTCATAGCGAGAAGAGCGATCCTTGCGGAACGAAAAAATTTTTATATATATATATATATATATATATGTATATATTCCTCCTACGTTTCCTTCCCTTTTCTCGGCACTTCTCGTTGGTAGAGAAACGAACGTACGTACGTTCGATCGATCGAATCGATCCAAGATATAACGACAAATCGTTTAACGTCTGTGAAAGACGTCTTTGTTGGCCGTTCAAAGTTAGGTAATAATCTTTCGACAAAAATCAATTTACGAGGTATATATCTTTGACGAACGAACATACGTTGATACAAAGAGATCCTATTTGAGTTTACGCTACATTAAGTATAGCCACCGAGAAGTGGATTTTAAAAGGCGGCGCCGCGCAACGTCACGTTGGAAGGAACCACTTCGTTCCTTCCCATCGCTACGGTCTCACGATAGTTTACGTATTTTATCGCGCACGACGACGACGGGTCGTTATCCTCGAAGGCGAGCGCGCGATTTATTTTTCAAAGATAGGGAGGGATTCGCGGACCGACCAAGTCGAAGAAACCGAGAGCCACGCGTTACCTTCGAAGGATGCGCATCCATCGAATCCGAACGCGTTCTACGTTCGCAAAGAGCCGATTCAACGAGATGACTTCGATACTTCCTTATCGGGTATTACAAACGGTAATCACGTCGAACGACGAAAACGACTTTATGTTAATTTTACTCGTGTAAAATGAAAATTAGACTTTGTAAATATCGAGGGGAGTATGACGAATCGCGAAAGAAGTAACGAGTTGATTTCTTTTTTTCTTTTTTTCTTTTTTTTTTTCCTATTCGAGAACACGTGTCGAAGTAGTAATCGGAGATGGAGATAGATATACCGATACAGAGAATCGAAGATACGATATAGATATGCGAGATATGGATAGCGTCGAGGCGATACGCCATACTATTCGAAATTACTCTAAAGTATTTATTAGATAGTAGGAGGAAGTTACCGTTTAAGGTGCACGGTCGACCTTGTGCCGACGACGGCCCGTCGTCGTCGGTTGGCAAATCGTAAAGCTTACCGCGGTAAAAGAGACGTACAGATAACGCCGTCGTAATACCGGCGAAAACTCGCTCGTACCTATTTCGTTTTCCTAATCTTATATACGTAATCGATCGCGGAACTCGATAACCGCGTCCACGTATTTTCTTCCAACGTCCAGACGTTACAAGATATATCGAACGAATCTTCGTTTCCTTCCTTTTTCGAATCAATATTTTCATTGGGTTTTATTCGATGACATAACGACCCATTCCCATTCAAATCCCAAAATTCGATATACGTACGAGTTACGCCGCAAGACGAGAAAAGGATTAAACGGAGTTGGAAGAAATACGTACGTATAATGACTTATTCTCGCGTTCGCCGTAGACAAAACGAATTTGTTTGGAGCCAAGTTACGTGTTCTCGTGCCCCCCCACCCCCCACCCCCATGGAACGGCCGAGCTTCGCAAACGATTATAAATACGTCCGTTAAATGCCCTCACGGTCCTTTCTCTCTCTTCCTCTGTGCGAATCGAACTCGAATCGAGTGGCCACGTGCGTGTATCGGATCCAACAACAAAGGGATCGTATCGTTCTCGGATAAGATTTTTCGCCGCATCTTCTCTCTCTCTCTCTCTCTCTCTCTCTCTCTCTCTCTCTCTCTCGTCTCTCCATCTCTCATTGATACTTTTCTCGCGTAAAACGCAAACTCGTGACAAGCTATGAAATTTACCCAAAATTTATCGTATAGCAATTACAAATCGAAGAGATTCATCTTTTTCTTTTTCTTCTTCTTCTTGGATTAATATTAATGAAACGTAAATACGAAATAAATATTTAAATCGACGAATTCGAATAGTGGCGCGAACGATGACACATTTATCGCTTACCAAAATATCCAGGAAAGTCCAACGTAGTCTCGTATGCGTAATAGCTTGGCGTAATAGTGCTGATTTTATAAGAACTCGACGCACACACACAACCGTTGCTCGACAACACTATGAACGAAATAAACCGATCGAACGACTTTCTCCTTTCTTCCTTCTCTTCGACTTTGTTTCTCTCTCTCTCTCTCTCTCTCTCTCTCTCTCTCTCTCTCTCTCTCTCTCTCTCTTTCCCTCTTTTCTTTTCCTGCTTTTATAATCACAAATTTGTGTGAATAATCACGATCAAGCGTGGAGAAAAGGAAAGAAAACGAAAAAACAATGAGAAAATGTATAAAATTGGCCACCGAGAAAGGACGGCGAGTGGCGATAAGATAGAGAGAGGGTATAACCTATCGGTGAAAAAGATACAACTATATACATATATATATATGTGTGTGTGTGTGTGTGTGTGTATATATATATATATATATGTATGTATGTATGTATGTATGTATGTATGCGGAGAACGTGCTAACCGAGCGCGCGACTTGCGGACTGACAGGGCCGACGTCGGTTCATTGCTTTTAACCGAGTCGCCATGTTGATACACACGCCTCCCCGCCGTCCCATCTACCTTCCGCGATGTCACGCTCTTCTTTCCACTCTCTTATCGCGCCGAGGAGTATCCGTAAACCTCTTAATCGTGCCTACACGTACGTACATACTACTCTACGTATTATCTACGTAAATATACGAATTTAGTCGAGCATTGAAATTAAATAGTCTTCGTCTTCGATGCCTTCTTTAATTGCACGAGATACGTCGATGACGTCAAAGAGAAAATTGGCAAGGAAACGAGTGGCCATTAAGCGATAATTTTTTTTTTTGTCCAATCGTAAGCGGGTCGAGGCTGGATCGGTTGCGATCGTCGATTAAACAAATTTTCCGGATCGTAAGAAAATTTCTAGGATATATATTTTACTCGTATTTTGATAATTCTTGATAGAAAAATCTAAGGATCGATTTGAAACAAAAGCGTCGTTCGTACGAATAGGTGGACTTTGTACCAACGGGTCAAGGTATCTTTCGACGGTCGTCTCTTTCCAAGCGATATCAAAGTTCAGAACGAATCGATCGATCGATTCTAAAAGAAAAAAAAAAAAAAAAAAAAGAAAAACAACCGTTTATATTTTCAAATACGTCAGGTAAGCTTACGTCGAACTTGAAATTAGAGGGACGGAAACGGAGGCAATTTTGCGTATACCCATCGGTCATATTCGCGGGGCGCACCCTTTTTACTTGTACGCGTTAAACGGGAACGTTCGTTCGACGTATCCTTCGTAAAAGTCTAATCTCTTTTCGATTATTTCGATACGACATCTTTTCGAATCGACACCTCGGATCCATACCCCCTGCTAACCGATCCTTAGGATTCATCAATATTCGTAGACCAAACGCGTCGTATATCCTTCTTCCGGCAACGAATAATTACATTCATCATCGTAATAAGTTCTTTTGAAAATCTTTCGCGCGAGGAAGAAATTGATTAAAGAGCGAGCGACGTAATCGGCGAGAGGAGGAGAGGGGACGCAACGATCTATCGGATTTTTTCAAAAGTAACTATCGTTGGACGTATCCGATCGATGGATGGTATTCCGTACTTATTATAATAATTGGCATCGCACGCGCGAAACGTTTGCTAAACGACCTCTTTTCGACACCGAAACCGCCGCGAGTTACGATCTTTCGTAAGATATCCACGCAATTTTCTACGCGCAAGAATCGAGAATCGGACGGCAAAGACTAATTAGACGTTTGCCCGATGAAGGAAGAAGAGACGAATCGCGAGGAGGAAGATTGGTTTCTTTCGACCCGCGACGTACGTTTCTACTTCCTCCGATCCGTTCGATCGATCCTATTATCGATCGATATAGACGTTCTCGAATCTCGTCTGAAAGATGTTAGTAATAAAGATAATTAGTAAGGTAGGTGGAATCTACTGGAGGAGATAAATACGCGGTCTCGCTCGAACTTGGCTCGAACGGACGGACGGACGATTACGGCGATCCTATTCTAAATTCTTCGTTCGAACGTATCGTCGTTATTCGGGTGAAGAAAGATCCTCTCGGACGACCTTGTCGAGCGCTCGTGAACGTTCTTTTTTTCCTTTTCTTCTTTTCTCCTTCGAGTCGTGCAGGCACGAGCAAGAAGTTTGCCGGAGAACGCGCGTTCTCGTCGGCATCGCCGAGGCTCCGTGAAATACGATCGAGAGTTATTCGAAACGTCGCGAGCGATCGGCAGAAAATTTCTGATGCCGCCCCGTATGTCTTCTTCGCTATAAGAAAAAAGCTTCAAAAAAAAAAAAAAAGAAAAGGTGGAAAAAAGTTGAATGACAAGGCACAATCGACGCCGGATCGAGGAAGAAAGGGAGAAGCGTTCGTTGGTACGAATCGTCGTCGGACTTATCGGTCGAGCGTTTACAATATTATATCCGACTGCGTCGAATGCGACGCGGGGAGTCGTTCGAAGGCCACGTTCTTCGTAGAAGCCCTCTCGTGCATCTACGCGATCGGAATATGTAAAGGATCGTGTTCGGAGTCGTGCGTCGTTATATCCATAAACGTGATTCCAGACGCGTTCGTAAGTTCGTTTCTTTCTTTCTTTCTTTCTTTCTTTTTCTTTCTTTTTTTTCTTTTTTTTTCTTTTTTATTTTTTTTTTTTTTTTTTTTTTTTAATGCTTGGTTCGGCGATCAGGTTCTCTTTCCGGCGGGGAGACGGAGAGTAAGAGAAAGGATGCTTTTCGCGCGAACCAAAGGGAAACGAGAAAGTTGGGAGGCCGCGACAACGCGCTCGGCAATCTACGAAACGATAAGAATTTGTATAATCCGGAAGAAGCAATTCCCCATCGGGGATATAAGAATCTCAAGGTTTCGCGAGACGGCGAATCGTAAAAAATCGGCCGTGTCTCGAGCGATTACGGTCGACTCCTCGCGATACCTTCCTCGAAACGTTTTAAAGATAATCCTGAAATTCTATTAGGAAAGACAACGAAATTTCGTCATTCTTCGAACTTTGAAGGACGTTTTTTTTCGGAGAAAAACCGGTTCCGAACGATCGTTTCCGGTTCGAATAACTTTGCCGGATAACGTCTATAATGTACGACAAACGAAAGAAGAAGAAGAAGAAGAAGAAGAAGAAGAAGAAGAAAAAGGCACCGTCTCGAGATCGCGCGTTAAAAAATTGACGGTCATCGCGTCGTCGGTCTTCCTCTCTCCCTCGATGCGCCCACGTAGGATAAGGTAATTGCGAATACGGGTTAGGATGTCGCGTCGAGTGCGCTTCCGTTCCGCTTTACTCTTGCTCCTTCCATTCGAATCGCGAAGCGTATGCTCGACGCACGCGCCGCGATATCAACAACGGCCGTCGAGGAACGCGCGCGCGCGATTTAGTTATACCCAAGGAATCGAGGCCGCGTTCCTCCCCCGAAATCTAAACTGCAGTTTTCCTAGACCGTCTGCGACGATCAACGAAAATTCCTAATAATAGACGATGACTAAGTCGAAGTTATCGCGGCCTATTTTAATCGCCGTCGCCGTCGACTCGGCAAACGCAACGCGAGCACCACCGGGCTTCGCACTTTTCCCGATCGATCGCCTCGATCCTCTTTTCTTTTTGAAGATCAACAGAATTTGCCGATCATATACGACGGATGGCGGAATAAAACAAGAAAAAGGCAATGCATGCGATTCTCCGCAATACGCGCATTAAAGAAATAAACTTAGGACACTTTGGCGGAAAGGCAAGGAATGTTCGACGGCGAGAGGGTGGGAGGGCGAGGGAGTGGGAGATGGAGAGGGAGAGAGAGAGAAAAGAGAAGAAGAAAAAAAGAAAGAAGAAAGAAGCCAAAAGGAAGGAAAGACTCTCGAGCGTACATACCAGCGAGGCACGGATTCGATCTTTTTCCCCTATCGCCTCCTCCTTTTCCGAAGGAAGACGACGACGCACGGTCTCTCGATTAAAGCTCAGCCTTATTTCCTCGACACATTCGTCGTCTTATCTTTCGGAGATAAGTGTACCCCCGAGAGAAAAGTACGAGCCTTCCTCCCCGGAACGGAGCCGAAGAACGCACGCACGCGCGCGCACGTTTCTTCCGCACTCACAAATTTTCTAACCTAGAATTTTGGCCCGACACATCGTCGCGTGCACGCGCTCCGGATAAATTTTCGCGCTATGCCCTCGCTACAAGGAAGATCGAGTTAAAAATATATCGGGCGGGGCTCCGTCTTGGTTTGCGTCTTGGTTGCGTCTTCCTCCCACTCTTCTCTCTCTCTCTCTCTATCTCTTTTCCCCTATGACGCGAGTAAGACACGAACGACGGATTCGTTACTTCCTTTTAACAAATAAATCCTACGTTCGGAGATTAATACGTTGAGATCGTACGTGCGACAAAGTACCCGAACGAGAGAGAATCCTTTTAATCGTACGAACGAGATAAAACTTTAATGACAACATTAATTTTTGATAACGCTTTGGCAGAAGGACTTTGGAAACACTCGTCGTACAAGTGGATTCCCATCGAGAAAACGGCATTAAATTATGGCTTCGTGCTAGCGCATGCGTCTGGGTTGCGTTCTAACCTTTTCCAACGAGTCTACGATATCGACGGATCGTGATTAAATTGACACAATCTCGTCAATAACTCGAATACGTTCGATCGTAGGCGAAAACGCGATTATCTTATCGAATAAAACAAGGTCGTCGATTCGTCGACGGGACGGCAAGTGGCTACTGGCCATGTGCCTTTACCTTCTTAAACGCGATCGATCCTCTTCCCCTTCTTTTCGACGACTGGAGTACCAGTCTTTGTCCTAGTCCTCATCCTCCTCCTCGTCGTCGTCGTCGTCGTCGTCGTCGTCGTCGTCGTCGTCGTCGTCGCCACTGCCGCCGCCCTCGTCCTCGTCCTCGTCCTCGTCCTCGTCCTCGCCCTAGCCGTCGATTTTACGCAAATTTTTATTACGAGTATCCAAACAATCATCGAATAATCCCAAATTCTAACCTTATCGAGGAGATAAACGAAAAAGCGCGGGATTACATTTTGATTCGATTCCTCGTCCAGAGATGACGCGGACTCCAAGATATCACCTATATAATTGTCGTTTCTCGGCGCTTCGAGTATTTGCATTTTCGCGCGAATTACAAATACGTCGAGGATCGTCGAGAAGCACGGTAAAAAGGTTCGTGGAACGATCGACGCACCGTAGATGATCTACGATAATCAAATTGACGAGTCCTTCTTTTTAGCAACCATTGTACGAAACATGATCATTTATTCGTTTTCTTATATACTTGATTATGAATAAAAATATAACTCGCAATAAATAAACGATAAATAAATCTCTATTGACACCTCACAATTTACCAATGTTATTTCTTTCAAACTTTCTCTCGCCCATCGAATCACTTTGTTTCATTAATTCGTCTCTCTCCTTTGATCGGGCGACACTCATCCTACGGTCATAATAACAACTAATGCGTCTTTATCTCACCTACCTATTTTTAGCCATCTTTTATTCGTTCGATTCTAAAGATCGACGAGACGAATTTTTTGCCTATAATTTTGCCTCTTTTCTCAAGAGGTTTTGCGCGATACGCGTATCGAGCTTTCAAGGCAAACTCTCTCTCTCTCTCTCTCTCTCTCTCTCTCTCTCTCTCTCTCTCTCTCTCTCTCTCTCTCTCTCTCTCTCTCTCTCTCTCTCTCTCTCTCTCTTACTCGCAAGGACCTCTCGGGAGACGTCGTTTCTTCGATCTCGCTTTATTCTCGAGCAATTCTCCCCAATTATGTACAAAAATATAATGAGAATCGATAACCGTTACAGATTTCGTATCGTTCAAACGACGTTAGGTACGCGACGATAGACGGACGCATGAAACCGTCCTCTCTTTTTCTGCTCTCCTCTCGTCGAGAGCTTCGTCCTTCGAAGCACCTTGCGACGAGGACCGACATTGTTATTCGTGTATTCCTCCTTTTTCTGTTTTTTTTTTTTTCTTTTTCTTTAAACGATCTTCGTCATCGGTCGATTCTAAAGTTTCGTTATAATCATCGTTATACGTATACCTTAATCGTATCTTTTTTTTTTCTTTTCCTTTCTTATGTACAAAGATATATCGGTCCTTCCTTTTAAATCGTTACAATGTCGAGTTTCTCCCTTCGCGCGTATTATCCTTTAACGATTATTTATTTATTTATTTATTTATTTATTTATTTATTTATTTATTTATTTTTTTATCATTCTTAGAGTAAGAACACAAAAGACGGGCCACTTTCCGACGCGAAGAATAAATTCCATTTGTTTCTACACCGATTCTTGTGCCAACGATACGTTTTACTCCTCTTTCGGCTAGTCTCGCTCGTTAACGGATTCGAATTTTCCCACGCGAATACGCCATCGAAATATAATCTTTGTAATCTCGATCCTTTTTCTTTTTTTTTTTTTTTCAAACTTTCAAAGGATCCTTCGAGTAGACGCGCGTCTTATATAAAGTGCGTAACGCGCGCGGGGGAGGGGCGATTCGCGTGAGGATTTTTCGACTTTTGCCTACCGTTTGCTTTCGTTTCTCCTTTCCCGTCGATTCGTCACTCTTTCTCTCTCTCTCTCTTTCTCTCTCTCTCGCTCGCTCTCGCTATCGCACGGCCGCTCGTTCGCAACATGCGGAATTTACAAAAAGTTTGCACAACGAAATTGCTCGCGTACATAGTAGTTTATACTCGATGTCGACAGTCAAGCGGTCAAATTCTGTTCCATTTTCTCTCTCTCTCTCTCTCTCTCTCTCTCTCTCTCTCTCTCTCTCTCTCTCTCTCTCTCTCTCTCTCGTGAAAGGTGTACACTGTCGTCGTCGGATTACGCACGAATTCTGCATTAAATGATCGATCGAAGAAAGAGAAAACGCGAAAGAGCGATCAAGGTACACGTTGTACGTACGCTCACGTACCTCTATCATTCCTATCTTTATTCGTCAAATATTTAACCCTCTCTCTCTCTCTCTCTCTCTCTCTCTCTCTCTCTCTCTCGATCGTTGACCATTTATAAATAAAACGTTCATCGAAATAGGAATTGTACAAATGTCGGGGATTTAAGTGCGAGTTTACGAAATTATAAACGTTTCCTTTGTTCTTTCTCCTCTTTTAACTAAGCGTACGTATATTATACGCGTTTACATTGGTTCTTCGCTCGTTTCCGGCCAATAATCGAAAAGACGTGGAAGGTATAAAGTTCACCGATTCTTATCGGAGCCTCGCTTCGATCACGTTTAGCACTTTCATATTTATACGCGTACACACGGGCGGATGTATAATAATACTAAATAAAAAGCGAAACAAAAAAAAATAAAAAATAAAAAATAAAAATAAAAACGATAGTACACGCTTCGGTCAGATATGCGTCAAACGACACGAAGAGATTTCGCTGAAGGGAGATGAACCCGAGCAGGTACGACGGAAGATATGCCGGTATATCCGTGGCGATAACGTACGTGCGATACGACCGAAAGAAGACGTACGTACGGGGGGGGGAGAGAGAGAGAGAGAGAGAGAGAGAAAGGGAGAAAGAACCTTGGACGACGGACAGGCTCTGGTACTCGAGAGTCCGGTTCTCGGGTTTGTCCTTTCCGGCGATCTCGTCGAACGATCATCGAAAAGTTCTTTCTTTGAAAATAAACGACGGTTCTCCGTAATTCGCGCTATCATAGAAACGACGGTATAGCAACGTTGGAACCCGCGCTCTATCGCGCGGTCCACGCAAAGGGGCCAAACACGCTTAACGGTTAGATCAGACGTGAAAGCCTTTGTACGCGATAGGGGCCGGGATAGAGAGACGCGACACGAGACGACGATTATTCGGATCGCGATGAAACGAGAATTAGATTTTCTATGTATTTACGTTCGTTACGTTCGTTACGTTCGTTACGTCCGTTTCTACGTGTAAGCGTGCAAGCTTTCAAAGATAATTCCCATTTTATACGGACGTAATGGATTAAAATCGGATACGAAACGTCTCAGGCGCGTTTGCGATGAGTGACCGCGAATTTTTTCTTTCTTTTCCTTTTCCTTTCCTCCGGTCGTTTTCAAGAAACGAGTGACCAAAGCCGCACCTCTATCCCGCGTCCATCTCGAATCCTCGTCTTATTTCGTTGAGTAAATGCCTCTCGCAAATCGGTGCCAAGTGGGACAGTTACTTCGAAATAACGCCGCGAAACGTTATCGTTCCTCTACTTTATCGAGATTTACCGTGCGACGCGTCGATTTTCATTTTGTTCATTTTCATTTCGTTTGAAATCGTTGCTTTGACGCGACCTTCCCTCCATTTTTAGAATCGATAAAGCGATTACGTTTCTCGCTTTTACTTGCTTACGCGAATAGACCGTTACAACAATTTATAGGCTTTTTTTAATCGTTCGTCGAAGGTAACGATAAAAAAACGTTTCCAAAGCGATTGCTCATTTCCAAAGTCGGAACATTTTTCACCTTGTTTCTTTTTCTTTCTTTTCTTTTCTTTTGTTTTTGTTTTCTTTTTTTTTTTTTTTTTTTTTGTTTTCCTTCGCGGTCGAACTTTATTTCCTTCGACATAGAAATTATACGCGATAGCGAGCGATAAGGGGAGAAATGTAAGATCCGCGAATCTATGGCAATGAGAAAAACGATAATGGG
The DNA here is from genome assembly GCA_918808275.2 of Dolichovespula sylvestris. Lineage (NCBI taxonomy): Eukaryota > Metazoa > Arthropoda > Insecta > Hymenoptera > Vespidae > Dolichovespula > Dolichovespula sylvestris. Next base: position 10,822,247 of record OU964964.1, read on the forward strand.
ATGGAAGAAGGTCGATAAAAGTCGTTTAAAGTCCCTCAAACAATTTTGATGCGTTCGTTCGATGAAAAATACGGAGAGAAAATAAATATATTTGCGGCAAACAAAATTAACAAAGATTTCAAATTGATCCTCATTATATTCGATTTCCCAAGTGTGTTTCCACGTTTCAAAGTATCCTTCCCGTGCGTTTAAATAAATGACTCTATCGCACAATCAAAGTCCGCCTTAATATTTATAACATGGGGGAAAAACATTTTTATTAACCAGTCTTAATATGCGAGAAATAGTGAATATGTCCGACCTTGGAACACTTTATCCAAACCATCATTTTTGACATTTTTTTTTCGGAAATTCGATAATGCTTTTCGCTGGTACGTACTTTTTCTTTTTTACATGAAATCCGTCGAAGCGAATCTTCGAATAACTAGTGAATTTTAACGTTAACGATAACGAATCGGAGGTCCGGCATTGGTCACATTCCTCTATATACTCTCTCTCTCTCTCTCTCTCTCTCTCTCTCTCTCTCTGCCTATCTTTATTCGAGAATCGAGTCTTTTCTCCATTTGACGAACGGTTTAACCAACGACTCTGCCATCTTCTTTCTTCTTCCCTATCGACGCAGAGGCACGCGTCGTTCGGTACGGAACGTCGTACGAAACGTCGTTTCGGTCAATGCCGTGGAAAATAATATATTAAGCCGAAAGACAAGAAAAGAAAAGAAAGGTGCGTTTTCCAACGATGAATTCAACGACGAGAACTGGTCTCACTCTCCCTCTCTTACCCGCAAGGATCTCTCGAGAGACGTCGTATCTTCGATCTCCCTTTATTCTCGAGCAATTTTCCCCAATTATGTACAAAAATATAATGAGAATCGATAACCGTTACAGAGTTCGTATCGTTTAGACGACGTTAGGTACGCGACGCGATAGATGGACGCATGCAACCGTTCTTCCTGGTCTCATCCAGTCGAACGGTCCGTCTTTCTCGACCGTTGCCAAGGACGATCGATCGCCGTTATTATATTTATTTATTGAACCTCGTTTCTTTATTTCTTCTTTAAACGATTCTCTTTACCATCGATCGCGATTCTAAAGTTTCGTTATAGTCATTATTATACGTATACCGTACCCGTATCTGTTTCTTTTTCTTTCCCTTTTTTTTTTTATGTACAAAGATATATCGGTCCTTTTCTATAAATCGATAGAGAGTCGAGTCTGCCCTTTCGCGCGCATTATCCCATTTACGTTTTTTCGTTTATCCTTTTAACAGTTAGGATAAGAACACGAGAGACGCGCGATCGTTTCGCGTTTGCGGGAGAAATAAATTTTTAATCGCGACTCCAGCAATCCTTGCGCGTCCTCCTCCTCCTCCTCCTCCTCCTCCTCCTCCTCCTATTTCGGTTAGTCTCGCTCGTTGATCGATTCGAATTTTCACGCGCGAATACGTCATCGAAAATGGATCTTTGCGATCTCGATACTTCATATTTGTCCAACATTCGAAGGATCCTTCGGATACACGCCTGTCTTCTTCGACGGGAAGCGAGAAGAAAAGAAGCGCTTTCTGCCTTAATTTTCTCAATTTTTCCCTACTTTTTCCGTTTGCTTTCCTTTCTCCTTTTCCGTCGACTCTTTTCTCTCTCGCTCGCTCGCTCGCTCGCTCGCTTCTAAGACGCGCAACTTGCAAAATACTTGCGAAACGAAATCGCTGACACACATATTAGTTTATGCTCCAGCCCAGGTCGACGGTCAAACGGTCAAATTCTTTTTCGTTTTCTTTTTCTCTCGCGAGTGGTTCGAAAAGAGGACAAGTGGATGCACTACACCGCGGTCAAGTCGTAAAAAAGAAGGTATTAAATGTGCTAAGGTAATTAAAGTAATCGATGAACTTTGATCGGTTGAAAACGTCGACGTCGAATTATGCACCGAACGATCGACCGAAAAGAGAGAGAATACGGAGAGAAAGAAGAAAAAAATGTAAGAGCGAACGAGGTACACGTTTATGCATGTATGTGTACACGTCGAATATTCATATCACTTTCAATTTGAGACCCCATTTATGGATAAAACTTTCATCGAAATAGGGAGTCGCGTAAGAGCGACAAATGTCAATGGTTTTAGTGCAAGTTCGTCATTTATAAACGTTCCAATTTCTTCTTTCTCCTCTATTTACCACACGTACGTATAACATTACGAAAGGATACAATCGACAAATTCTAATCGATCGCGGGTTCGTATCGATTCTCCGCTGGTACTCCTCGCGACAATCTAATTAAACGCGGAAGTTATCAAGTTCGTCGATCCTTATCGGAGCCTCGTTCCTATCACGTTTTGCGTTTTTATATGTATACGCGTACACGCGCGCAAACGTATAATAAAATACATCGGAGAAGAAAAAAGAAAAAAAAAAAAATATAGAATACAACAACGAAAATAAAAATGATAGCACACGCTTCGCTCGGATATGCGGCAAACGACACGAAGAGATTTACCTGAAATTTGGAGATGCACACGCGAGGAGAGATACAACGAGAGATATGCGAACACTTTGTACGATCGAAGAATGACGACGAAAGGGAAAGACAGAGAGAGGGAGGGAGGGAGGGAGGGAGGGAGGGAGAGAGAGAGAGAAAGTTTCGTAAACAACGGACAGACAGACGGACAGACGGACAGACGGACAGACAGACAGACAGGCAGACAGGCAGGTCCGGAAGAACGACGGTTCCATAAATCCAGCACTCGAAATTGTCCTTTTCCAGCGACCTCGTCGAACGATAGAAAATTTCCATTGAAAATAGACGACGGCCCCCTTTAATACGCGCTATTAGAAACGCTATAGTAACTTAGAACCAGCACCCTATCGCGCGGTCCTCGAATGTACGCGCGCGCACGTAAAGGGCAGGCAAACGCTTAACTCTACGACCAACGTTAAAGCATTTGAACACAATAAGGGCGATAGAGAGACGCGGACAAGACGACGATGATTCCGATGACGATGAAACGGAAAGTAGAGTCCGGGATAGCGATTGATTTTCTATGTATAATGTCTTATGTCTATGTCCTACGTGTAAGTGTGTGTTCGCGCGTGTGTGTGTGTGTGCGTGTGCGCGCGCGCAACACGTGAACGCGTTGGCGTGCAAGTTTTCAAAGACGATCCCCCTTACCCAACCACCCCACCCACTCACCCACCCGACCCTTTTACCAGCCGTAATACCTTAAAATCACATATGAAACATCGCACGTTTACGCTAACCGAACGTGCAACGGCAACTTACAAAAGACGAAAAAAAGAAAAAAAGAAGAAACGCACGCGAAGCAAGGGCGTGACTTCTTTTCTTTCAAATTTTCTTTTTCCTTTTTTTTTTTTTGGTTTCTTTTAGTTTTCTTTCTTTTTTTTCTTTTTTCTATTTCTTTTTTTTTTTTTTTTTTTTTTTTTTTTACAATTGTGCGCGTTTCGCCTCGTAATCCGCTCGTCCTCTCGGACACGTATCTAAGTCCGCTCTACGTATCTCTCGTTATTCGAGAATCGAGTCTTTCGTCCGTTCGACGAAAACGTTTCGACGCAACGACGACTTTGCCATCTTCTTCCTTCCTTCCTTCCTTCCTTCCTTCCTTCCTTCCTTCCTTCCTTCCTTCCTTCCTTCCTCCCTCCCTCCCTCCCTCCCACCCTCGCGACACCGAGGCAAGTGTCGCATAAATAGAAGACCTGGTACGCACGTAACGTTAGACGAAACGTCGTTCTCTACGAAAAGTCCTTTCACCAATGTTATTATGGAAAATGATGGATCAAGCTGAAGCAAGAAAAGAAAGGTGCGCTTTTTTCACGACGAATCCATCGACGGGGGCTAGTTTCTCTCTCTCTCTCTCTCTCTCCCTCTCTATCTATCTCGTCTCCGGCGGACGATGTGCGATCGTTTGGCAGCGACTGTCGTCTACGTTGCGTCAACGCGAATTATTCGCTGTTAACGGAATGTAAAATTCGATGAGACGAGCGGATCTTACGCGTCTCGAAGCTAGTCTTTCGACTTTCTTCGAGATGGCGGCACGGCCCTAAGCGAGCTTCTTTTCGGTGTTGTTGTTCGCCACGTAGCCGTTGTTGGTGCCATTGCTGTAACAACTGTTGTACTCTTTGTTGTAGATGGTCGCGTAGGACGATATGCCGTTTTGCTTCGGCTTAGTAGTCGGATGATAATCGTCGAGGACGGGCATGCACGCACCGTTGTTCGTGCCGTTTGCCGTGCTACGACGACTCCTCGTTTTCCCAACCGTGTATTTCGTTTTATAAAAGTCCGAGAAAAGACCAAAGAATAGGAAACCATGAAGACTTATCCAGATCATGAAGCTTCGAGGATAGTCGCAGTCCGTGAAGAGCAACTGAAACTGGTGCATCATGATCAATACAAACTGCACCTGAAAATGAAAAAGAAGAAAAAAAAAAAAAAAAAAAAAAGAACATTTTAGAGAGCGATCTTTGGACGACTCCTTTTTCTCTTACTAAACGCATCTAATATTACTCTTTTCTTTTCCCTTTGGAAATCTTTCCTTACCATTTGTAGCGTCGTGAGGTACTTCTTCCACCATATGTACTTTTGATATTGCGGGCCCATCGCCGCGACCATGTAATAGAAATACATGATTATGTGGACGAAAGTATTCAACAGGGCGAAGAAGGTACTATGACCACCCGGTGCAAACTTCATTCCCATCCATACGGAAAAGGGCATCACGCCGTGGTGTATCACGTGAAGGGTGGACACGTGCTGATTCTTTTTTCTCAGGATAAAGAACAGCTGCGAAAAGAGACGAGAATCTTCGTTAAAACGTTTTAAAGCTCGATCGGTTTCTAACAATCGATCCTTCCCATTCGTCGATTTACACGTAATTTAGTCATTACTCGTTTATCGCGCCGGTTATCTTTCTCGCACCCTACCCTCTCTCCCACCCCCACTTCCTATCTATTACGCTCTAGCTCGCTCCCTCCCTCCCTCTCACCGTATCGAAGAATTCGGTGAATTTGCTGAAGTAATACCACCAACATGTGTTCGCCATCCTGAGCGCTAACGGACTGGTCGAGTAGTCGACCGGTTGACAACGAAAGCTGTATCCTCTCGCCCAGCCACTCATCAGATACTGTAAACAGATATATACCTTGATTAATATTCTCTTCCATGCATATTTACCTTTTAACGCGCAGTATACTCGACCATTTAATAGACCATTTTTACTCGGAGGAAAAAAAAGAAAGAAAAAAAAGAAAAAAAAGAAAAAAAAAAAAACAATTTGATCGATTCGAAAGGACGTTTCAATATTACTACACGTCGTAACCGATCGCGAAAGCGCGAAAACAAAAGAATTCATAATTGCGTTCCCACGTGAATTGAAAAAAACAAGCTTTTATATCGCCACGGATTTAGCGATGATTAACCGGGGAGGGGTAGACAAAAATATTGGAATCACGAGGATCGAGTTGGTTACGTATTCGCGAAGGCACGCTCGGTGAGAAATCAATTTTTTACGCCTTTCTCAACGTAGCGCGAGTGTATTATAAGTATAGTTGGAGACTATATAATTGGAGAACGAAAGAAAGGAGGGGAAAAAAGAACGAGTCGGAAAGATCGTTTGGAAGCTTTTCCTTAAAACTTTCTACTAGAAAAAGAAGTTGATGTCGATACGAGACGTACGAGTCTTCGAACGTCCTATCAGCTACGTTAAGTTCGACGTATATTACGAACGGTCAGTATACTCGAAAGCATCGAAAATATCGACGACGATAGGAAAAAAGTAGAGACCCAAGAAGCTCGTTTTTATTTAGTTCTTTCTTGCTCGTTCGAAAAACGATTCCCAAACCCGTTGGAAATCTTTTAACCGAGACTTTTAGTCTTTATCACTTTCGTGGTAGATACTGGACCATCGAAGGAATAAGACGATATCGTCGAACGATGCTCGAGAACGTTAAATGGCGATAGCATTACGACTTTGATATAATTCGAAATACAAGCGACAAGGCGAATCACGCGAACGGGCCTCGTTCGAAGTTAAACTCGGGCTAGAAGGAGCCTTCTCTCTCTCTCTCTCTCTCTCTCTCTCTCTCTCTCTCTCTCTCTCTCGTTGGCGCAGAGAACGGGAGAAGCAGGAGGAGGAGATAGTGGAAAATCGTTTACGAGGAAGCTAGCGTGGCTTTTAGGTCACCGTACGAAGCGGCCCGACTACCTACGTATCGTGTCGTGTCGTGTCGTGTCGTGTCGTGTCGTACGTATAAATACACACGTCCACGGTACGTATGTGTACCGTGGGTGCTTGAGAGACACGCCTTATATACCACTCCGCTCGACCGAGCTATCAAAGCGATATCAATCCTTTGCGGCCGACCGTCGTTACTCGAAGGAATCGTCGTCGGTCGCTACGTACTTTTAATCCCCCCAAAACCAAAAGGTTCTTCTCTTCTCTCGTCCCTCCCTCTCCCTCCCTCCCTCCCTCTCTCTCTCTCTCTCTCTCTCTCTCTCTCTCTGTCTTTTATATCCAGCCACCCTCAAAGCTCTCGCGTCCCTAACATCGATCGATCTCGTGGAATAATCAGAGCACATGGCCTGAATAGACCACGTCGTCGTCGTCGTCGTCGTCGTCGTCGTCGCCGACGTCGACGTCGACGGCACCTCGTTTTCCTCCTCGTTGTCCTCGTTGATTTCGATCTTAACGCGAAATAAGTTCGATACGTCCGAAACGACGTTAATAGTATACGCGTATATAGACAAAGTTACAGAGGTTATCGATAGTTTCGAACGACATATGCGCGCCTGGGATATATCGTTATATTTCTAAATGTTAGAAAGAGAAACGCGTGTATTTCGGATAGCGCATCTCGCACGATTGTATCAAATAGGTTCGTTCACGACGACGACGACGACGACGACGTTCTTAGGGACGTAAACTCAGACGAGATAGATACGAAGGAACGATCGGTTATCATTTCGGTATTCCCGTCGGTCCATCTGCCAGGGGAATCGAACGAAAAGGACGAAAGCGCGAAAGAAAATAGGGAAAAGACGAACCTCTTCGAACGAACTTGACCGTGTTAACGACCCTGAAAGCGTCGGTAGGGCAAACGGACCGACGCGAGTCGCGAGTAGAGTCCGGTGCTCTCTTTTACTACTACTACGACTAGCATCGATGTGCTCGACGAAAGAGCTTTGCGAGGTTTGCGCGTCTGTATGGACGCATTGGGGGGCGCGGCGTACGATCAAAGTACTTACGTAGGTAGGTAGGTAGGTAGGTGCGTGTCAAGGCCGCGATGCGTGATCTCATCGCGTACGTAGCTTCGCGTAACATTCAACGTCGTACCGTCGTTGCTCCGTGCTATCGTAACGATGAATCGGTCGGGAAAGTATACTTTCAAGGCCGTTATCGAAAACGATAACGAATCTCTTTCGAGAATTTCATATCGAACAAGATTCTTTTTCCTTATCGATTATCAAAGAAAGATTAGCCATCCCCTTGCTAAATGATTTATTAATTACGAGATTAACGGAAAGCATCGCGATTCGAGATATATTCGAGATATATCGCGCTATGGTATTTTGATCGCACGCCTGACACGAATCGAACAAAAAAGAGAGAGAGAGAGAGAGAGAGAGAGAGAGAGAGAGAGAGAGAGAGAGAGAGAGTTTCATTTTAAAAGCGATAAATCTCGAGGAATTTTCTTCTCTCCGTGGGTACTTATTATCGTCTTGAGCGAAGAGCGACGAGCGACGGACGAACAATGGAGATTCTCGGGAAGCGTCGAGAGGAATCGAAAAGCGGTCAAAGTATTTGGCGCGACGTATTCGCTCGGGCAAAGTACGCGTATTTTAAAGTCAAACAAGATTCGTAGCTGGCAAACGCCGAGATAAGGAGATCTTAATATCCCTGTTACGCTCGATCGGAAACAGCTCCGGGCTAGCTACTACCGGAATCTCTTCTCGAGTTCGGCCTAGACGACGTCTATTTCTTACATCGAGATTGACGCGCAACGACCTTTTTTCCTTCTTAACTTACGCTAATCATTTTACACGATCCGTATTTATAGCGATTCGACACATCCGATATCTGCAATCGTACGTATTTAATCGTCTATCGCGAATCGAACTTAAAGATATCGATACCCTTATAAGCTTTTAACAATTTTATTAGAATCGAAAGGCGTTGGATAACGACTTTCATTGTTTGCGATAAGAGGATACTTTTTATACCATTGTCTCTTCGGAGAAGCTTAAATAATTGCCATAATTATAATCGTATCCGATGTATCATCACGAATTTACGTCTAAACGTGCTAACTTTGACGTATTTTACGAATAGCTCATACACCTTATTAAACTTTTCCTTATTTTTCTTTACGAACGAGCTAGATTTCGAGGCGGACTGTTTACCCAAATTGTGTCCCGTATGCGTACACGATACCTGCGACGATTAATAACGCTCGCGGCCATTGCCTGAGATCCGATTTATCGATGAAACTTTGTCGAGACTGAGAGAGAGAGAGAGAGAGAGAGAGAGAGAGAGAGAGAGAGAGAGAGAGAGAGGATAGGAATCCGATAGGGATATTTGCGTCGTTTAATCCACGTCGTAAACGCCCCGCTGCGTTTATGGCGTTCATTTGAATTCGATCAAAGGCCGACGCAAGAATGACGTCATCGAGACCCGCTAACAACGAAACGAGTTTAGAATATAGATTAAAAAATAAAGATCGATCGAAAGCTATAGGGGCCTTTTCTTTTCGTTTCTTGTTTTCCTTTCGTATCGAGTTCGAAATTATAGCGTCTTAGGATAGGCGCGACGCAACGAAAATACTAAAAGAGAGTCAAATACGCTAGTGCGTTCGATAAATTCAAAGACCCGTTCCTTCATCGACTCGATTAATCGCGAACGAACGACGATCGTGAGATTACGGCGCAGCACGGTCGAGTAATCAAGGATCGATCGTGATATCCGTTATCGATGCTTCCTTCGAGTAAAAGCTCCAACGTACCTATCTACGGCTACATAATGGGATATAATGCGATGTACAAACCTCGTAGAAGATCCACGTGGAAAAGAGTGTCTGTACGAGATTGTAAAAGATTAGGATACGTCGAAGATTGAACGGTTTTTTGTTTTCCATCAACTTCGGTCCTATTACTTTACTAAAGTATGCGTAAAACAGGCATATGGCCATCGTTGGGAAGGGACTGCTCATCATCACCCAGTCGTTTACCCTAGGATCTGAAAATAACCAACAACAAAAACGAATTAATACAAGTTACAATTGCGCCTCGTACACGGGTGGGATTTTTTTAAATTCGTCATCGCGATATCCATCTCTCCATATATTCGATCGTTTATTTCGGTTTACCCTCGTTTCCCAGGACAATGCCGTGATTAGCGTGACACGAATCAAGCCGGAGAACAATGGTCATCGCGATAGTCCGAGGCTAAGGGAACGCGGATAGAGAAAAGCGGAGAGAGAGAGAGAGAGAGAGAGAGAGACGACTGATAGTGGAGCAGAGAAAAAGTCATTATTCTCGTGGGTAGCCTTGGATTTCTCACATCGGGTCAACCACCTATCTCGCGCGTTTATTTACGCGTACAGGTAATGTAATAAAGAGAAAATTAACCGTTAACGCGTATCAGAATCTGCAAAGGTCTCGAAGGAGATAAGGAAGGCTCTGTTAGAAAAGAAAAAAAAGAAAAAAAAAAAAAAAAAACCAAGAAACGCCAACGGTCGTTAGAATCGGAAGGAGGATTTAGCTTTCTCGATCGAAATAATTTTCACGTCGGTTTTCACGGCCGGTTTTAGGGCTAAAAGCGCAAAGCGTGCGTCCTATCCCATATTCGATTATTCGCGCTGGCACGTAACGTTTCTTTCTAGTTCGAACCTAGAGGGAGTGGTATCTCTGCTTAGCCATCTCCGTTATAGCGGAATAAAATTTGTTGCGCGCTTTTTACCTAGGTAAATGGGGTAGCGGCAACTCTTAAGAGAATAAGAGCGCGCGCGCGCGCGCGCGTCGTCGGTCTTTCCAGTAAATTAGGTTTGCGCTCTCGCGTGACCTCGCCGCCGCCATCACCTCGGTTGCGCACGCGATGGCCACGGTCCACGCACCTACGTATATAAAAACGCGCCTATTTTCTGTTTCCTTCTCACGTCCTCACAACTCAAGCGCGATCCTCGGAAGGTCCGCGAAGAAAGCGCGCGACTTAGCCGTAGTAGGACGAATCGAGAGGGAGGATGCTTCTCGTCTTTCCGAGTTTCGTGCCAGACGCCGAGAGCGGATTATCGATTAAATGGGGGACCGAGAGAGAGAGAGAGAGAGAGAGAGAGAGAAAGAGACGAGACTACCATCGAGCGGGTACTTTACTCCGGTGGTAGTCTCTCGTTGGTGCGGATCGTGGAAGCGCAGCCAAGTGTCGGACGATTGCACAAAGAGCGAGAGCGAGAGCGAGAGCGAGAACGAGACCGAGAGCGAGGGTGAAATCGTCGAGCTAAGCCTCCTGGATGATCGTCGTTCGCTTTAGCGCCCCTGCTTCCGGGATGTGCCTAGAGTTTTCCAAGTGGCTAAAAGCGCGAATCCCCGATCGAAGCCCTCCTCCAAACTTTTTATTGCCATCTCTCTTCTCTCCCCCTCCCAAGAGAGCGCGCCGACCTCGGCTTCAAAACGGCCGCGTGCTCTCCTTTCTTTCCGTTATGACCCTAATTTTTTTCTCTCCCCCCCCCACCCTCTCTCTCTCTCTCTCTCTCTCTCTTTCTCTCGACGCGCACTGCTTCGACCACCGGACTACCTGGTTTTCGTCGGTCGTTCTTACGCTATCGCCGAAAAGTATTTTTATAAGAGCGATAATACCGAAAGAATATGAAATGTAAGGTGGTGGAAATAATACATAACCGGTACGAGCCCTTTTCCTTTACCCTCTCTCTCTCTCTCTCTCTCTCTCTCTGTCTGTCTATCTCCCTCCTCCATGCTCGTTCTTTTTCTTTCCTTCTTTCTCTCTAATTAAGGGATAGCATCGATCGAGAGAAGGCGCTTTAAGCGCAGAGCTTTCAAGGCGTCTCTCCTCTACTCGCGCGAACGAGTACGAGCCTAAAGGGAGGAGGGGACGCGCTAAAAGTATGCGCGTCGAGACTTTGAATGCGTCATTTTCGATTCGGAAATATTCGCTCGAAAGACGAAGAATTTATACTTACATACGTTTGCGCGTATTCACGCTCGGGGCGACGAGCGGAGAAAGAGAAAGAAGAAAAAAGAAAGAAAAAAAAAAAAGAAAAAAAAAAGAAAGAAAGAAATGCATTTTACCGTCGGTCGGAAGGAACCTTGGCGCATTATCTTCGCGTCCCATTTTTCCGGTACCGAAAGGTTTCGAGATGAAAAAGAATGACGAATCTCGTCGATTCCTTCGAAAGGCAACGTGTCTGGCGTACGAGAGCCAGCGATGCGCTCGTATAAAAATAACTCGCACGAGGACATTGATCTTTGCAATTTGCGTCAGTCTCCTCCCTTTTAACGGTCCGATAAGAATAAAATATTAATAACGAGCGATCCCGTCGGATCGTATAAAATTCCATTGGTATCGTAACAAAGCGACCGGTTATCCGCATCGCATTAACATCCTATTTAAATCGTACAAGTCCGAATGATCGATCGATCGATCGCGCACCCTCCTGTTTCTCGGTGACAAAAAGTAACGGTCCATTTATAGAAAACATTCGCGGAGCCAAGTAGACGATACATTATAATACACCAAGGGGAAATAAATAGTGCCGTCCGATGAAACGTTTATTCGTCAAAGTTTAGTCATCGTTCGTAGGAAAATCCAACGTACGTTTACGATTCTACGGCATTCGCGCGTTCTCGTTCTCGTTCTCGTTCTCGTTCTCGATCGACCATATCTTTTTTACGGTTTCTATCTTTTACGGTTTACGCGGTATCGTTGAAACATCGATATACGCATTCGCCAACGTTTAACGATCGACTTTAGAGAGCGATCCGAATATACAAACGATGGTATTTGCTACGTCTTCGTCGTCATTATGCAACGACTCTTTCAAACGGGATGGGCCGATCGAACGAACGAACGATCGAACGAACGATCGATCGTTCGATCGATCGATCGATCGATCGATCGATCAAAAAATCTGTGCGCGATAATCCGTGTCGTGGTTGTTATATAAACAAAGAAAATGTTACGATATAATAACGTAACGTGCGAGGACGCAAGAACGCTTTCCTTCTCCTTTTACATGCGACTTGACCCGCGTGGCTCCGCGCGCGTATACGTAGTCGTGTTTATCCAGAAGCCCGTTCGAAGCAGCCTCGAAACGACGATTGTTGCAACAATGCTGACCGTAGCGCATCATCGAACTCGTTCGACGTCGCGATCATTTTTGGTTCGCGTGCCACTTTCACGTCACCTGCATATAGATATCCTCGTACGATCGACGCAAACTCTAGTTTTATCGAAGGTAGAGAGAACAAAGTTTGCTTTTCGACGAGGAAAGTCGCAGAAAGGAGAGCGTTGAGAGAGAGAGAGGATTCTCTCGAAACGATCCACAGCCTCCTCCGACGGCTTTTCCAATCGCATTAGCTACGCGCATTGATTCCTCTGACGGCTTATCGCATAGCGGATGCCTAACGGAGCGGATCTTTCGGCGCGCGAGAAGAAAAAAACTACGCGCGATATGGAGCGCGATCGAAGGGGCAGGCAGGCAGGCAGGCAGGCAGGCAGGCAGGCAGGCAGGCGGGTGGGAGGTAGGCAGGGAGGGGAGGGGAGGGGAAAAGAAAACAAAAAAATAAAGACGACAAGAAAAACAAAAAGGGAAAGAAGAAGAAGAAGAAGAAGAAGATACAACGTGTGTGAATTACGACTCACCGGACTTATTATCCATGAGATCCCTGTAGCCATGAATCAAATCCGCCACGATATTCGTCATCTTGATGGAGATCTGAAATAATAAAAAGGATCGATCAAACAAATACGAAACAAAGTACTAGCAATTTTGTCCTATAATCGCGCGATTCGAGGTCGAATTTCAAATAGCGTCTCCGCCTTCCACGCGAGTACGCACGTAGGACGTATCGAAAAGTAAAATCCCGATCCCGAGACGTTCGTCAACGACCGTGTCTCTCTACGCGTACACACACAGAGAGAAAGAGAGAGAGAGAGAGAGAGACTTTGGTGTAGACGCAGTCGTATATACTCGGACGACTCCGACAATTCGTTCCTTTATTTTTGTTTCTTCGTCATCTCCTAATAGCGCGATTAGGCAAACGAGCAAATTTAGATAAAAAGTCAATAGGAGGTCGAAAGGCACGCGACCGGTCGAAGAACTTTCGGACGAAGAGAGATAAAAGGTGGATGAACGTAAAAATCGAAAGAAAACTGGAACGGTAGGACCACCATCTATCTCGTTGCCGCGTCCCGATTATAAACGGAACACGATCGGAAAACGGAGAATTCGCGCGAAAGGGAAAGTATAAGAAGGCGATGGTAGTGAAACAACTACTTGCCTCTCGCTCGTCTTCATATTTTCCCCGATCGATGGGAGGAAATTTTAACGAGGATAAAACGAGAACGTTGTGCCGGCGAGACGATCGAGGACTGGTCGCGATTCGATCGGATTTTCGCACGTCGAAGATACTTCGTAGCGTCGCTTTATCTCGATAATGCTCGATAATGCTCGATACTTCTCGGTTCTGTCTCGAATTCATCGTCGATTACGAGAGTAGCGAGAGACATATGATTCCATCGATAAATCGAACAATTGCATCGGGCAAAGGGCACGCGGCATATCGACGACGCGGCCAAAACCAATACGCGACCGTTCTCTTAACGGCGTTTGCAACCGGTCGTTTCTTTTTTTCTCCGTTCAATAAGATTTCGCTGCTTACGTAAGATAGTAGCGCGCGCGCGAAAGAGAGAGAGAGAGAGAGAGAGAGAGAGAGAGAAAGGAGGGAAAGAAGTATAATATAAAGGTACAAAGTAAAAAGTGCGTCCATTCTCTTTCTTTCTTTCTTTCTTTCTTTCTTTCTTTCTTTCTTTCTTTCTTCCAGACACGGAACAGGATTTACATTTCGCAATGGTTCCGCCACATCCGACGGTGATTTCGTCCGCGTTTTCCCTCGAAGCTCGCGGCGGCCTTGGTAAAAACGCGGTTTAGAAATCACTTTCTAAAGTAAACCAGCCAAAGGACGAAAGGACGGACGGACGGACGGACGAACGAAAAAAGGTCTTCTTCCCGCGACACGAGCGAGACCAGAAAATCGTTCGTTCTCGCGCGCGTTACTCATGGACGGACGGACGGACGGACGGACGAGCCGCTACACCTCTTCTCGAAGAAAAAGCTTTCGCCGAAGAGACGCGCGAAACTATTAACTGCGATAAAAAGTTTAGGGTCGTCGAGCGTACGATTTCTCCCAAACGACCGTCCGACTACGGCGATTTCGCGCGGTTAGGTCAAATTCTTGGCGTCTCCATAGTTTCGATTACAATTACACGGGAACGACGCGTCGCGAACGGTGCGCGCTCGGCGTCCATTCCATATCGATCCATTTTTTTCTTCTCCGTCCCTATTTCTCCATTTACACCCTCTTAAGCGGGACTCGGAGAGCGGTCAGTCAAGGTACGCGTTTCCCTTTCGTTGCGTATCCGGCGCCTAAGCGACGCGGAGTCTGCGGGCAAACGGGGAAGAAATTTCGAAAGACATATCGCGATTCTAAACTATGATCTAAGCGCGTATGATACGACCGGAAACACACATTCGTGTCGATCGATTCGAAACGCGATGCGATTAAGATCGCGAAAGTAAAAAGATTCGATAGCGTTCGCGCGATCGATCGAAGGAGAGAAAAAGAGAGATATCGAAAATAGGTAAATATTTTTAATTCGTTCTCTCGAACGAGTCGGACTCGAGAAGAATTCTCTCTCTCTCTCTCTCTCTCTCTCACTCTCGCGCGCGCGTCCGTCGGCCGACCGCAACTTTCTCTCCGTGTATATTAGATAACGATAGGTTGCGTCCGAGGCGATATATCTCGAGAGGCAGAGTGCGTGTACGCGGCGTATCGCGCGAAATTCAAACGAGAAATTCTCGTTGGCGGTTCGGTGCTCCGCCGAGAATTAGACGATTCTCGTAGGGTCGCGCGTCCTATCGGAGATATTTCGATATCGAAAATAGGCAACGTAAGAAACGAGGGAAGGCGTTCGTTACCGTTCGATCGAGAACTATTGAAAGGAAGAAGGAGGAAACGGTTTAACGCCGACCGTTAGGTTAACTCTCGTGGTCGAAACCGTTAGACGGATAGCGGACATCGCGTCGAAATGCAAATTTCGTCGGTATTGAAAATGAAAAAGGAGCTCTCGCCCTACTAGCCGAGATCCAGGTGGACGGACGCGGCCTACCAACGGAAAGAGAGAATGCGTCCTAGGGCGCCCTCGTTGCGTTAATCCGACGCGCAACGAATCGCTCCCGAATTTCTCTCCGAAATTTCTCTCCCATTTCCAGGACGGGACGGGACGGGACGTGCGCGCAGGCACGCCAACGGCACGCCAACGACACTCCAACGACACTCCAACGACACGCCTCGTCGTACCTACGATGAAAATTCTCATCGAAATGAGAGGAAACGGGGGGGGGGAAAAAAAAAAAAAAGCGAAAGAAAAAGCGCGTTCGTCCGTGGTCCTCGTAGATGACCGAACTCGTTCGTGTTCTCGTGCGCGTCGAGTGTACAACATCGAGAATCGATCGCACGTCCTAACCTCAAAAGGCGCGCGCTACCAGGCACGCCTCGCGCTCTCGCGAGCGCAGACGAACGACGTTCGGAAACGGTAACGCGAACGAAAAGACAACGGTAGGACACCAACCTGCTCACTTTTCGTTTCTCTTCTATTTCCTTTTCTTCTATTTTCTGTGTCCTCTTCCTCGGCCTCTCGCGTCTTCTCCTTCTCGTCTCGCGCGACCCTTCCAGAGGAATCTCCGATCCTCGTAGCGACACGGCACCTTACCTCTCTCTCTCGCTCTCTCTCTCTCTCTCTCTCTCTCTCTCGCGCGCGGCTTCCTTCCTGTCACCTGATCGAACACATAAAGTCCACCGAGTCTTTCGCCAGAAAAATTCTACGATCGATCGAATCGAGTCACTTATTTCTCTCTCGATCTATCTCTCTCCGGCTTTTTTTTCCCCTCTAACGTCTCGCGCGCGCCTAACCGCTTTTCCTCTCTACCACCCTCTCTTTTTGTCTCTCTATCTCTCTTTCTCGTTTCCTCCACCGCCTTTTTATATCACGCGTACATCCACACCTTACAACGATTATCATAAAACTGAGGAAGCCGACGACAGCTCCGAAACGTTTGCCAAAGCTCTTTTCTACCTCCACCTTCCTCCTTCGGTTCTTCCTTCGCTCCTTTCTTTCTCCTTCTCCTCCTCCACCTCCTCCTCCTTCTCTATCTCTCTTTAGCCTGGTGCAGCGCGCCCGGTGAGGGAAAGGGAAGAGCGAAGATCGAGTAGGAGAGAGAGAGAGAGAGAGAGAGAGAGAGAGAGAGAGAGGATATTGTGTGTGTGCGCGCGCGCTCGCTTTCGCGTAGGCAGGGAGAGAGAGAGAGAGAGAGAGAGAGAGGGAGGGAGAAAACGCGAGTTCCTCGGTCGAGCGTTCGCTCGCTAGATCGCTAGCTAGCTCTTTCGACGTTTCGCGGCGACTCGAGGATCCGAAAGTCCGAGAATTCGCGCGTGTACCCAAAAGAAACGTAAACACCTTCCGATGATTTAGACGACTCGCACGACCTACCGCTCTCCTTCCCCTCTTCCAGCTCGTCCCGAGCGACGACCGTCCGTTCTCGCGACACGCGACAGTCGACCAAACGTCCGTCCAACGACACGCGTTACTCGACTGACCAAACTCGACTCGAGCGAACTCCGCGCCCTCTGCCAATTTCGCGCAGGCTCTCCCTCTCTCGCTCCCTCTTCCATTTTTCTTCGTGTTCGAGACTACAGGGAGAAGAGATGGCGATCATCGAGAACGCGAGCGCCATCTTGCGGTTTACCTTCCGTTCCATTCGCCTTCCCCGCGAATCATTTTTTCCAACGTCCTTCTCTGCCACGCTCCTCATGGACTTTAACCGTTCTGGGCAAAGTTTCGACGGATTTATTTTCCATTCGTTGCCAACGACCGCGTCTTCGCACGATTCACGTACATAACCGATACGGAGAGAAATTCGTCTTCGAGCATCGACGCGCGGTCAATGCCACCGAGAAATTCGATATATTTACGGGATTCTTTTTATTTTTAATCGCAGATCGTTTTTCTTTCTTCCTCGAGTCGCGCCTCGTCGTAAGAGATTTTCAAGTGAGTCGGGGACGATCCGAAGCGTAGCCCTCGACGTCGTAGCCTCCGGCTATCGACGAAAATCCCTTTTTCCTCCTTCTCGATTTTAAAAATGGGATTTATTTGAGAGGTGCCGCGACGAAACGCGTCCGTACGTGCGCCGCCGTATAACGTTTTATCGACCCGCACGGGTCGCACCACACCTACCTTTCCTCCTTCAAAATTTTCCCGCGTCAGGTGTTTAGGTTATCCTCCAAGATGGCGCCCATTCCTTTAAATCTCTCGGCTCTTCCTCGTTCTCGCTTTATACGTACGCGTGTCCTTTTGATCGTCGATCTCAAATTTGGAAAATTACTCGCGCTTTTCAATGAAACGTACGGCGTATATAACGACATGGAAATTTTATTCCGCGAATAATACCGTAAAGGCGATAACGAGCGTTACTCGGTAAACTCGAGTTCGTTCTCGACGTTCGATCGAACGAGAGGAGAGGGAAAGTTAAACGAACGAGCGAAAATGAATTTATCGTTGAATTAAAACCATTTAACGCCTGCATAATTATCTACATTATGATAATTGCGTTTCCGTGTTAACTTTTGCATACGACGCACTTCGATCTTCGCGCGCGCGCGCGCGCGTGCGAGAGACGCCAAGGTTCTCTTCGAATTCGCGCGAACTTTGTACTCTTGGACGAACCGACTCAAGGATCTCTCTCTCTCTCTCTCTCATTTTAAGAACGTCTCCAATTTTTCGGAGCTGCTTTTCTTCTATCCGCGTCGATCCTCTATGATCTTTACGATCGTACCCTTATATTTCTTACCTTCGATCCGAGAATATCCGAATCGCAAAGGTACGAGCGAGTATCTACTACTACACTCTTATATTCGTATTTTCGTTTATACGCGATCTCGAGAATCGAATGAAATATCGGTCCGCCGAGATACGATATATCGGCATCGATCACCAACAGACCGAGTTATATCGAGTTAGAGCGAGGAGAGTCACGTCGAGTCGAAAGTTTCGAGTTTTAAAACGTCCGAGAGACGTCTCTCGTCCGACGCGCGAATCCAGCGCGTGGTAAGCTTAAGACGACTCGTTTACGTACGACGTGTTAATTCTAACGATAATAAGAACGTTAAATTTTATATCCGTAAGACGAATCGATCGATGACATTCTCGTTGACTCTTCCACTCTTTTTTTCTTTTTTTCTTCTTCCCCCCCCCCCCCACCCTCCCCCCCCCCGCTTCTATTTATGAAGAATATACGTCAAACTCGAATTCTTTCATGTTCGAGATAATAAGGAACGAATACCGTCTTGAAAAGGCGAGAGCCTGCCTCTGAAACGAACGAACACGATTTTCTTGCGAAAGCCTTTCGACGATCCTACTTTTCGAGTGCCATTGAAACGTCCATATTTGATCGCGTACGGTCGTAATCTTCGTGGTATCCTGTTTGACACGTTCTCAACGTTTTACGTCGATACGTTGTTCAAAGGTCGAGCCTGACAATTATTTTGTGTGTATACTTTTGTCGATTATATTCACCGACGACGTAACGCCGATTATCGAAACGTCTTGCTTACTCGATTCAAGGTCTCTCACTTTCCCCCTCTCGACCCTCTGCTCCTCTTCCTCTTCTTAATTACCCCGTACTAAGGTCAGGTTGCGTTCGAGCGGGAGGAAGAGCCTTTGAGCGTTTTTTATCGAGCCGGGTAAAGTACAAAAAACACGAAACGATTGCGAAAGAAAAGTCGGTCCTGCGCGGACGTTAGAGAGAAAAAACAAAATTACCGATAGACGCTACTCGAGCGGCGACCGTCTCTCTCTCTCTCTCTCTCTCGTAGTCGCGCTTGAGAATTCCAAGAATCTCTCGACTAAATTGCGTCGACTTTCCGTCTTGGAGAACTCTCGTAAAAGGAGAATCTCGCGAGACCTATAGCGCGACGGTCTTATAATCGGCTCGAATCTTCCTCGTAAAGGTCGTTTGGATCGAGAATGATCCTCTCTCTCTCTCTCTCTCTCTCTCTCGTCGCTGTTAACGTAAACGCCTTTTTCGAGTACGAGTCGATGTTAGAAAAAATGCCATCCCGGGGCCGTAACCGCCGAACGTACCCGTTTACCAATACCTTTACTCTACGTGCATTCGCGTCGACGTGCACGTTCACGTCGTAGGATAGATAGGCGCGCGCGCGCGCGCGCGCGCGCGACCTTCTTTTCGTCGCGTGCCTCGTGCCACTTTCACCGAGCGGGGCTACTTTCACCATTGAGAAAATTAACACCGGACACGTTTCGTCGCGCAGCGCGTTCCCTCCCTTCCGAATCGATGGATTTCCGATCGAGATCGTTCGCTTCTTTCCCTATCATCTCCGTTATTATTTTTTCTTTTCCTCCCCTGTACCTCGACGATTCCCCGTTTTAAACGATTAATCCTCGAGAGTGCCCTGCAACGATACGCATCGTATACGTATAGATATTTCCTCGATCGAGATCTCTAAGACGTATCGTCGATCTCCAACCGATTTCTGGATCTGTAGTACCTTCTTATCGGTAGTAGCTAAATGACGTTTCCTAACCCTTTCGACCCCTTTCTTCCCGTGCTTCCATCGAATCGATTCCAGAGTGCGCTATAACACGAACAAACTTTCCTCGTATCTAGTCGGCAAGTACGAATACTGCGACATCGATCGTCTCTCCCGCTATTGAGCTTTTACGCCTCTCCAAAGCAGCGTTTTCTCGGCAAAACTTATCGACGAGGGTGCACTGGTAGGAAAAAGGATTTCCATTGGAAATTTCATTTTTTAATAGTCGTCGAACAAATACGTCCAATTATTATTTCTTTTATCGAACCGTACAAATATACCTATTATTATTATTATTATTATTATATATATATATATATATATATATATATATATATACACACACATATATGTATATAATATATATAAAATGACTGGTTCTAATCGCTAAAAAAAATTAACAACGATCCTTTCGTCTCGTCTCGAGGTAAATGGTCGATCGATGCCGTCTGGTCGCATCGAATCGCGCGACGAACAAAATATATTTCTCGTCCAATTCTTTTGATTTTTCCTTATTTTTTGTTTTTTCTTCTTTTACCCTTGCCCCCTTTTCTCCATCGAACGTACGTCTCGAGCGTATAAGCGTGCCGTTGACGGGCTTCGCCCCATCGCGTCGCATCGGAACCGAAATAAGGAAAAATAAAACTATGGATTAGCACGAGGCAATGATTATCACAGATGAACGCATCGAGTCGAACGTCGTTTTGGTAATTTGGCAATCGACAAAAGCTACGACATATCTCTTTCGAGCTTTTCGACAAGATGTTCGAGGGAATATAGTTTTCTTTTCTTTTTTCTTTTTTTTTCTTTTTTTTTTGTCCTTTTTTTTTTATGCAAATGCGCTGTTCCCGTCGACCTATCGCGAGGAGCCGTAGTTCGATTCGTTCTCTCTCTCTCTCTCTCTCACGCACACGCACACGCGCAAACGCACACGCACAAACGCACACGCATACCGCGACGAAGAAGTCTCTTCTTTGCGCTACCCTTTCAAAGAGGATTCATCGTCGTCGTCGTCGTCGTCGTCGTCGTCGTCGTCGTCGTCGTTCATTCGTCGGACAATCCTCGGTTGTCGATGAAAACGCGATTTCTTAGGCCCTCGTCCGAGATGTACCCGGTAGCCATTTTGTATTGATTCGCGTAAATAAGATCGTTCTCGTTCGAACGATTTCGCACGGACTCGCTGTCGCTTTTCTCATCTACCTTCCTCCTCGCTTCTTCTTCCTCCTCTTTCCTTTTCCTTCTCGTATTTTTCCTTTTCCTGTAAGCCTCGATGTAAAAGTCACGAAACAAGAAGTAAAACATGACCGCGTGCATGCCGATCAACCATACGAAAGCTTTCGGGTAGTCGCAATCGATGAAGAGCAATTGGAAGGCGTGAATCATGACGAGAACGAACTGAATCATTTGCAGGCTCGTCAAATATTTTTTCCACCATAGGTACGGTTGAATCCTTGATCCGAGAGCAGCGAGGAGATAATAAGAGTACATGACGATGTGTACGAACGTGTTCAAGAGGCCGAAGAAGGAGCTGTGACCGCCTGGAAAGAAAGAGTAAAGGAATAAAAGAAAAATCTACGTACGCGGTAAGCGCGCATCTACGTATATACGAATTTACGTATACTCGCAACACCGGTATAACCAGGCGTACCTGGCGTGAACTTGACGCCGAACCATACCGACATTGGCATGCATCCGTGGTGTATCACGTGCAAGGTCGAAATATGGTTATTCTTCTTTCTTAGAACAAAGAAGATCGTGTCCATGAACTCGGTGAACTTGGAAAAGTAGTACCACCAACAGCCACGAGCCATTCTCATTGCCATGGGATTGTCCGAGTAATCTACCGGTTGACATCTGAACGAGTAAACTCCCCACCAACCGGACGCCAAACACTAGAGCAAACGATAAATCTTTATAAGGTCCCGATTCGTTCGGAACTTTTTTATCCACGGCATACCTCGTAAAACAACCAGGTGGAAAAGATCACTTGGAAGAGATTATAGAGTATCATCAAGTTTCTAAGGTCGAAAGGCTTGCGATTTTCCATAAATCTTGGCCCGAGTACCTTTACGAAGTAAGCGTAAAATAGACAAATGAATAGGGTGGGAAAGGGATCGCTCATCATGGCCCAATCGTTGACCCTTGGGTCGCTCTTGTTGTCCATCAGGTCCCGATAACCATCGTAGATCGTACGTACTATCTGTGCCATCTGTAAATCGATAACTATCGTTAACGACGCGTAGTACGTCTTCGACGACGACGACGCTCCGCGCTCTAACCAACGAATTTTTCCAACGATCCGTCAAGGTCGGTCGGTTTCGCGAGTATCCCTCCCCATCTGACATAAACCGAATATGGGAATCTTCACGCGTTTAGTCGACTCCTCCGACGTATACGTCGAACGAAAGGTCGTATATACTAGTTTTCCGTCCCTTTCACCGTAAGATCCTATTCGATTTCCGAAGATTCGAATTTTCTAGAAAGCTATCGAGCGGCAACCGAGCCCCGAGCTCCGCGATAGATGGAAAACGTCGAGCATGTGGCGTCAGGGTTACGTCTCTTACGTCTTCCGTTTCTTCGAACGAATTCCTTTATTTGAATGTCGACAGATTTCTACCGACTATTGCTTCCGATGCTCTTAACACCGGATTTGCTTTGGAAAAATAATATGAATTAATCGTGGAAACGAGCAGAATTATTACTGTCTCTCGATCATCGAGAAGGATGAGAAGGAAGTAAGTAACGGGGGATATCGAGTCGCGTATTATCGCTAAAGATTTCCGCATAGCCGCCGCCGTCACACCGTGAAAGCCGTCGTCGCTCACGGTATACGACGCAACAACGATTCGTCGACCGAAAGATATCTCTTGGGTACTATCGTTTATTAGTTTTCGCTCGAACGAAAATTTCCCCTTCCTACAATTATTTTCCTTCCTTCGATCGAGTTGCCATTCCTTTATTCTCGTCTACTAACCGAATACATCGCTACATACTTTGCGAGACATCCTAACGAAATGTAGCCAGCGCGTCGCATCGTTATACACCCGGGGAATTCTAACTGCCTAAAAATCTCGATCCGGTCCCCCGTCAAACGAGTTTTTCCTCTTTCATTTTTTTTTTCTTTTTCTTTTTCTTTTTCTTTTTTTTGTCGACTGTAATCGCTTCTCGGGAGTCCCATTCGCGCGAACCCTGCCTCTCTAATGGGCCGCGAGGGGCGAGCCTCGAAAATATTATAAGAACAAAAGTAAGTACGTACTCGGTTTCTTGCTTGCTTGCTTATGAGGTGAAAAAGGAAGATCGCTCGATACGAAGTAAACGAGAGAGAGAGAGAGAGAGAGAGAGAGAGAGAACGCACCCGACTCTTTGTCGTTTCTTTCCCAACAGCATCGATATCGACCTTTCTTTCTATTTAAACGCCATTTGCTGTCTAGTCAGGCGTCGCGCTCGTATACGCCACATTTCCATCAACGAGACAATAAAATGCGGATCGCACGTAAAACGCATAGCCGAGCTCTTTCTACCGGCTCGACGACGATTATAACGTCCGTAACGTCTTAATCCCGTTCATAAAATATATCCGCTTGTACGTCCATTCTTTATCCGCATCCAAGGAAACGTGATTCTTTCAACGCAAACGAAAGAGGATCGATAATCCGCGTATTCCTCGGGCATCGCTCGTTAACGCAACGAATTCAACGATTTTACAACGAATTAACGATCTTACACGCTTCGTCGCTTATGTAATCGCGGATACGTACTTACGAAAGCGCGCGCGCGCGCGCGCGCGCATGCATACATACGCATATGTGTGAGAAAGAGAGAAAGAGAGATTTTCCTTATTACGACTGGGGAAAAAAAAATAAAACGTAAATATCGTTGAAAACGAAATTTTATGAGGTCGGAGCTTTGCATCTGGAGGATCGAACGGAGAACAAAGAGAACGTTTAACGAAAAGCGCGCGCATATACCTGGCGTACAACGATAGTGTAGACGCGAGCGTACGATCGGTTGAAATATTTATAGAGAGAGAGAGAGAGAGAGAGAGAGAGAGAGAAAGGAACGCGTTCCAACGCCAAATATATCGTTAGTCAAACACCTACGCTTAGAACCGTTGCAAAATTCGTATGTCCCCGTTCTATCAAAGGAAAGAGATTCTTTCGAGTTTGATCGAAAATACACAAGAAATTGTACGATACGAAGATAATATCGGGCCGCGAGATAAGGAGGAACGTGCGGTCGGATCGAAACGTCGAGCGTGACTAAACACCAATCTTATCTCTTACCGCTTTTAGCACGTGCATTTGCGTTTCCGTTCCCTTTCGAACACCGTCTCTCCCTCTCTCTCTCTCTCTCTCGTTCAATCTTTCCAAGCTCGATATTTCTTTTTTCAAGCTTGAAAAAAACTTAGATTACGGTCGAACCAGTTGACGAACGGATCGATCGCTCCTAGCTATTTGAAATCGAAAGTATCTTGATGCTCGATCAAGGATACCTCGAGGTATGCGTATCGCGAGATATACGTTCATTTAACAGGATGAGATCCCAAGCATTAAGCATTCGACTCGTCGCGCGTTCGTCATTATAATTGTAATTATATAGCGAAAATATCATTATTCGAACGTCGACGACGAACGTTTCGCGACATTGTTGTCGTTTTAAGCTCGATTCGTAGTCGTTTTGAATTAAACGTCCTCGGCATAGCCGTCGTTCCAAGCCATTTTTCCTCGAAGAGGAAAGAAAAAAGCAAAAGAGAATCTCCAAATAACACGGTAGATCACGTTCGCGCTCCGATAAAACTCGCTTCGTCTCTCTCTCTCTCTCTCGCTTAAGGACACCGAAAAAGTTGTCGCGAACTCTCTTTCTTACTTATCTCGAACCCGTCCATTTTGATCTTCGCGATCGAGATACGAGAACGGAGACACGATATTTCGACGGTACGATTCGCGTCGTAAGACGCGACACGTTCGAATAGGACGCAACGAAGGCAGATATAGAAGACGAAAATAAAAGAATATGCTCACGTTTTGTCGGAGAATGGCGTCGCTCTTGTAAACGAGCGCGCGGCGGTCGATCGTTCCCCGTTCGGTCGAGATATTTGGCCGAGTCGCGCGACTACGCCACACTGCGCCCAATCAGACCCGCCGCCGATCCTCGGGGCGTCGAGGATCGCGATATCGAATTTTGATCGAGGAACCGGGGAATAAAAGAAACGACGATAGAAATAACGATCGGTTTGCGGATATAAATGGAATAATAAAAAAGAAAGGAAAAAATAGGAAGACGGTAAGAGGACCGCGTTGCACCCGATTTGGCAACTTTCTATCCGAGAGAGCACCTTTCAGCAAACTGAAGTTTCGTAGCTCCGAGCAATGCCTTATATCTCTTTAGAGACTGCAGAAATACACCTGTTCGCACGCTCGATCTGCTGCTGCTCCACCACCTTTGCCACCATCGCCAGCTCCCTCTTCCTCTGCTTCCTCCGCCTCTTTCTTTAGAGTTCTCGCGCGCTTTCGCGACGACCACGGTAGCCCGCCCGTACCACGATACTTGCTACCGACACTGGAACCGCCCTTACCCTTCTCGGCGCCCTCCCTTCTCCTCTTTGCGCTGTCTCCGAAGGAGACAGGACCAGTCTTCTCCTCTCGGAGAAGCTTTCTCTCTCCCTTACTCCAGGGACGTTTCCTCCAGGACTCGCTTGCGAATCGTTCAATTTCGATCTTCAAACGGATCGATACGAAAAGAGTATCGCGAAGCAACGGCAAAAGGGGATATTTAGAAACGACGATATCTCGAGGGGGGAGAGAGACGCGTCGTTGCTACTTTTTTTTTATAGGGAGGAAAAGTAAGAAAAGAAAAGAAAAAGCGGCTAGATCTACGCGCGATGCGATAACATGATCGTTAAACGCAATAACGTCGTGGCCTTCCTACGTAGCCGTTTAGTTTTTTCACTATGAAATAATCGATAATTAATAAACTTGTCTTTCGATCGAAATTGAATCTTAATTACGATGGATCGTTTTAACGAAGGAAAAAAAAAAAAGAAATATGTCGTCGAGGAAAACGGAAAGAAACTATGAATAAATACGCCGCCATTCTTTCGTACGATATTTATTATTACGGCTTCGCGCGACCATACACGCCCCGACGGCGCGTCCTCGTCCTCGTCCTCGTCCTCGTCCTCGTCCTCGATGTGCATTATTTCGTTTCTACGGATCAGAGGCGAACGTTCGTTCGGTGGTGTACGCTAACGTCGGTCGTACGCGTACGAAAATGTTATATTTTTTTACATCGTATCGTTACTCGGCACGCCCCGTCTAATATCCGTCGTTGCTTAGGATAGAGCCCTTCAATACCGTTTGCTTTCGAAAGAAATTTCGATAGAATAAGGTTTTCCGATAGGTTCGATTACGTATCCGATCAAGCAACGATCGTCCCCGTATACCGGGTTACGAAGTAACCTACGCGAGGCTAGAGGGTACGATCGATATTTGGAGAAATTCAAATTTCACCGATCTCAAAAGATATTCCGCGGACAAAGTAGCCGAGTCCGGATTGACGGCGGTGAACTCGCCGAGTCGTTTCACCCGAAAGGATTTCGATCGTTAAAGAAATGTTATTTTTACGAGATAGTTATTCCGTTTGCGTTCCATCGATACGCGACAAGCTCGTGACAAGCGCCATTGGCCACGACCATACGTCCACTCTACTAACCTTTCGTACTCGATGCGTCTGGGTTTACGACGTGCCGTGTGGGTGGCCATCGATCCTCCGAGTAGATTCCGATAAGAAACGGGGGGATTCGTTTTCCATTAAAATTCAATACTTTTTCGAAATATTATTATATATCGCGTGTCGTGCGTTAAACGCGACAAGACCATTTAATAAAATACTTGGGAAGCGCGGCACACGACCAAACGTCCTTTTACTCGTATACGACGAAACGTAATGCTTGCGTATCGATCGTAACTACGCTTCGTAACTTGTCGTTATCAACGTCGTTACGGTAGGTAGGACATAACGAACGAGAAAGAGCGCTCCAAGAATCCGGATATCTTAACTTTTATAAGAGAGCCAACCCGTTTACGTAACTATCACGGCGCAAAATGAAATTACGCTCGACGATATCGTACCTAGGAGAGAGAGAGAGAGAGAGAGAACCTACCAGCAGAACGGATCTACCCCTCTCCTCTCTCTCTCTCTCTCTCTCTCTCTCTTTCTCCCTTCTCGTAGAGTAAGGGAGAAAACGATGCGACTTTTATCTAGTCGCGTACGTCGAATAGGAGATGAAACAATTCCAAAAAATATCGGTCGTTATTTTTTCTTTTCTTCGATCGATCACATATATCTATATGTCGTATTTACTCGAAAGCGACCTTCGCTGTGGTAGTCATGTATAATTTATCGATTATATCGAGTGACTCTTTAATAAGTTGTTACAAGATAGATTTTACTCGATCGATATCACTTCCCGATGTCGATAGATCTCAATGTCATCTCCTTCTTCTTTTCTTTTTTGCTCTTCCCTTTCCGACGTGCAAACATAAACAGGTATAACGAATCGCAAGGTTCGTAGCAATAATAATTTTTCTTTTTGCTTTCCGTATATAAATATTCAAAAGACATAAATGGATTAAAAGGTTTATCGAAGACAAGGCTTATATTGCACGTGCAAGGAAGAGAGCGACCGTAGGCGTCAAATTTTACATGGTCGAGTAGTCGGCGGGGTTGTCCTTGGCCGTGCCATTCTACGAGCCGCTAATTGGTCCGATGGACTCCGAGTGATTATCGTTTGCGGTTCTATTAAAATTCGCTACGGGCCAAAATTATCGACGTTCGGTGTATTTGCACGCTGACGGCATGATATTATCATATAAAATTATCGTTATTAACGATATTTTTGAAGAGGAAGAGACTGGACATTCAATAACGATGTCGTCGGTAAAATATGTTTCCTTTTCACGATACAAGAGTACGTCGATCACGATCCCTGAAATATTTGTCACGACTATCGAAGAGTCTACTTTAAATTCGCAACATTCAACCTTTTCTAGTGCGAATTTGTTGTTGTCTTTTTGTTCGCCGAGCGTACCTCCTCTCCGATAAGGATTCTTTCCTAACCGATTCATGTTGCGTGTATGTAAGTAAAACTTGTTCGTTCTTCTTTGTTTGTTGTCTCTCTCTCTCTCTCTCTCTCTCTTTGGGAGAAGAAAAGTAAAACTTTATACGCTATAATTATCGAGGTCGACGCGTTCAAAAGTATTGTTGAAAAACGGACGCATTCTTTATTCGTTACGTTACGTATACGTATACGATCGCGAAGCGTCGTTGATCTTTCACCTTGGTTGGTAAATACTCGTATCGGATGAAAATTAAATTTGATTTATTGCATAACTTTTCCTGCGAGTCGAATCGACGCGTCGTCGATGCCAAACACCGATTATATCGTGCTCGCGAAGGCCAAAAGGAAGTTTCGATTAATCGCAATATCGGTAAAAAATGTTGTGCGAGTAACACGTAGGGTAAGTGCGTTCGAAAAGAAATCGGAAGATAAGGAAAGACGTAAAAACGTAAATGAACAACTCATATCCCGACTTCTCATCGTATCATCGGTAAAAGTTTACGAGAACGTGACCGAACGAAAAATCGTTCGAGAGTTCCTTTGATTTATGAACGTGCCAACGATTCTCTCCTTGATAAGCAACAAGAAGAAGAAGAAGAAGAAGAAAGTATTTTTGTAATAATTAAACGATGCGGATATTATACCTCGCGATCGAACTATTTCGGATCGGACTCTCCTACTACCGTTATATTATTATTTCGAGCGCGACGATTCAATTTTTCGTTGCTCGATTATAGCTTTTTCTCTTATATCGAGTACCCCTTCTTCTTCGTCAAATTATAATGCGTGTTATTAACAACCTAAAATCTTGTCAGACCAAGAACCCGCCAACTTTCAAATAATAATTATAGAGATTAGGAGAAGGAACGAACGAACGAACGAACGAACGAACGAACGAACGAACGAACGAACGAACGAACGAACGAAAGGTTCGCGCGTCGCGTTCCTTCTCCTAATCGTCGCGAGAAAGCGTAATAGGACGACGAAACGTCACTTTGCGTCTGGGTTGCGTCTCTGGTTCGGTAGTTTTTCGAAACGCAACCCACGCTCGTTCGCGAAGAAGAATGCAGGCGAACGATCGTGGAACGTCGTAAGCACGGAACGGTCGATTGGACTACGACCTCTTAACCAATCGACTTCGTAGATAGACACGTACACGAGGAACGTTCCGGGATTCCTATAGTCTATCGTCATAGACTCCTCTTTATCTTCTATACTGAACGTATTCCTATTCTAACGTTCAAAGAGTTAAACTTTGAAATCGTACGAGTCTTTTTCTTCTTTCCCTTTCCATGGGAATCTATCTCATCGTATAGATACTTGTATCTACGTCTCGTATGCATTAATTAGATATATTCGATGTTACAGGTAAGAGAAGCGACGATCGACGCATAACGCGTTCTCTCAACCCTGAACCTTCGTAAAGTGGCATGCTCGCTTATTCATCTACCACTTCTACTCATCGGTTACCTCATAGCGAACGTACTTTCCATGAAATATTTTTCAAAAATGTGCGAATAATAATTCTTCGAAATCAAAGTTCGCAACGAACTCGCGCGACTATTTTTCTTACATTCTATTTGCGCGGATTTTTCAATACGCCGTCTCTGCATATGATATACCGTATAAAGAAAATCATTTCGACTAACGGGATAGCCAATCGGGCTACGACTGAAATAATAAATAGTAAATAAGTAGTAGAAAATAGTTGATTGAGATTAAAAATGACAAAGGAGTGTGTACGCCTACGCTCTTTGCGGGATTAAGTTTATCGGATGTTTCATTCGTTATTGACTCATACGTATCAAAGAGAATAACGATCGATCGATCGATCGACCATTTATTTCGTGCCTCGAGCGAAGACGAGGAAAAAGTAAAGAAACCGTACGCGATTTCACGATATCGCTCGCTATCTACAGACAGACAGAGAGAGAGAGAGAGAGAGAGAGAGAGAGAGAGAGAGAGACCGTTGTAATCTTGGTCTATCTAATTTCGTATTACAAACGACGCGAAACCTTGGAAAATAGGATGTAAACGGAAATGATTCGCAAGCAAAGTAGCATGCTACGGTGCCAATGCTCCTGATACGCATCGTAGAACGACCTTGAGAGGAAACGAGCCCCGGTCGAGCCGTAGTCGATAGGAACATGCCCGTCCCTCTCTTTCTCTCTCCCTTCCACCCTTTCGCTCGCTCTCTCTCTCTCTCTCTCTCTGACTACGACGAGATTATTCGACGAATCTATATAAGTAAATGCCGATAAAAAGAAAAAAATGTCATTTATGAGTTATTATGCACCGCGGAGAAAATTAGATAGATAGATTTTTAAATGCGGTATTGCGATAAAAGCCACACGCGGTCATAACGAAATATTACCGATCTCTGCCCATCCATTAACTTGGGTGGAAATTATTCTCCAACGGTTTATTATTCGGCTTAAAAAAGATACAAAATAAGGCCGATCGTGACTTACAGATTTCAAGAATTCTTAAATAGAAATATCATGATTATTTATCGAGCGGCAACCTCGTACGCATAACAAATTAAAGACCTTTGTAATAAAATTCCACAACTTTTCAACGGAAATATTTTCGACTCGATTAACGGCCTGTGTGTTCCTCTACGAAAAAATTCGCTCGCATACATATGCATATATAAATATACATTATAAGTACTTATGTATATAACAAGTGCAAGGATTATCTTACGAACTCATTATTCTTTCTTTTTCATATCGTATACGCATAAAATATACATGTTTCTTTTCTGTGCTAATTCTTTATCTTTTAGAGCAAACGTTTCAAGAAAATTCAGGCAACCTCTCGAATAATAATTATCGCGTGAAATTTGTCAATATTTCATATATTAAAGATTGATTAAATGTTTATACTTTTGAAATAATCAATAAAATATGTTTCTTATTTTATCATTATTTGGTACACGTATCCAAGTAACATACCTGCTGTCTATCATCAGCCAAATATTACAACGGAAAGTGAATTATTGAATAGGAAAGCATAAAGAGCAAGGAATTGGCTGCTATCTGTTTTCTATTGTCGAAGATAATTACCAGATGGCGCGATGCTAAGGAAATGCTTTCGTATCCATTCCCGCCACTAGATGACTCGTCCCGCAGATGCAGCGGATGCGTTCTCAATGATCGAATTCGTTTCTTCTAAACGTACATGCATTATTACAGCTGTAAACATGAGTATACGGACTTTTCTTTACTTACCAACTAATCAACGATAAAAATAACTATAACGTTATCGATTTAATGTGAATAGTTAGTTGGGATCAAACGTCTAGTCGGAAGTTGGCGGCTCTGATCGCTACGAATCCGAGTGAGAGTGTGAGGAGAGAGAGAGAGCTTAAAGTATTCCATTACGTCTTGGAAAATAACAATGAAATTTAATTAAGTCGAAGAAACAGATTTATTTTGGATTAGCTGAAATAAGTATAGGCTATCGTTAATATTTCGTGAAAATAAAAAGACGCTTTTGTTATTTTACATGATCGCTTCAAGGTCATGATAGAATACATTCGTATCATTTAATTCATACAAAAAAATATTTATACACGTTTAAAGAATTTTGTTGAAAATGAATTGTGTAGTATGCAACTTCTTATCGGCTCAATAAAGAGTCACCATCCTTGTACTAATATCCTTGGTAGCTATTGAATACTTACAGATTTGCTGCCACTTATATACATGTACAAACACACGCGCGCGCGCGCATATAAATGAAATGTGTGGTATGTATGTGTGTGTGTGTGTGTGTGTGTGTGTGTATATATATATATATATATATATATATATATATATATATATATATATATATATATATATATATATATATATCACACACACATACATACATACATGCACGCGTGTAAACCCGTTTAATTCAGTCATCTTCCTCTTCTTCCATGGCTTCGGATGCGTCATTTCCTAATATATAGAAGAAAAATTGAACGTTTATCATGACATTGGTAATTGCCGGAATAAAAGATCCCAATGGGGAAAAGGAAGATACCGTTCTGAAGCCTCTCTTCTCCTGGTATGTGTCCGGCTTGTAACAGTTTGCTAAGTCGCTGCACCTCTTCCAAGGACGTGGCATTGGTTATAGCCTCTTTAATTTTGTTACGTTCGTCCACGCTCGTTACAGGTTTATCCAAAGACGTTCCCGGGGCTTGCGCCTTTGCCTTTTTAGCTATTTCCCGAACCATTTCTTTACCCCTTTTACTTCTAAAGTATTCGATAGCGGCCTCTCGTTCTTTTTGCTTGATTTTTCTAAAATCTAATAATCTCAACTGCGGAAATCTATATACTACGTATTGTCTGTATTGTGGCTTTGCAGAGACAGGATTTTGTAATAAACATAAATTTGTAAGATGTTTAAGCGGTATTAATGGATCCAAATCGCCGAGCTCTTGGATCATATTTCCGGTCAACATTAACGTTTCCAAGTTGGGTATGCAATGCTCCAAACCTTCGGCGATTCTGACTATGCGATTATTGTTGAAAAAAAGGGTTTTGATTCTTTTCAAATGTGGAAATCCATCGAGTTTTCTTATATCATTGTCGGAAAAGTCTATTGTGTCAAATTGATCCTACAACAACGAGTAAGGATGTCGCTCATTACATTTCGTTACGTCGAACAACGATTCGAATGAAAATATAATATTCGTGCGTATAAAAAGATCGGAATAGTTCCGTTTACGTACTAACCAAAGTCGCTCCTAAATTTTCTATCGTAGGTATTTTGTATCCTAAAAAAGTAAGAACAAACGAATAAATAAACAATATCGCTATGTTCTGGATCTAGGTTATGTTTTGGGGGAACGACAATCACGGACACCTTTTTCCTTTCTTTTCTACTAACCTCTCAAATCCAATTCGCGATCTCGTACAGGATTAATATATTGCATCGATTGCTGTATTAAGTCCGGCGTTAATTTCACCATTTCTCCCACGATATCCTAGAGAAATGATTTATTCGAACGTAGCGGCAAGAACGGGCCGTCGTCGGGCGTCGTAGAGGTAACGCAAGCGTACCTTTCGCGCATGCGTTCGATGCCAGTCGGAGACAATTTTGGCTCGACATTCAACTGGCTTCTATTATTTTAACAATATATTCGAATAATTGGCAAAAAAATTGCATGGAAAGAAATGAAATAATAAAGTTTAGCCTACCGATAAAGAATTGATCTATTTCAACGAAGGTATGAAACTGTTACTTGCCTCTAACAATAATCAAATGTCATAGGAGCGCCCGTCTCTTCGAACGATATGCGGAAGAGCAGTGTTGGTAGGGTCTCTCGTATATATGGTCGTTTTTCTTCGGTGCCTTTAAAATCTTCCTTCGGTCGGATTAAAATGGGTACTTTAATGAGCACGTACGTTACACATCCCGATACGATGCCAGAAGCGGACACTGAGCCGACTTTCGATCCGTTGTATGGATTTAAAAACGGTCGAAAAGAGAGAGGTAACCGTTACGAACGAGCATTTAACCTAACAGATGTTCCTACCAATCCTAATTTTGATTATCATCGAGACGTCGTGTATCGTCGATTTCTTTTCTCTATCGGTCGGTTTATCCTTCTACGATCCCTATCTCGGATCGCATTATCCCTCACGCATTAATAACATTATTTCGCATTCCAAGTCTGTTCTTGCTCCAATTTTGGGAAACGAATTTTCGCGAAAAGAGAAAAAAAAAAATTATACTAGTGACATAATCGACAAGGTCCCATGGCTCCGCGTTTCTAACGGACGGACGGACGGACGGACGGACGGACGAACGGACGGATTCATTTCAATGTCGTATAGTTCGTTATAGACGATAAATACGATTATATCTTGGCGATATTCTTTTAATTTTTAAACTCATCGCCATAATTTTTCAGTCATGATTGCCACGGATGAGGAAATGAGGGCAGTCAGATTACCAAAGAAATTCAGAGATTATTGCGCTCACAAATTATTAGAAGTGGAAGATTGCAAAAAATATCATTTTCCCATCATGAACAGATGCAGCCATCAGACTCACGAATACGAAAAATGCCAATACGAAGAGTAAGTACGGCGAAGGAGTAATTAAGAAATTTCTACGACTTTTAACGTCTCTTGCTGTTATTCCAGTTACGTACTGCGGATGAAGGAGTACGAAAGGGAGCGCAGGCTTTTGGAAAGACAGAAAAAAAAGCAACAAGCGGCGGCTGCTTGAAAGAGTTGCCTCGTAGATCCATAGGAATGTTGAAATTTATTTCTCGCCATTTAGAATTTGCAAATACAGGTCCTTTTCTGTTTCTGTAAACATTTATTTATGTGTGTGTGTGTGTGTGTGTGTGTGTGTGTGTGTGTGTGTATATATATGTATATATATACATACACATATATATATATATGTATGTATGTATGTATGTATGTATGTATGTATGTATGTATGTGCACATACTTATAAATATATAATGTAAATAAAAGTTGATAATTGTAATAAATCGCCATTCTACATAATTTTATCATTTCAGCAGTCATGGACGACTTTCGTGGCGGTTATAAAATAAAGAGGATATGACTGGAAAGAAATGATATTGTAGTTGGCGTTGCGAAAGGAGAAAATACATATTTACAAAACACTCTGCTCGTGGGCGTAATAACGATATTCCTATCGTTTAGATCTTAATCTAGTTTGTGATTCTTCATTCGTGCTTCGCGAATAGACCCTCGAGTTCGTCGTCAGGTATCGACAAAGCTCGTTTGATTGTTTTTTCTCTTTTTTTAAAATTGTTAGTGGTTCTTGCAACGATTGAAAAAAATTGCTTCCGATACGATCTTTTTAGGCTCGTCTAATTTTAATCGAAAGTGTCGAGCAATTCCTGGTGCGTATACCGCCTCGTCTTGTGACACTTTCGTAGGAACAAAGTCAAAGGATAAAAAAACTTTATTATACGAAGTTGCATACGTGGAAAGATTGGCTCGGCCGCCTCACTTTGGACAATTTTACTTTGGCTTGATCTCTCTTTCACGAGCGCGCGCGCGCACACACACACCCACACGCACCAACGCACACGGAAGAGAGAATTTATCGACCCGCGTTGCGTCCGGGTTGCGCCGTCGCGCTACCGTTTCGTTGTACGTCCCTATCGCTATTCGATTTGAAAGAAAATCTAATCCAGGCATTCGCCGTTGCTCGAGCGTCGTCGATCCTCGAGGAAGGTGCCGAGAAAAGTGATATCTACGCGGGTTCGTTCGTTCGTTCGTTCGTTCGTTCGTTCGTTCGTTCGCTCTATCCGCTGATCATCGATAGTCTTCCAAAAGTTTTACTATTTTATTTAATCTTTTTTGGGGAATGGTCAAACGTCAATGCGAAAGATGAAACGTTTTTCTCTTCGATGCCATCATCGAGATTTGTCTTTCGCGAAAGTGCCCTTACTGTTATGATGGAAGCAGTGACGATCTAATGAGAAAAAAGGAAAAAGAAAAGAAATTGTCGAGAGTCGCCTCGAAGCCATAAATCTTGGTTCGTTGGTTTCTCTCTCTCTCTCTCTCTCTCTCTCTCTCTCTCTCTTTCTGTGTATACGATACACTTACACGGATACATATGCACACGACGGGAGAAGCCGCGTGAAAATTCGCGTATATGCGTACAGGCTGTCAAGAAAAATGGGTTTGGAAATTGAAGAATAGATGGACATCGGCCAAAAACGATATAACAAATTTTTATTTTTTATTTCATCATCTATGAGCGAAAAAGAAAAAAAAAAAACAAAGACTTTTGTAGACGCAACCCTTTCCAATTCGCGTTAGACAAATTGTCGAAATAAGTAAAAATCCTTAGTTTCGCGCGTATGTATAGGTACATGGAAGAAAAACATAAAAAAATAAATAAATAAAAAAAGAAACAATGCCACCTATCGTACACATACGTGTATCTAGTCGAGTTTGCGAAAATTCGGAAGTGACACCTTCAGAGATAATCGTCTAGGAGAAAGGAAACGACGACGAAGACGACGACGACGACGACTTGGAACGATCGATCGTTGAAAATTTGGCTTCTATGGCGATACGAGAGGAGTTCCGAACGAAAAAGAAAAAGAAGGGTGGAAAAAAAGAAAAAGCGAAGAAACGTAAAAATATTTTTTAAAAGCGCTTTTTAAAGACCGGCCAAAGTTTAGATATTTAACGATCGATTTTCTTTGCCGGTCGTTTTCACATTTTCTTTTTTCTTTTTTTTTTTTTTTTTCGTTGCGACGTTATCGAAAAATTGAAAAGCAACGTTGATGAAAGGGCTCGTCTACCGAGATCGATTCGATGAACGGAAGAGAATTAGTGGATTTCGTTGGTTCCTCCTATCCAAGTATTTCCGTCTTCTTCGTCGAATCCTCCTCCGAAGCTTCCTTATGTAATAGATACACGCTCGAACGTCTTCTTCTTCCAATTCCCAATTGATCGGACGAGAAGAGGTAGGCGAAAAAATCCTATATTCGCTTCGGCCCCCTTGACAAAATTAACTCGTGTCGTGTTCGTGAAAACGTCCTGCGTTTTTCCCTTCCTTCTTTCTTTCTTTCTTCCCTCGCTGTTGGCGGGGAGGGGGGCCCAATTGGAATGCTTAAAACGAAAAAAGGTGTACCGAGGATCGACCTTCTCTCTCTCTCTCTCTCTCTCTCTCTCTCTCTCTCTCTCTCTCTCTCTCTCGGTCTAAGTTAAGAGAAGACGCGATTTGAAAGAAAGAAGGAAAAAGTAGAGAAATAGCCAGGCGAGTCTCCTTCTGTCGTTTCCCCTTTTGCTTCTTTTCTCTCTCTCTCTCTCTCTCTCTCTCTCTCTCTCTCTCTCTCTACATCCTTCTTTTTGTTCGGCCCATCCATCCTCCCATTCTCAATCCACCTTCGTCTTATCGATCGACTTCGTTCTGCGATAGGCCCGCCGATAAAAATCGGAGAAAAGAGCAAAGAAGATCGTCGAGTGAAGCAGTAAGAGGGTTGCTACCAGCTTCGGGTATCCGCAGTCGAAGATCAAGGCCTGCGCGCTATGCACGAACACTAGAAAGAATTGGATCTGAAAATGAAGAGGAGATATCGCCGATTAGGACCCACGGAAATAAAGCTATTCTCGGTGAGCTAACGGTGAGTTTCATATTTTTCCACCTCGTCACGAGAAGAAAGGAATGGAAAAGAAATAACCATGGGCGTTTCTCGGTCGTTAACTCGCCGCTGGTCGTATTAAACGCTCGAGTTTACGAGCGCGTTCGAAAAACGCGAGCGAAGGCGAAGGCGAATAGAGGCGAAGGAAGGAGCACGAAAGGGTGTGGGGGGGGGCGTAAAAGGAGAACTCGCACGGAAAAACACAAACTCGATGATCGTACAGGAGTTTAAACTATATTTACATAAACGAGCGACTTCTCGGATATGCGGCCAACGACGAACGACGAGATTGCATGGAAAGACGGTGGGTAGTGGTGGTGGTGGTGGTGGTGGTGGTCGTCGTCGTCGTCGTCGTCGTCGTCGTCGTCGTCGTCGTTGCATCGGCATTGCCAATGTTCCAGTCAGTACTCGCTAACTTGCTCGATTCTCTACGTACCTACCTACCTACCTACCTACCTACCTACCTACCTACCTACCTACCTACCTACCCCTACCTACCTCCTAGTCGTACACCGTCGTACACCGTAGGTATATCGGAATGCCTGATCGTTGCGCCACCGCGACCTAGTCGTCCGAGTCAGTTAGGTAATTGCCCAACGATTGCACTTTTCACTTTTCCTCTGATCCGTCCCTCCAGCCTCCTCCTTCCTATCTCGCGATACGTTCGCCATGAAATTTTGCTTACCTTGTGCGCGCGTGAGGCGGGGGAGAGGGAGAGAGGGAGAGAGATCGTTATTCGGACTAGAAGAATCTGCCGTGTACGGTCAATCGAAAAATATTTTTCGCTTTGAAGCGCAAAGGATGACAGAAATTAGCGAGAACGCTATCCTCCTATCCTCGCTCGTGCTTAACTACGTATATATTATTAACTTTCGTCGTTTCTTTTAGCCTCGCGGAGGCTACTAATCCAAGGGTAAAAAGCTTACCAGCTGAATCGTGGTGAGATGTTTCTTCCACCACAAATATTTTTTGTATTCGGGTCCCATGGCAGCCAACATGTAGTAAGCGTACATGATCACGTGGACCGCGTTGTTTATTAAATTTCCTAGGGTACCGTGTCCACCGGGGATGAATTTAACGCAAATCCATGTCTCCAAGGGCGTCAAGGAATGATGGTACAAATGTAGAAACGTCACTTGGCTCTCCTTCTTTCGTAAGACGAAGAAAATCTGTAAATTCGATCGATCAGATCTTTCCTTTTTTCGTTCCGTCGACTATAAAAAAATCGATCGGACATATTCTAGAGCGCGAATACCATACCGTGTCAGCGAATTCGGTAAACTTGCTGATAAAGTACCACCAACAGAGATTCGCCATTCTTAAAGCGGACGGATCGTGAGAGTAATCGACCGGCTGGCACTTGTAACTGTAGTCCAACAGCCATCCGGACATCAGGTGCTACAATAGGGGGGAAAGGTAACGAGAGGTAAGAACGATTCGAGAAGCGATCATTTTTCTTTTCCTACCGAGCAATCGGCCCCTACATTTTTCTCCGTTCCTCGTTACTCGATGATCCACAATAGCGCATCGGTCTAATCGCCTACGTAATACTCGCTTGTCATTCCTACGATTACGTTCGTCCGACTTTCGAATACGAGGAGTCCTGTCGTTGATTAGTTAGCACGAGTTAGAAACGATTCGCACGTAAGTGCATCATCGGAGACAGGCAGTGCTTACTGCTGCTCGTCATAACGCTTTTACCGGACTCTTCGCATCTAGTGCCTCCGTGTTATTGGCCTCCCGACGCGAGAAACGACGCATTACGCGTTTATGACGGATCATCGCTGATATAACCGAAGAAATTTCCTTCGTCGTCGTCGTCGTCGTCGTCGTCGTCGTCGTCGTTGTAGATTTTTCCTTTCTTTCATTTTTCGACAACGAACTCGCGCCCATCGCCGATGGATGCTTTTCGCGAGAACGTAGGCGGTTCGATCGTATCGTTTTATCGTCTAATTTATTTGCAAGCATCGACGTAAGAAAAGCCGCGATTATGTACGGCTCGACATTGCACAGCCGATATAGAACACGTTTGCGCGCACTCATCGGAATAAGTAATAACTGTTTGTCGCGTTATAAATTTACTAGTTCGTCGTCGTCGTCGTCGTAGACGTCCGTAGACGTCCGTAGACAACCTCCGTAGAGGATTTTCGCAATGAGTAAGAAGATAAGAAAAAGGGAAACCTCGTTCCGCGCGTACGGCTAAAAACGTCAGATTTCGTGGAACGTATTCAACGGTTCTTTCGTTTCTTTCCCTCGATTTATGCAGTAGGACGTACGGCTCGTCTCGATACCACCTCACCGTGTTGCGTCGTCGTAGGGAGAAAAACGTAAAGGGAAGAAAATGATCCCTGGTGGTGGATTCCCGAGGTATCGTTTCGAGACGAGTCGAAAAAAATATTTACTTCGAAGTCGTATAAAACCGATCGAGAAGATAGATTCGAGGTAAAAGGTGGTTAGTTCAAACACGCGCGACTCTCTTCACCGGGATAGATCGAGTTAAGGATTAAAGTTAATGATCTTTGAGTCTATTAATTACCTCGTAAAGCATTCCAAGAGAGAAGACGACCTGGAAGGCGTTGTAGGCGATGAGAACGTTTCTGAGATCGTAAGACTTTTTGTTGGACATCATACGTGGACCGGCTATCGTCACGGAGTAAAGATAGAGTAGGACTATGAGGACCGTTGGTATCGGGGACTCCATAAGAAGCCAGTTGCCAACTCTTGGATCCGATGCGCTCGCCAGTATTTCCGTGTACTGTTCGAGGGCCAATTTGACCAACCCTTGGGCACCTACGTACGTCGTCCGGTTCCCATCGACCATTTCTCGCATCGGTTCCGGTTCCCTCTCGGCCACTAACTCTGCCGCTGCCGATGCCATCTCTGAAAAAGCGACCGATCTCTCCTTCAAATCCTTTTTCCTTTACGGAGGGTGGGAACGATCGAATCAATCTTAGCCCTTTTTTTTTTTTTTTTTTTTCAAATAATTAACGCCAACGATGGGCCATCGTCGCCGCGAGCGTACACACTTTTTTCACACTTTTCCCGATCGTTATGAGTTATTCGCAAAAGTAAGCGAGTTTTTACAACATTTTCTCCCGATCGTTGCGTCCAATCATTGAAATTATACCGTGGCAGCACCGTTACGCGTTGCTCGCTACGCTAAAACAAATCGATTAACAAGTCGACGAGCGAGCAGCCCCATTCCCATTCCCATTCTCGTTCCCGTTCCGAGATCTATTCGTGCGGACCTCTCGTGTGCTCGCGAAACAAGGCGAAAGTAAAATGTTGCCATTGTAAGAGAATCGGGGTACCCACCGTACAAACGTGTCTCTCATTTTCGACCCACCGAATGCTCAATAATTCCAGTCGCGAATGCTCGCCTCCTCCCCCCCATCCCCTCCCGTAACTTCCACCATCCTCGGGATATCTTTAAGGATATCCTCTTTACTTTATTATACCTTTCCTTCTTCTCCTTTCTCTTATCGTGCCGCTATCGGATACGATCCGTCGTCCTCGTCGAGAGATGATCCATTCGACGTAACTCGCTCGAAACGCGTTGAAAATACGCTTTGCCGATGGTTCAACGACGACGCTTCCGTCGTTAGATTTTCTCCTCCGTTCGAGACGATATCCACTACGTGGATAATCGTCCTCGTCGACGACAACCGCGCGAGGACTTTTGTTACCACATATCACGATAGTCGTGAAAAATTCAGTTCGTATCGAGTCGAAGGAAAAGAAAAGGAAAGAAGAAGAAGAAAAAAAAAAAAAGAAAAAAAAAGAAAAAAGGAAAAAGCCGAGCATACACCTCCCTCTATCTCGGTCAATTTTATCGAGCACAGCCAGGGGAAAGTAGCTTCGCAAATGAGCGCTTCGATCGGACCTAAAATTCGCGAATCTCTGGGTTCGCGCGGTACGCGCGATGGTAAAACACGCTAATTTCGACGTAGTTAGTTAGACACGCAACGAAAAGTTACCGAGCGAACCAGAAAGAATTTCTCGCTAGGCCGTTATCTCGGCAAAGGAAGAAAAAAGAAAAAAAAGAAAAAAAACAAACGAACAAACAAAAAGGCAAACGCTCGTCCCTCTCTCTTTTCGCTTTTATCGAAGAATAACGAAAAGTTGGTAGAGAGCAATAAGGCGTTACGACCAACAACAAGGTTGCTCAATGTCGTTGCACCGCTCCTTAGATTTTACGAGAGTAGATTTATTCTCAACCAAAATAATATTTTACGTCGGTAACGCCGTATACTCGGTGTCAAAGCTCTCCCCACCGTTAAATTACCACCTTGCTCCGCTCTACGGCAATTTAATAGTCTATCGTGCAATCCGTATCGCTCGTTGTGATCGTGCGGCTTTTCGATCGTATTTATTAAGTAGGTTAAAGTTAATTACCGTGACAGGGAATGAAGCAACTCGGCTTTTGACTCGTGTTCGAAAATTGGCATTATCGCGTTGGAATTCGATTAAGAGGTTTAGACCGTTTCTGCAAGTTCGCACGCAATTTACCTTTCTACCTACCTACCAACCTACCAACCTACCTACCTACCTTGCACTTTTTCCACCGTTCTTTCTTTCCTTTCTACGACGGCCTTTAACGAGGCAAGGTTAAATCCATCGTATTATCGTCCACCAAGCTGGAGCCGTTCCTTCGTATATACCGAGTCGGCGAATTTTCATCGCCAAAATTCAATCACCGATAAACATTGACATCCATCTATTCGAACGTAACCGATTTAAATCGGACGA
Organism: Dolichovespula sylvestris; assembly: GCA_918808275.2. NCBI lineage: Eukaryota > Metazoa > Arthropoda > Insecta > Hymenoptera > Vespidae > Dolichovespula > Dolichovespula sylvestris. The sequence continues at coordinate 10,864,157 of OU964964.1, forward strand.
TACCGAACACGAGGAACGTTTTTCCGTCGGTTCAATTTTATTGGGGAAAACAAAAAAAAAAAAAAAAAAAGAAGAAATAGAAAAAAAAACTAGCACGTCGAAGGGACGTAGAAGATGAAACTCGATGACTCGGCGCGGAATAGGAAAGTCAACAACGATCTATCTTCGGTAAGAGGAAAAAAAAGTCGATCGCGCGGTCCAGTATTTCGGAAGGCTGTGACCCAGGTAGTAGTAGTAGTAGTAGTAGTAGTAGTACGTAACTTCCCTTTTTCTTAGCTCGGCATTGACACGGATGCCCGACGACGAACGGTATTTCTTCGAGAGAAAGTCCAGTGGAACGGGTTACGGGAGATAAGGAGGATGCCAGAGGAAAGCCGGTTAAGTGCGGGGGAAAAACAAGGAAGGAAAGAGAGAAGGAGAAGACGCTGCTTATTCGAAACGGTAACTCATTTTATCTCGTTTCATCGACTCGTCGATACGAGAGGCTCCCCTCGACGACGAGGACGAGGACGAGGACGAGGACGAGGACGAGGATGAGGACGATTAGCGGTGCGACGTGTACCGATTTCGCGTTAACAGGTAAGTAGGCCGATTCCACGGCTGACACGGTCTTTTCACGTTTTTCCATAGCTCTCGAGCCTTCTTTCTCTTCATTGGAACGCAGCGAAATTTTTTCCTCCACCGCCATCTACGCTTTTTACTTTCGGATTCCATCGGCCGCGATCGTAACGCGTGGCCGTAACGCGTTTTCTCGCTTTACGATCGCTTCTTTTTCCTATAGTTCTAACGGCTCGAGATATATTCGATCGTCGAAGTTTGTACAAACGGAGACGAAGCCTCGAGCGAACGAGAAAGAACTTGCTTTCGCCGAGATAGTTAGGAGGTGACGTACGCTGCTCTCCTTCGAGAGCATACTCTTCATAATCTTTCGGCGTTACGAGATTATCGATTTTAAATTATCAACGACGAATCGATAATAAAGCGAACGGATCGTTGGAGTTGAGATAAATTTATTTCGATAGTCCCGAAAGAGAACCTTTGGGTGTGACGATAGGACCGATACGATTAAAACGAAGCGATCTCGACGATCGGAATCGAACTGGAATATCATTTTCTTCTCCCAAGTCGTCCAAACGGACACGGACGAGGCTTCGCTCGATCGTAAATACGTTTTATAACGATCGGCGAACGAAGAGATGGGCCGATAGTTTGTTCGTCGCGAAGAAAGGAAGGAAGTCGAGACGTCTTTAACGTTAACGAGGTCAACGATTATTCCTACCGACGGAAAGACGAAGAGACGAAGGCTCGACCGAGATAGGACTGAAAATATTTCAAACGATTCGAACCTACCGATCAAAGTGACAAAACTGTTGCAACTACGAATCCAAATAAATATTAATTCGATTAAATGTTAACGACTCGACTACGACCCGCTTACGAAAATGTTCGTGTAGGTATTCCTCGATGATTCGTATAGGAGACACCTTTGTTAAACGAGAGAACGAGAGACAGAAAAATAGGGACGTTAGTTGTTTCGAAGGTATGCCCATTCGTTCCTTACTCCGCGAACATATATATATATATATATATATATATAAATATACAATATCCATCCATCTTTCGTACGTTCCCGCACACAGCGCCCCTTTCCGCCGTACCTGCCTCCGCGAACACGGTCGATTTGCCCTTTTCAAAAAGAGATCGATCGAGAGGTCTTTACTTTTTCTCTGTACTTTGATCGTTAACTCGAAGAACGCGTTTGAAAAATAAAGGCAATTTTCAAGTTCGCTTACCGCGACACGCGATCGTCGTACCTCGAGCATGTCCCCTCGTCGAGTATCGTTCTATTTAGGCTATAGGCAAAAGCGATCTTTGCTCTTGGCTGTGGTGTATACCTACGTATAATATTTACATATGCGCACCTTCTCTCTCTCTCTCTGTGTGTGTGTGTGTGTGTGTGTGTGTGTGTGTACGCGCGTAAAGATCGAAGAAGACCAGCTGGAAGGCGAGAACGTCGGATATGAAATCGCATTAGTCCGTTTTCAATGGCGTGAATTTCTCTTCCTCTCCTCTCTCTCTCTCTCTCTCTCTCTCTCTCTCTTCTCTTCACTTCTCTTCTCTTCTCTCCTCTTTTCTTCTCTTCTCTTTTCTATCTCTTTCAAACTCTCCAAGAGGATACGCGCACGACGGATTTTCTCCGTCGGTAAGAAACGAAGACGAAAGACACTTGGGTTCGTCTTCTTCGCTTTCACAAGGAAAGCTAGATGTTTGAGCGTTGCAAAAGTAGTCTACGACTTCGAAACGATTCGAACAGCGTGTAATACGTACGCTTCTTCTTTTGTCCTGCCTAGCTCTCATTATCTTCCGATTTATGATCGACCGTTAGGCGAATCACGCGATTAACAGGGAACTCGTAAAAGCGTTTACCTACGGTACTCGAACTCGTTCGCCTTGTATACGAACGTTGGCCGTTGGCCGTTGCTCGTATTTTCGTTCAACGAGTTTTCTTGCAATTTACCAAACTAGTCGTATACCTATATAAAACTTTCCGTACTTGATAATTCAAGTATTCCATCGAAAGCGACACTTTGTGCCTTTCTTTAATTTCATATTCTCGAGATGACCCGATTTCTATGGACTTACTTCTCCGATTTTTTCGGTCAGACTTCCTGATCTCGTTTTATCTATGTGGAACGATCGATCGATCGATCGATCGATCGATCGTCATTTTACGAGTATTAAATCGACAATGCAAAGTCAGATCCGCCTGAGAACAATCGTAATATCAAAGAAACCTGAAGAGATCGTGAACGCTAAGACAGCATAGCGGAATTATTTTTTTGTTATAATGGAAAAAACGGCGATCCGGTTGAAGGATCGCGTATGTCATGTAACGTAAAAAAATCGGTCGCGAGGTAGGGAGAAAAAACGTTTCCTCTTTTCTTTTCTTTTCTATTTTTTTCTCCTTTCCTCTTTACTCGCCACGGACAAGCCGAGTAATAAACGGTTTAAAGGACTCGTTCGATCGTCTAATTATTAATTTCACCTTATTAAACCTCATCTAAGCACCGACTGAGTCTAAGCGTATGCAAGCGCATCGTAGCAAAGCGATCGATCCGATCGAGATATTGCAGGAAGGAATACGAACGTACGTTTTCTTTTTCTTTAAATCTTTTACGAAAATTATAATCCGAGCAACCTTGTGCCGAATATAACGAGACCGTATTTGAACGAGTCCGTTGTGCAACTATTAGGGAATCGCATGGCGGATTACGCTCTCGTTGATAGGGGTTACGCGTATTACGGCAGTTGGTTGACCGTGCAACGCGAAAATGTCCGATCGCCCATTCGTTTCAAAGAGGGCGATTATCTCGACGGACGAGAGCGCTCCCTACGAACTTTGACTCTTCTCGAGGCAACGCGTCGAGCGACATTAAAGAAAAAAAAAAAAAAAAAAAAAAAAAAAAAACAAAAAAGGAAAAAAAAAGAGTAAGAGAAAAAGAAAAAGAACAAAAACAAAAAAAAAGACATAAAACCTTGAGGATTTTTCTCTCGAGCGGCGTGCTCCTTAGTTAACACCTTAATTGCCAAGCGCGTTCGAACGTAACAAGAAGGAACTTACGAAATCGAGTGGAACGAAGCTACGATGATTTCTTTTTCTTCGAAGGAACCTAGGCTTTCCCCCTTTTTAATTCGCCCGATATTTTGGGCGAGTGCCAGAAAAAAAGGAAAAATAATAATAACGACGAGAAGAAGACATAAGAAAGGAATGCAAATCGTCCCGATAACGAAACCAACCAACGTACGTTCCAGCCAACTGTATCGTGCGTTCGCGCGCCCTCCCGTCTTATCGCGTGAAATCTCGTTCGAACGAGCGCGTGTTCGCGAGCCGTGAAACGCGAAGGAACGATTTCCAAATTGGTTCGCACGCGATAAACGACAACTTTTTTTTCACCTTCTCCCTTCGAAGTCGGTACAAGGTTTGTTACGGCCGATTACAACGATCGAGGAAAGATTCGGAAAAAGCGCAAGTGTGTATCGTAAATGCGCGCATACTCGAAACGTAAATCTCGCTCCGTCGGTGATATCGTTCCACTTGTTCGCTCGAGCGGGATCCATCTCGATGGCGATCGATCACTAGGACATTCTCTCTCTCTCTCTCTCTCTCTCTCTCTCTCTCTCTCTCTCTTCGCCCGAAAAATAGAGATCTCGAACGTTACCTCTGCGTTTCCCGATGAGATATCGTCTCGCAAAGAAAGAAATATTGGCTCCGCTCGAGGCACTGCACTATACTCCGAGAGGACGCAAAGAAATCTTGTCTTCGTTTCCTCCTCTCCTCCTCCTCCTCCTCCTCCTCCTCCTCGAACACTAGGTTTCGTCCGAAACGCAAGAGCTATATTTGTCCATCGATGAGCTCGAAATTGCCGAGTCTTTTGCCTCTCCCCGACCCACCTCTCCCTTCCGTCGAATTTCGATCGAAGATCCACGATCCAGAGGCTCGATCGAGCGGGATTAGGCTCGACGACGAACTATATCGGACGATATTAAAGGACGAGATGGCACTTATGCGAGTTTAATATTTTCACTCGTTCCCTTATTCGGCGATTACTTGCCGGCGACGAACACGGATCGTGATAATCGTTAGAATTTATCGCTTAGAATAATCGCTCGCTCGCTCGCACACTATCGGTAGGTCTTTTCTGATCGATTCATTTCGTGGTCCAACGGGGACGATCCTGCGCGAATAACCCGCACGATGCTGATCTCGCGTCTTAAGTATTAGCCGACCTAGTGGGGTCCGACTACGATCAGGCTCGTTGCTCGAAAGGTGGGGACTTATCGAGTTCAGGAGCAGGCTCGACGAACGAGAGAGTTCTTCTTGATCGATAGGAGTCAAGGTTACTACGTTTGCCTCGCAACGTTTCCTCGAGATCGATCTTCTCTCTGTCGTACGTTCGTCGCGGAAATCGATAGCTCTCTCTCTCTCTCTCTCTCTCTCAGCTATCGAAAATCTTTCCCGATGAAGCCAAAAGAGAAGGGAGGAAGGAAAGAAATAGATCCTATACCGTACTATATCCGTTTCAACGTTGTATCGATGATACTCTTCTTATCTCCTGGTAAAAAGATCCGCTCGTCTATCGAATCGAAAGAACGATTAGCGCAAGCGCAAAGATGCGCGCGATCTCGAGGTTCGGTTAAGTCAGCCGTAAAGGTCATCGAGAGACAAACGTTTGCCTACATTTCCGTTGATGCAGGAAGAATGCGCGTTGCGGTAAACGCGCGTCGTCGAATATAACGTACGTTTGGTTCGTCGACGGATCCTCGACGACTTTGCCAAAGAGAAAAGAGTTTATAATGGCGTTTCGCGCGTATTATCATCCGCGTTCCGCTTTTCCTTCGCTCGGTTCGTACGAACGCGAACCTCTCTTACTTCGGATACTTTTACTATCGACGGAAAATCACCAGAGTTTCGTTCTTTATCCTTTCCAACGGTCGACGAATCGAACGCCTCGCGAATTCACCATCCTATTGTTACCTTCTACTATGCTTTTTATTCCAACTACCTATGGATACACTTTATACGTACGTATAGCGCGCGACCTACGAGCCTAAATGAATCTTTTCTTTTCACGATAGATAACGCGGAGTAGAGGCTCTCGTTTCACACGAGATGGATGAAACGGTGCAAAACGATAATACAAAGAACGACTACGTCGAGATAAATAAATAAATGATAGACTCTTCCTTTTTTGTTTTTCTCTTTAGCTTTGGTTCGATCGTCGTCGTCGTCGTCGTCGTCGTCGTCGTCGTCGTCGTCGTCGTCGTCGTCGTCGTCGTCGTCGTCGTCGTCACGCAACGTGACGATAAATCGTTCTTCTCGATATCCACGAGGATGTCGACGTATTTAGCGATTACATAATTCTTTTCCATCCTGATAACCGATAATTACGACCGTCGACGTAAGATATTTCTTGACGCGCACTGTTTTCCCTAAAAACGTCTCCTAAATAATCTCAGGGGTGTCATTGAAATAGTTCGGAGAACTCGAGGCAAAGCGAAGTAAGAAAAGAAAAAAAGAAAAAAAGAAAAAAAAAAGGACAAAAAGAACGTTGGAGTCGTTGGTAACTCCTTTGAAATTATCACCGAACGATCGCGACGTAACTCTTACAGGAGGTAGGAAATAACCTATCTCGTTTCATTCGCGGAAGTCGTTGACGTCTTTGCTTTTTATAACTTATCGCGCCCTCCCTTTTCGGTCTATTGTATGTAAAGAAGACGAAATGTAAACTTATCGTCGAAGGTGTCCGAGGGTATAAGAAGGTTAAATTAAAAATAATGAAATCGATGAATTTGAGATCGAGAAACATTTCCGATCAAGGTTATATAGTTTTCCACGAAAACATATCTAACCTACCTGATGCGTATGCGACTCACGTTCTACATATTCATCTGTCTTTCTACGGTGATTTTCCGCGAGACATCGATCAATGGGAAATCTAGGATCAAAGGGTATTTCAATGGACGCGATAAGCATTAATCGTTGATTAAATTCTTTTCTATCGTTTATTACACGTTAATCGATCGCTCGTATGTGTTTTTCAATGATTATTTTTTCGATGAAACAACGTAGACGCGTCGCGACAAGAAAATAATACGCAAAACTGTTTTCCAACTGTTTTCTTGTTTATTAAAAAGTATATAATTATAGTAATTTATCGAGTCTTGAGTTATCGCGTCATAGTTGTTCCCCGATGTTACCGAATGATAACAACAAACAAATATATACATATACATATATATATATATATCTAAGGAAATCGTCTTATTACTTTTTCCATTCGCAAAAAAAAAGATACTAAACCAACCAGTTTAATAAATATTCCAAAGGTACGCACGCGCGTAAAATTCAAGCTTGGAGAAAAGATGACAAGGGAAATAAGAGGGCATGTGCGGTTATTGCGCGGAGTTAACGCAAAGAGAATATTTTTTCTGCGGTGTCCGGTACAAAAGACGACCTACGGAGGATCGATCTCGGGTACGTTTCCTTTCGAACTATAAATTTCTTTTTGCCGGCAAGATCTTTATCGCGCGAACGTCAACGAACGTGGAAATTCCCTTTAAAGAGATTGCGTAGACGCGTATAAATCATACAGCAAGCGCGTTTTCCTTTTAAACGGATCGGAAGAAAACGTCGGCAAAGCCGCGAGATCGATCGTACACGTGTTCGTCTTAAATGAGATATCGGCCCCTGAATGCGAGCAACCGGTAATGAGTCGCGGTCGGAAACTTTGCGCTTTACTCGAGCTTATTCTTTCTTTTCGCTCGATCGTTCGACTAGGATATTATTTGCAAAGATACTTTCGTCGAATCGAAAAAACGATTCGTTCGTTTTCGAAGCGAAAGCCGTCAACGATACGATTTAACTAATTCGATCTACGCCTCGACCCTATGAAATAACGTGAGCTATCTCTCGGATGACGTCGAGCGCCTTCGACGTTGTTTTCCTTTTCTCGACGTTTATGCAAATAAGTAATAAACGCCTTCTCTTCGTTATTATTACTCTTTGTAGTCTTCGACGAGCGTTAGACGCGAACGCGGACTGTACCAAATTCGTTCGTTCGTTCCTTCCTTCGATTGTATGTTTTCGTCTCGTTCCTTTTATTTCATCGGCGTTTACGTAAATAATAATATTTTTGACCGAGAGATTCATTTTCTTTTCTCTCGCCGTTGTTCGCGCTACGTCATACTCGTTATATTACTTATCTCTAGGTACTCGTACATTAAACTTTTCCTTGTTTTGATAACTTTCGGTGGAGAGAAAAAAAAAAAGAAAAAAGACGGCGCTCGAGTTGTGCTCTATTTCTCTTTCTTCTCTTCTTTTTTCTTATCTCTATTTTCAAACGAGCCCGAGAGCAAAAACAATTCTAAACGGATATAAACATCTTACGTCGGCTATTGCGATCGTTTAATTACTATAACGACGGCGTATTGCCCATACATTTTAGCGGCCATTTTATACGAAATATGATTGTCATTCCGCTGAATAATGCGGGGTCAAGTGCAAAAAGTTGCAAGCTGAATAACGATCGATCGATCGATCGATCGATCGATGGGAATCGTCGATTACGTTGCCTAAGAAGATTCGCTCGTGCTAGTACGTATCCCGTATTCGGTGGGTGTACGTACACGCTCTTCATTTATTAGTATGTATAATATTTTTGTTTTAAGCAAAACTAACGAGACCGTACAATCCTGTACGTAGGAGTGCGCACGATTATCTCCGTAATCGTGGAAGGACCATGCTTCGACCGAGTCCCAAATCGCCGATAGGCTATGCAAATATTTATAATTTTCTGAACGAAAGGGAGATCGTAGAGATCGTTCGATTAAAATCATATCGGCGTTGTGTATTCGTTTGTCAAGTTCACGGTTTATCTGTCCATCCATCGGATTGTACGTAAAGACAATCCAGGACTATCGTTCCCAGACGCTAACCGCCGAGACGTACGACGAGTAAGACGCAACCCTAAGATTTACGAGTAGAAACGTAGAGTGAAATATTCTTCTTATTTCTTCTTTTTTTCTTTTTCTCCTTTCCTTTCCTGTATTCTTTTGCCCCACTCCCTCGATTCGAAGAGACAGTTGCGTCGCAAAGATTCCACGTCGTAATTCGTCACGTTCCTTTATAAATTCCACGTGTAAAACGAGGCACTCGTGAACCTTGACTTTTTGACATTATCGTTTCTACATCGGCGTTGCGCGCTGTTATTGTATGCCTTCGCTCGACGGATATTGCGCGCACACGCACGCACGCACGCACACACACACGCACACACACACACACGAGCCGACAAGGCATTTCACGCAGGTACGACACGACAACGATAGTCGACGCATATCTTTCCGAAAATTAAGCAAACAAACCTCTTATTACCTTTTCCTCAATATTCCTCTTAACCTCTGAACCGATTACGAACGGAATATTTCGTTCTCTGCCGTTTAAAAGAGATTTTTGGGAAAAACGATTGAACGACGAACGAACGTGGCCACAGGGCAAATTATTATTTCTTTTCGTTAACGGCAAGAAAATTATTTCATTAGAGTTTCCTTTTACCGATCCTTTCTCGTATTCGAAAAGAACATTTATTCGGTTTAATACGTTTTATTGAAACGTTCTTTCCTTTCCTTTTCCTGTAGCACGATCTACAAAATAGTATGTACATGGATAATGGGGGGCGTGGCATCGCAAAGGGACAAATTCTCGCTACGAAAGGAGTTATTTTTGCGGGAACGAAAACGAACACCCCCGCCCCGCCCCGCCCCGCCCCGCCCCGCTGAATCGAGGATCGACCGTTGGCGACGTAGTTACGATTAAATAGATAATATAATCGAAGGTAATCGATTCTTCGAGTCTTCGAATATTCATTTTTCTTTGGCGTACGTGATTACCGCGTGTTGGAACTTAGAACGCAGAGGTAGCGAACGCGTGAAAGCCGACGAGCGGTCTTGCGTCCTGTACGAAGAAAAATCCTCTGTGAGATCTCCTTCGTTTATCTCTAATAATTATTCTCGATTATTGGGTCCTCGTTGGAAGGAAGGGAAGAGTATGACGAAACGTAACGGAAGACGGGGGTCGAACGCGCGGAGTCGTTCGCCTTGACAGAGATTTCGATGATCCGTTCCGTTTCGTTCGCAATTACGCGGTTCCATGGTACGCGCGCGCGCGCGACCCTTCTTACTCTCGGCACCGTAATGCACCGTAATGCACCGTAATGCACCGTACGCAACGCGGCGAAATCGAAAAGCGTTTGCGCAACGATCGTTACGATCCTATGCTACGGAGGAGATTGATCGTTTCATTTTCTACATTATCGTTCTTATCGTTCGTTACACCATCCTCTTTTTTCTTTCTCTCGTTCTTTTCTTCCTTTCTTTCCTTCCTTCTTTTATTTTTCACAAGAAGGACACACGTACGCGCGTAAGCAAGCAAGTCGTCCTCGCGCATACGATTATCGTAAGAGGAGAAAGAACAATTATCAAATATTCACTCGTACTTTTGTTCTTTTTCGTCCATTTTTACATTCCGTTGGAATTTATCGCGTCGATTAAACCTGTTAAACGATTCCATTATTAAATCGAAAAAAGAGAACAATTTTTTTGAATCGCCTCATTAGCCACGAGGAATAGCGATTTAAAATCTTTTTTCTTAGAAGGATCATCCTTAATCGTTGACGTTGCGCGTTTACTTTGATCGCATATCGATCGTAGAAAAAAACGTAACTTATTCGGTTATGTACGAAGTAAAGAGAAAAAAAAAATAAGGAAAGAAAAGGAAAAGAGCGGAACAATTATTTCGGCGTTAATTCGATCGGAGAAGGTGTCGTAAGAGACGAGATACGTTGGTGGTGTATACGATGCAACGTCCTTTCGATATTACGCGACGATCCTATTTCGTTTTGTGATCGGATCGACATCGAATTCATTGAAACAAAACGCAATTAACTTTATCCGTACCTCGTTCGAGTCCTCGACACGTCACGGAAGTTGTATACGATCAACAACAATTTTATTTCCCGTCGACGCCAATTTCCTGACTTTGAAACGCTATTGTAATGTCCCGACTTTAAATAAGAACACGGTTCGCTTCGTTAGCCATTACTCGCATACACTTAATAATATTAATAGAATTTTATCGTTATAGATCCGACGAACGGTATAATTTTATTCTTTCGCGGATCGAAGTATAACAAATATACTTTTGAAGAAACGAATCGATTGAAATTTTCGACTCCTATAGCTCGAATCGAATAGTTTGCGACTTTTCTTTGCTCTTACCCTTTATGCGACCATTTAGACCTTTGCGCAAACCTCTCGACGTTATCCCGAGTAACGTCGATGGTTTTGTTCTCTCTCTCTCTCTCTCTCTCTCTCTCTCTCTCTCTTTGATCCCTTCCAACGATCAGGAAACGAAGCGTTATTTCCAATCCTATCGGATGAAACGAGAAATGATTCTTTGCGCTTTAGTTGCGGCCGCAGCTTGGTCTAACGTGCAACGACCTTTTAAATGAAAAAACATATGTAAGATATGCGAGAACGAAGAAATGCGTAGGTGCTTGTGATACGTTTCGTTTCCATTTAATGACGCTACGATCGAGGCATCGAGGGATCGAGGGATCGACGCCATCGGGACGAATTCGATCCGGCCGTTAGTAAAATTCCAAGCCGGTCGATAACAAGATGCAAATTCGAAATAATGAATCGAACGGTAAATGCGAACGACGAACGATTATACAACGTGCATCGTTCTTCTCCGCTCTATTGACGTAATCATCGACGTCGAGGTTCTCTTCTCTCTCGTCGTGCCACTTGCCAAATAGGAAAAAATAAAATGGAAACAAATCGGACGAAAGTTTCAACGCTTCCCCTGCCTTTCCAACGAGAACTTTCAACGTGGGGAGGGGGAGAACAAACGTAGCAACTTACGTGCATAAGCGGGAAGAGAAGGGAGACGCGAGTTTAATCTAATCGCAGGTGAATACCCCACTTCTTCGACTTAACGCGACACGGTATAACAGGTCGCGTGCGCGAGCGCGTCTTTCGAGTGTACTTTTCGATCGGTCGGACGGTTGTACGGAAACGAGCCCCGATTCGAGTGGCTCCATTTTTTCTACCCTTACTACTCGTCAATTTTTTTATTCCTCATTATTACTACTATTATTATTATTATTATTATTATTATTATATTTCTCTTTTTTTTTTTTTTTTTTTTATTCCCAACCTCGAGATCTCGAGATATCGTAGTACTTTTTCGCCAATACTCGCCGAAACTCTCGAACCTTCTTTGGGAAAACTATAACACCGTGATCGAAGGTTAGAGGAGGGAGGTGTGTATCTTCGCAGTTCGCGCGTTCCTCGGACTCTGGCAGCCAGCGGTGCCCCATTGATTCGTACCACTCGATTCATTTTCACGGTAAGATCCGACTAAATCCGCTTATTTCGAACCCGTCAAATCCCTCGACGGACCGATTCGTTCCTCTTACGCCCGATCCGATTATCCAGGCTACGACCTACGTCGATATTGCTTCGAGACGATGGGATTAATTGGAGCGAGGGAGCAAAAAAGAAAGAAAGAGACAACGAATACAATCCGTTGCTTTCTCATCCGCGCGAACCTGTCTCTCTCTCTCTCTCTCTCTCTCTCTTCGAGTTACATCGAGGAAAATCTATTCGCGGAAGCGGTTCGAGCGAGTTAAGGCACGCGGAAATTCACTATGTGGTCTGTTACGAGTCGCGCACCGAACCCAATCCCATAATAATACCGTAATCCTTATTCTCGGACATCTCGACGGGCATTATGGGGGTAGTAGAGAGAGAGAGAGAGAGAGAGAGAGAGAGAGAGAGAGAAAGGCGAGATAGTATCTGCGCGCCGTGCCTGCGCATAGGATCCAAAGTCGCGGCGTAAGAGCGACGGAGGAAGGTGTATTTTTTTTTTTTTTGAGATCTCTATCCGACGAAAATCCGCGAAACAGGCATGAAATTCGTTCGCGGCGAAAAGGAAAGAAAGGCTCGGAAGGAAGAAAGCGTGGCGGGAAATCGATGTAACGACGAGTGTCATCGCAGAGGCCGCGACTCGAACCGAGACGAATGGACTCGTTCCCATTATTTCCCATAGACGGAGAACATCGTTCCGGTGGTGGTCTCTCGTCCCGTTTCTCCTTAGCGACTCGTTCAGATTCGCATCCACGACGAAGACAATTCTTATGGATTCGTCGTCGTCCACGTCGCGTGCGTGGACCCATGCTCGCGTACTCTATCCACGTAATCCGTCTAATTTTATATAACATGCCCGGAATGTGAAATCTTTGTTATCGTTTCGTTATGGCATCGTCGGAGGTGGGGTTCGTGTTCCGGCGACGACGCGCCACCGCACCGAACGCGTTCGAAAGTCGGATAAACGAAAAGGAAAAAGCTTTGCTCCCTGCCGTTTGAAACGCAAAGAAAAAGATTCGAACGAGTTGGGAAAAAATAAAGAAAGAAGAAAGAAGACGGAAAGAGACGCGACGACGGTCGGTGACCCCGTAAGCACGGACGCAATGCTTCGACGTTTGTACGTATATTCGCATGACTGACTTACTTGCGAACCGGTATTCTTGCCTCCAAGGTACTACACAACTAACATGGAAAAGCGCGACCGACAGGAAGACAAAGACGCCGTTATAATTATCCGTACGTTGGCACACATTCGTTCTCTTATATCTAATCGTCGGGAATCGTCTCTCTCTCTCTCTCTCTCTCTCTCTCTCTCTCTCTCGATTCTCGATTTCATCTCTCATCCTCGATCGTCGAGATCGGTCAATGACGTTCGAAACGAATCGCGACAATATCGATAAAATCTTATTTTAAAAATCTGCCGATCGTTGCCATCATCGCGCTTCGTCGCGCTTCGTTGACTATCCTCCTCCTGTGTCTTCTTATCGACGACAGGAATAGGGGCCGTGTGTCAAACGATGCCGAATTCGAGACGACGAGACACCACACTAATCTCGAGCGCGTGTGCGTGCGTGCGTGCGTGCGTGCGTGCGTCCGATCGGAACCAAACGAGTTTCTTTTTTTTTTTCCGGAAAACGCCGATTTATTCGTCCTTAGACTTTCGTAAGACCGGAGTTCTCTCTCTCTCTCTCTCTCTCGCTTCCCACTCACCATGGCCAGTGGAAGTCGACATAGGCGAGGCAGCCTAGACGAGAGCACGCTAGGTCAGGATCGAGCAGATTCGCGTAGGCACGAAGCCTGCTACCAAGACCGATGAATGAATTATTTTTGACGAGGAACCGATCTCACGCAACCCACGATCATTTCTTTTCTTCTCTTGATTCCAGCTAATCCTCCAAATGAATATCACCGGGGTACCACCGATCGACAAAATGGCCAACATCTATGACAATTCGTTGGTCCGATTCTGGCACTTTATTTTTCACGATCTCTCGGGTAAGACTCGACGACGAAAAAGATCCTTTTTATAAGTTACGACGTACCTACGTCGATTCCTCCGTACGATACCATACCGTACGTGTTAAATCGTAGATCCCCGAACGCGGAATTGGTTCCTCGTGTCTTCGCCGGTGCCAGGCGCCAGTATCCTTATCGGTTACCACTACTTCATCCACTCCTGGGGTCCCAAGTACATGGAACATCGGAAACCGTTCCAAATGAAGAACGTTCTAGTCATGTATAATTTTATACAGGTCCTACTCAGTACTTGGATCTTTATCGAAGGACTCAACTCTGCCTGGTTATCGAAATACAGCTTCAAATGCGAGCCCGTAGATTTTTCGGAATCACCGGAAGCCCTCAAAGTACGTTATAGAATTTTATTTCCTTCGTTGTCAAATTCCTAACTCGATTCTTTACCCGCCCCACCTGCCTGCCCCCTCCCACCCTTTTCTTTTCGTTTTCCTTCCTTTTCCCTCTCTCTCTCTCTCTCTCTCTCCCTCTCTCTTTTCCATTTCAGATCGCACGAATCGTTCACGTTTATTTTCTCGCTAAAATGACGGAGCTTCTCGACACGGTCTTTTTCGTTTTGCGAAAAAAGGAGAAGCAAGTTACGTTCCTCCACGTCTATCATCACACCGTGATGCCTATGATCGCCTGGGGTGCAACGAAATATTATCCCGGAGGTCACGGTACCTTTATAGGTAGGTACAAAGGTTTTTTTTTTAGAGAAAAAAGAAAAAAGAGAGAGAGAAAAGAAACGCGGATAAATAAACGTTAACTGTTGTACGCGACTCAACAAATTCGGCGCAATTGAACGTTGTGTGTCTCTTCGAAGGTCTCATCAATAGCTTCGTCCACATCGTGATGTACACGTACTATTTGCTAGCCGCATTATTGCCTCAATATCAAAAGTATTTATGGTGGAAGAAGTACATAACGACGTTGCAAATGGTAGGTAATTGATAAAAAAGATCTGCGCGACCGAGACGACGTTGGAAATGATGAAATTTACGAATCGATGATAATTCGCAGGGACAATTCTGCCTGGCGTTCTTGCACAATTCCCAGTTGCTTCTATACGACTGCGGTTACCCAAGGTGGTCGGTCATTTTAACCCTTCCAAATGCAATATTCTTCTACCTCCTTTTCTCGGACTTTTACAAGATGGCCTATGAGCCCGATCGAAAGAAGAAAAGCGGTGCGACGACGATTAACGGAAAGATCGAATCCAACGGTATAGCGAGAAAAGGCAACGGCGACGATTTCGAAGATACGTCGTCGAACGTTTCTTCCGATAGAAAGATAAAAGTCATCGACAAAGGAAAGGAGGATTAACACGATTCGTCGGATCTCACCGATGATTATTACGTACGAGGATATTACTTTGAAATTTCGGAAGAGAAGGTAGTAAAGAAATAAATAATAAAAAAAAAAAAAAAAAAAAAAAAAAATAAAAAAAAGAGAGAAAAGAAAGAAAGAATTAAAAGATAGCTGAGAAAAGAGGAAGCTCGTTTCTTCGTGCCAATTCGCGAGGGGTCTTCGATTCGAGATGGATTCTTAAGGATTATACACGTTTTTACGCGCCCGCGGTCAATTTACGCGATCGATCGTTGTCGAATCGATACGAACGTTAAGAAACGAAACGAGAGACAACGTTCTCTTGCTCGGTCGACCTTAACGGCGCGTTAACTTGTTACGAAAAAGACACTTTGAAACTTCTTTCCTTTACTCCGAGAATACAGGACGATATATACCTTGGATACGATATCATCGGCGGCTGCTAGAGAGAGAGAGAGAGAGAGAGAGAGAGAGAGAGAGAGAGAGAGAGAGAGAGAGAACGATCGAGAGTAAGAGAATACATCGGCAAATGTTGATATTTTCCAACAGCCGCGATCGCAATCGCGTATCGCGTATTATAGATTAATACGTTTTCTCATGTGCCATAATAACAACGTAAACGAATCGTCGAATTCTCTCTCCATCGTTCTCTCTCGCGTCTCGTTCTTTTTTTGCATCGAGGTACGCGCTTCGTTCGAACTTTAAACATTATATTTTACGATACAAGGAACGCGTTAGAAATTCGATCATATGCACTTTATTTCGATTTTACCGAAATTAATATTCGGGATTAATATCCATCTGCGAGAATGCACATGGCTTTTGCCAGTAGAAACTTTCCCCGTCTCGCCTTCTTACGTCATATCCGTTTTCTTTACTTTTCTTTTTCTTTTTTTCCTCGCTACGACGTAACGCGTAGACTTTTATCTATTTTTACCTATGCTCTTACCAACTTTCCTTTTAAAAAATAAAACAAGAAAATCAGTTTTCACGTAATAGGAACATTTCTTCCATCGTTTCCCGGGCTTATCGCCTTTCGGTTCTTTCAGTTTTCGACGAGGGAAAAGGAATTGCGACGTGTCGGCCGTCTAAGATATCAGCGCACCCTTTTTCTTCCCTACGAATTCGAAATTTATTCTTATATCCGACGATAATAAGAATAATAGTAATAATAATAATAAAAATAATAATAATAATAATAATAATAATAATAATAATAATAATAATAATAATAATAGTGGCGATAGCAATAACTATTATAATAATAGTCGTAACAGCAGCAGCAGCAACAGCAGCAGCAGCAGCAGCAGCAGCAGCAGCAGCAGCAGCAACGGCAGCAGCAACGGCAGCAGCAACGGCAGCAGCAACAGCAGCAACAGCAACAGCAGCAGCAGCAGCAGCAGCAGCAGCAGTAGTAGTAATAGTAATAATAATAATAATAATAATCAACTCCAATGCGTATATTATATCTTTATATTCTATTATTAGTATATTTAAAAATCACAGTCTTAGTTGAAGAATTGACAACAGAAAATACTATCTTGTAAACCTATCCGTATAGTAATATTTATAATGTACATTACAAATAATTCTCCTTTCGCATGACATCCAGACGCATCCTCGCATATATGTATTTATACAGCTATATAAATATACATGTACATATATACGTGTATGTGTGTGTATATACAAAATAATAAGGTTCATCCTCTCTCGCATCGGCCTCGAATTTCCATATACATATACGTATATATAAATACGATAAAACACCGTTTAAAAAGGAACAACGATCGATAGAGAAAAATCAAATTGATCGAGATACGACGAAAATTCGGATATCTTACATCGATAGCGGTTAAGAACAAAGAGAACAATTTCAAATATGCGGGTACTTTTGACGTTTTACACGGAAAAAAGAAAAAAAAAGAAAAAAAAAAAGACAAGTTCGACGAGCTAGCTGAAAATCCTACGACGACACTTTCGAGTAGGACCTACCTACGGTATGCGCGCTTACACGAATGTCTCTCTCGTCTTTCTTTCCTTCTTTCTCTCGCGACGTCTCGTCCCCGTCAAATATACAAAATACGATATTCAATTCACTCTGAAACATCGTGCGTACCAATAAATTCTCTGTCATTTGAAATAGTAATTTCGTGTAATTCGTTTCTCTCTTTTCTTTTTATTCAGTTATTTATTCGTTTGCAACCCCACCCCCCTCCTCCCTCCCTCCCTCCCTCCCTCCCCCCAAGGAAGACCGTCGAATCGAATTTTCGTAGCTTCACGAGCGCTGTGAAAATGATCAAATCTAGTACATACTTGTAGATATGTATGTATGAATTTCATGCGTGACGATTAAACTACAGGATGTTTCAAGATATGCCTATTTTTAATTATATACAAATGACGATAGCGAGGAGAGAAAATGGTGACGTATAATGTCCAAAATAAAAATACGCTGTCACATATGCACGACATACGCGCGGTATATTCGTGCAAATGTCCGTCAAACGAAGAAGTATGCGAAACATATCTACGCGTTATGCAAAAAAAAAAATTGGAGAATAAAAGTGACACTTCGATATACGTATATACATATCTATATACGATGGACCCGATGAACGTTTCTTCGAGTTTTGTATCTTCGTCTTTGCTTTAAAAACAAAAACAAAAACAAAAACAAAAAAAAAAAAACATCCGCGGTAACAACGCAGTACGACGATAATGCACGAAAAGAAAAAAAAAAAAAAAAGCTACGAATCGTCTTGAAAATACAATTTCGATCGAGTTCGAATATCGTCTTTTGCTTTCCGTTTTTCCTTTCTCTTCTCGATTTTTAAATCGTTTCGATAACTTCATAGCATTTCCTTCTTTCTCATATTTGTCCGTTTCCCGTTCAAGTCCCCTTCCCTTTTCGCTCGATCCTCGCGATATGATCTTCTCTATTTATGACTATGGCGATGACGATGACGATGACGATGGCGATGGCGATGGCGATGGCGATGGCGATGACGATGACGATGACAACGACGATGACAACGATGATGTCGCAAAATGCTTGCAACGACAAGAAAGTCTACTTTCTAATAACTAGTTATTCTCTCTGTTTCGAAGCTGTGTTCCTTTTCGTAATCGTCAATCGTCAGCCAGCGGATCGATCCGCAAAGAGTAAATATTTGCTCCGTTTCTATCGGAGATGCGCAATCGATTCAAGCGAGTCAATGATCGTGCATGCGTATCGAAAAAAAAAAAAAAAAAAAATTGTCTCTACGCTCGAATTTACAAAATACGAAATTAAATAGAAGAACTTTCGTTGGAAATTTTGTTCTACCTCGCACCTGGTCAAAGCAAAAAAATAAGCTAATCTCACCTAATTTAGATCTATTTTAGACCTATTAGGATCAGCCGATTGTAGCCCCGACCTGAGAAACGTACCCATCGAACGCTCTACGAGCACCGACGCAACAAATTTCTCCATGTACGTATCATATATCCATACGTAATAAAAAAACAATGTCTTCTCTGTCATTTTCTTCATTTCTCTTTCTTCCAATTCTCCGCGTTCTTCTTTACGTTTTTCTCCCTCGTGTCGCATCGTTTCTTCGTTTCTTCCAACGGCAGATGCCTGTATCACGGGAGAAATCGATCTTTGGACTTAAATAATTTAAATAATTCTATTCTTTCAATCACTATTCTAGTGACAATGTACAGCCTTTTTTGCATTTATATGCTAACGTGTAACTAAAGGTATATTCTCCTTCGAACTTTCTGTATCTCCCTCCTCCTCCTCCTCCTCCTCCTCCTCCTCCTCCTCCTCCGCGTATACATAAATGATTTACGCTAAACGCTGAAAGGAGAAAGAGAATGTGCATCATCCGTAAAGATACAAACGCGTCCCTCCGACGAGCAACGAATCGAATTCTCGTATAAAACGGTCGCAACCAAATCCTCCGTGTTACACATCGTGTGACTTTTCTTTTTTTTTTTTTTTCTTTTTTTTTCTAAAAAGAACAAAGAGAGAAAAAATGACCCAAAAGAAAAAAAAAAAAAAAGAAAAAAAAAACAAAGAAGAAGAAGAAGAAGAACACTCAAAACTCAGTCTGCATGATTCTCAAACCGTAAAAAAAATACGTTTTTCACGGATTACAAAGAAAAAAAGATTTACGGGGGTTGCATTTACCTACGCGGATAGCGTAGTTTACGCGCAAATGGCAGACCGACACGTGTCTGTCTGTGTCCAACAGGTACAATGCGTCGAAGGACCAATACACTTTTTCTATCCTTTCTTTTGTTTTTCACGATATCCTCGAGTTAATATCCCCAGTCATTGATATTATAAAAAGAAGAAGGGCTCGTTGCTAATTCCAATGGGCGACGCACGAGGGAAGAGCTTCGTTATAGAAATTCTCGTTTTTACGAGAACGATCGAAAAGAGTATTAAAACTGGCCGCGTACGCTGACGTTTCCATTTTTCTTTCTTTCTCTTGGGTAACACAAACGGCTTCCTTTTCATCAATCTTGCTTTTCCTTCGCTCTCTTTTTCTCTTCTTTTCAACTAAAAGGGGGATCGCTAGTGTTTATAAAATTGGCGCAGTAAATTATACATTAACTACCTATACATTTTCAACATCGATCGATACATTCTACCGAAAGGAATGGCGTGTGGATGAGTGCGCTCTCTCGCGCGCGCGTGATGCACGTACGTATCAGCGATTAGACTTTCATCGAAATTCCTTAACATCTCTCGTAAGCTCGTCTAATACTCGGCATTCTTAGTAATAACGAGATATAACCAGGAAAAATAAACTAAAGTACAAAAAAGAAAAGAAAAAAAAAAAAACGGGAGAGAAGAGGAGAGAAGGAGAAGATACGATCGTATCTGCGATAAAAGATACATAGAATAGCGGTATGATGACCATTTTCAAACAAATTCGACAATCGACGCATCCTTCTTGAATTCCATAATACTATGTACAAATCAATGATATTGGACGTAACCATTGGGCGTACGCCAAAGAAACGATGAACGATAAGAGAAAAGAAAAAGAAAAAATCAAAGTATAATAAGCGTTAGACGTACAAATGTTATAATATAAGCTGCGATACTTTTGAAGTACCGTTGGCTTATATGCAGCATGCACGCGCAATACTGTACGGAGTGGTGTATCTGGCACCAGGAATGTGTATTATAATACATAAAAAAAAGCGTCAAGACGATACGAGCTGGTTGCCGTCAAACAGTGATGCAAGAAATTAACTGTTGACAAAGCTGACTGTATTGTACTTGGTCCCCGCTAATTCTTCGCATTTTAATCCCCTTCACTTCTCTCTCTTCGGATTCGCAAACTCTAAGTTCGATTTGAACACCACCGGGATATTCCAAACTCAATCCTCCACCTTCGACCTCCTCTCTCGAAAAGATAAAACCTTTTGGCGGAGCTCTAGCGTCTATTATCTCTTTAACGCGGCCCAATATGGCTTCGGAATTTAATCTACTCGATTCGTCCGAAAGAGTGACCTCTACTTCGGTGGGTATTGCTGTATTGTGTGGCCTACCGATACCACGCGTTATACTAGGTCTCGAGGGATCGCACGGTTCTGAAATGATAAAACTCGGTAGAGTGCTATAATGCGGCAATGCGTCTTCGAGCGAATCTGGCGATGGAGACGGAGACGGTGAACAATTGATCAATGTCACTTGCCCTCCAAGAACGTCTGTCACTGAAATTTGTGGCGGTACCTATAACAGATTTCGAACACTGCTTCGCAGGGCGCACACAACTTTTTTTTCTTTTTCGTTCCTTTCTTTCTTTCTTTCTTTCTTTTCCCTCTACCACACAACTCGCAAACTTTTATGCGCGCGCATACACACGCGCATACACACCTATGTATGCATGTGTGCGCGTGTGCGTGTGCGTGCGCGCGTACAAATTTACGTATCTCTCTCTTTTACTTTTTTCCTTCTGATCCCCACGACGCGTATTTGACCAATCGATTAAACCAAACGATTATCTTATATATCGATAGAATCATGCTATGGATTCGTTTGATTATTTCCAAGCTACTTACTCTTGGTATTTCTACGGGATGCTCTTCTTGAATCATATCCAAAGCAGGACTATTGCTAGGCGAATAACTGACAGGTGTTGTAGCCGGTGATCTATGATGTCTTAAGGGACTTAAATCTAATGGCGTGGCCGGTGATTGCGCAGGAGTACCGTGCACTATACTACCTTGTACGGGTGCAGTCGTCAAACCGCTCAAACCTATGAAATATATTTCATAGAAAATTTTTGGAATAAATATCGAGACAAACGTTGCTACGTTGTAATAAAAAGGCATACCTTGCGTGATGGCCGCTACGCCTCTTTCGTGCACCGGAGACCCTGGTATACTAGCGGGACTGTGCGAAGGGGACGCTAACCTCTGGAGCTGTTGGTACTCCTGTTGAAGCGCTTGTATCCCAGGACCCGGTGGACCCGATCCTTCCGATGCACGACGGACCGGCGAGTATCTCTCCGTTGCGACGTGACTGCTTGGCTCTTTGTACGAATCTCTACTTCCTATCGAAATATATGCGCGTAAAGTCAGAAATATGTCTGTCCCCTCTTCATCTCACGGTTACGTACATGGATAATGATACCACATATGTATGTCAATATGAAACAACAACGAGCAAGTGACTTTTTCGTTGCTTGTACAGAGAGACAAATATATACATACATACATGCATGCATACGCAGGTGTGTGTGTGTGTGTGTGTGTGTGTGTGTGTGTGTGTGTGTGTGTGTGTGTGTGTGTGTGTGTGTGTGTGTGTGCCATTAAAACATAGAGCCTTAGTTATACAACATATATATCCATGTTGACTGCAACTACAACAAAACATAAAAATCCAGAAATAAAACAAATGTGCGAAAATTACCAGCACTAGCGTGATACAACGAAGTTTTCCTGTGGTGTGGAAGCGTCGGGCCTCTAAGATGACTCGGTAATAATCGTGACGGCAGGTAAGCTCTGTTCATCCTAGCTTCCACCTCCATTACCAGTTCCGGATTTATAACTACATGCATATTACCAACCAACGAGATGTGGCCGTGCAGTTGACACAACAAAAACAAACCATGCAAAATTAAAAAGAAATCAAATGAAATCAAATTGTCATAAATACTAAATTAAGAGAATAAAAAGAAAAATGAGAAAAGGACCCCTTAAATCAATCGATGTACGTATAAAACATGATACGAAGGGATGGGGAATGGAAAAAAAAAAAAAAAAAAAAAAAAAAAAAAAAAAAAAAAAAAAAAAAAAAGAAGAAGAAGAAAAAAACCAACGGATGGAAGGAAGCTCCAAGAATAAAGAATCTTCTCGTAATTTTTCGTATATCAAAAGCTTGGGTGGTACTCTGCCGCCGACTAATAACGTCCACGCATTGCGCGCGTGTAACGTAACGTGTACGTAGAAGCTATGTGCTCGATAGGCTTGTTCGAAATACGTAAATTGTGTTTGTACTGCGGACCAATCGTTTTTACATTATTATATTACAATTGTTATTGATGCATAAATCATGTGTCACGAGGAAAGCCTTTATGCACGAATAATAATTGTTCGATACGTCGTCGGGCATTTGTCGGTATATATACATATGTATGTGGTAACGATAATTCATTGGAAAGTACTCGTAAAGATACATATGTATGCGTGCGCGCGTTCGTGCATTTTTATACACCGTGCTACAATGCGCTCTACGCGGCGCAATACACAAATACGGATAATATTAATTATTTCTACCTGGTCTTTGCATGACGGCGGTTAACCCACTTCGTCGTCTTCTGTCGCTCGTACCGGTTCCGCTTGCGTTACCACCGGTGCCATTTCCATCCCCGTTTCCGGTACCGCTGGTAACCGTCGACGATTGCGTGCATTTTACCAATGACGGGCTTCCAGGTTGTAACTACGAGGAAAATTGGAGAAAAATTCGATAAATCCTAAAAGGGCGGGGATGAAGCGCAAAAGATAGTAAAAGAACGTTATCGGGGGAAATAGTTTTCTATTGTCTCTTATTATATCGCCGAGCACGCGTTCTTAAATAAATAAATATATATATATATATATTTACAGGCTGCAAGTGTTCACGACTACCAGGTTGACTCCATCCACCGTTCTCTCCGCCGCTAGTACCACTACCGTGCTGTTGATAAAAAACATGGAGATTGGCTCCTCCGTCGGAGGCTCTTCGTCCAAAACTTCCTGCTGTATGGAGTAATATAAGAATATAACGATTATACGTTATAAAAATTACTTGTACCGAGACGATCGATGATATATATATATATATATATACAAATTTACTTACTGGCACCCATTACGGGCGGTGGCTTTAATAAATGTTGATCCTTGATTTGAAAATTTTGAGGTGGTTGGTGTTGAACCAGAGGAAGATTCAATGGTAAATTTGTATGTGGCAAAACTTGTGGATCGTTATTGAACTGTAATATGGGGAGGGGCCGCAACGTATGATATCCCGGATTGTGATTATAAGCGTAAGGATATGACGTGGGTGGTTGATGCGTCGTGTCGCCGGGTCCTACCGTATGCCTTCGAGTCGCGTGATACGGTGTGTCGGGTGACAATTGAAGACCGCTTCTCTCTTCGCTTTCTGCCTCTGCTTCCCCGAACTGTCACGGGCGATAAGAGTAACCATCGAAAATTTATATTTATATAATTATATCCCACCCCCCCCCCCCGCCCCCCGAACTACTTAAAGGATCGATAATTCGAGTAACACTCGAGAACGACAAACGTACCTTTTCCAATTGATGCGCGCCATCGGGCATATAATCGCCAGGAATATTTTGTATGGTAGGTAAGGCGGACATCGTCGTAGGTTCCAATCGGTCGACTAGTAAATTATATATCGCTGAGACATGATCGAACGCATTTCCTTGTATCGCCTTTAACAAGGTGTCAGCACTAAGCCCAGGTAATCTAAGCATATTTTCTATAACTAATTGATTCAACTGGGGTGGAACGGCTGTTTCTGGACTGCACCTTGAAAATAGGACGTTAACGCGTTTAAAATTATTTGAATTTCTTTATATCGAAATATTCTCTATTAATATTTCGATCCCTATATATACCCTCCAGGTTCTGGTTCCGTTAAACCATCGCCACCCATCCAAGAATGAGCTAAAATTTGTGAAATGCTCAAACGTCTTTCCGGCTCTACCACCAGCATATGCCTAATTAATTTTTCGCATTCTGCAACGAGAAAATAGGAGAATATAACGATGATCGAGCGTTACGTCATACCGATATATCTTTTCCGGCAAAGACGACGATACCTGCGGACATGAAGAAGGGAATTCTGAATTTTCCCGAGATCACAACGGAGCGCAATAACTGCATCGTAGGACCGTCGAACGGTAATGCGCCGCAGACTAACACGTACAGGACAACGCCAAGGCTCTGAGGTTGAAAAACGTATACGCAGATTATCGCGTTATATCTTTGTATTATTAAAATGTGGAGTAGTAATTTCCTTCCCTAACGGTTAAGTAATACTTACCCATACGTCGGCTCGAGGCCCGTCGTAATGCTTTCCCTCAAAAATTTCTGGGGCTGCGTAAGGGGGCGAGCCGCACCAGGTGTTCAACGGCACACCCGGAGTATATTCGTTACTGAATCCAAAATCGGCGAGTTTAATATTATTGTCTGCGTCGAGTAACAAATTCTCAGCCTGAAAAATAATATATATATATATATATATATATATATATATATAATATATATGTAATGTATACGTAATTAGGGGATTACGAAAAGAACGACTAATTACGCCAGCTTCGTTTCAACTACAGACCGCATAAGAGTATATTCTAACCTTAAGATCTCGATGAACCACTCTCTGTTGGTGCAGATAACGGACGGCGAGAACGATTTGACGAAATATTCTCCTGGCTTCTGGTTCCGGCATTCTACCGTTCCTTACAAGATGATCGAATATTTCACCTCCCGGAGCATATTCCGTTACCAAATATATCATCTTTTCAGTTTCCATAACTTGGTACAATCTGATGATATGCGGATGCCTCAACCTTTTCATTATGTGTACCTCGCGGAATATTTTTGCCAAGTTCTCCTCGTTCAATTTTGTTTTATCTATTATTTTTATAGCCACCTATAACGAACCGTCTAACGTTAGATATATTTCTATTCTTTCCAGCTAGCATATACTTTAAAGAAAGCCAACGATTATTAAATAAAAAGATATTACTTAAATCGAGTAGACACATTGGACAGACGCATCTTTATCTGGAAGCATGCGTTTTAACTGTACCTTGATGATCCTTAAGACGATTATGGCTGTACGTCCTATGCAAAACGTAATGCGTGGGAATAAAAACTAATGCGTCGATAAATGGATTAAATACGCATTTATTAAATACTATAAAGGAAGGAAAATATTTTTGCTTAAGCCGCGATAAAGAAAGAATTAAAGAACGAGAGACGGCGAGAATGATTGACCGGAGATAAATAAATTGTTTCCGTCCGATGGCTACCATATCTGGATACGCTTACGTTACACGGATGTTACTATACACGCTCGTTATAAAACACAAGCGCTTTTATCACGTGGATGATACGAAATACATCAAATAAATATAAACTGACGAGTCGAAGAGACATTTATCGGAATATCCGGATAGAATTTTTTTACAACTTTTGTCAATCTCGTTATACCGAGATATTCATTATCTTCTATCGTAAATTTATATCGCAATTACGTGATAGATTGTGCGCGCGTGTATACTTCTCTTGGTTTTTATTATTTTTATTTTTTCTTTTCTTTCTTTTTTTTTTTTTTTTTGTTTTTCCGTTAAAGCGTTAAAACGATACACACACACGCACGCACGCACACACACACACACACACACACACACCACATACACACACGCGCGCGCGCGTTATTACTCGTTACGAGTTTGAAAAATTTACAGGAAAAACATATCTCCGTCGATGTGGTAGGGATGGTTAGTGGTAACGGTCGAAAAAAATCTTTTGGTATGCCTGCGAATCGTCTCGAGGAAGTAGCGATAACGTATTCTCGAGCACGGCAACGTTTAATTATCGTAAACTCGACGATAATTCATGCGTACGATGTGTTATATCCAAGCATATAACGACAAAACGATAGATACCGTGCACCCAAGAAGTTCTTAATTGACGTTTTTACCTTGGATTTTGTTACAACGTGGGTTGCCATTTTGACAACGGCAAAATTACCCTTGCCGATTGTTTTCTCCAATTCGTAATAACCAACGCGAATAAGTTTGTTGACAGAAAATTGCTGCGAAACCTCATTGTGCGACGTCGTCGCGGATGCCATTTTTTAATCACTTGTCTCGCTTAACTCGTTGCCAATCACTTACTGATTAGTACGGCTATATTCCTGACGGGGGGCACTGCGATCGACGATCGCGTCGCCATCTGCCGGGATCGTCGGGCAACGTAGAACTCGAAAGAAATCGGAAGAAATCGGAAGTAATCGGAAGAAATCGGAAGAAATCGAAAGAAATCGAAAGAAATCGAAAGGAATGGAAGGAAATCGAAAGAAAACGAAGGAAGGAGTCTCGGTCTTATTTAATTTTTACAAGAGATATCACGATATAAAAATTGTATCGACGATATTAACGCTTATCGGCATATTCTTTAACGTTAACGGACATAGCCACACGTAATCGTCGGATCGTCGAATCGAAGAATTATTTGTCGTTGGAATTGGTATGTCCGCAACCAATGATATTAGGTGGTTAAACGCGCATACGACAACAGAGTTTTGTGATACGTCTTCGAAATCGTGAATCGTGGACGCGGCGGTGGTGGTGGTGGTGGCGTCGGCGTCGGCGACGGCGGCGGCGGCGGCGGCGGCCGCGCGACAAGATTTGCCGGAACGGAGACGGAGACGTTGTATCGTTGATAGCCGATATCGGTTCATAGGAAACGGACCGAAGGCAGTCTCGATAGGGTTTAGAGTTCGTAACCGATAATAAATATGTGTATGTAGTTTGTTTATAATGTTAAAGATTATTAATCGAGTGGAAAACGGATCACGCGGGCAGTGTTCCCATTAAGACGTTGTTTACCGTTGTGTCAACTGCGCGACTTCGATCAAGATGGCCGGTGAGAAGCTCGTCCCTTGTCCAGAATTTCAATTCTCGGTAAATTAATACGTATACACGCCTTCGACTCGCCGTGGATTTTTTTTTCTTTTTTTTTTCTTTTTTTTTTTTTTTTTTTAACGACAGATTCGTTATAACGTTTATTACCTTATAAACGCAATTTTATAACCTATCGATTAGAAGAGAGCGCAACGTTAATCACGTAGTGGTTATAAATATTGGTTTGCGACTAACCTTTCCAATGATTATAACCGTCCCCCCCGCCGTCCCTGATAAACGATTTGGCTTTTAGACAACAGCTTGTTATATCTGCAATGGGTACTATGGCCCGTGTTTCGAAGAGCCCGTTTGCGCGACCTGTCACGCATTTTTGTTTCCCAATGATATTGGATTATTTCAGGTTCCAATATTTAGCGAGGTAAATATTCCAATGCGTTTCTTCCGACTCTCGTAATAAATAGATTTGCATGCCGCGATCGTTGGGATAAATGTTGATTTACGATCTATCGTAGAAAACCGACGACGAAGATTCCGGAAACGACGAACCAACGGATCTTTATTACAATCACGAACGAAGAACGAGCCAGCAACAACAAAATTCTCCGCAAAACGTGAATTTATGTGCGTTCAATAACCAGAATCCACCAGTCAATACTTGTGCGAGCGTCGAATCGTTTAGAATCAATTACGAGCGTAATTTGGAGCGCTTGCAAGAATATCAGCGCCGTCAGGACAACTGTATGCAGTACGAGCAAGAGGTCGGAGAACCTTCTAGACCTTATAATTTGTCATATAGATTGGAAATGTTGACCAATCATAAGCATATAGAGCACGAACCGATCAACGTACCAGGCCTGGTGGAAAGCCTACCGCCGGAGGTACTTTTGGCCGTTTTCTCCCATCTGGACGACGTGAGTCTTTGGTCGGCCGCCAACGTTTGCCGCAGATGGTGCGGCCTGTTGTCTACCCACGTAACGGCTCAACAGTGGCAGCAACACGTAAAGATGCGTTGGCCTCTGTACAGGCCTATAGGATCCGTTAAAAATTGGTACAAAGTTTACCATCAGCTTGCTTCTTCCGCGCCGTGCAGAACGTGCTTGGCTCAAACGTCTTTAAGAACCAGGGCTCCAAGAATGGAAGAATATTACTGGAGGCGAAATAGGCTGCTCAGCGAACTGAAAAGTTTAAGAATGGATCCACCCGAGGGTATAGAAGCTACGCCCTTGGATCAAATGTGCTGTCATTGGCAGGCCACTATTACCGGACCCGTAGGTAGTCCGTACGAGGGTGGATTGTTTTATTTGTATTTACAAGTACCATACAGGTACATAGAAAAAGGGATTAAGATTTTATATTTTCCTTTTTCAATCATGCGAAATAGACGTTAACGATTATTTTAGTTATCCGATGTGTCCGCCTGTCGTAAGATTTCTAACTAAAATCTTACATCCGAACGTTTCGAGACACGGAGACGTCGGTATAGACTCTATACATCACAATTGGTCTTTGGCTCTTACTATATCGAAGGTGCTTATTAGCGTGCAAAGTTTACTCACGGATCCGTATTGTCAGGTAATTCTTGCGGTCTCTGACTTTTCCTTAATAACGACGATAATAACAATAGTCGTTATCGTTATGAAAAGCGTCGTCGTGTCTTTAGGTATGTATGGAGCCAGAGTTAGGGGAAATGTATATGAACGACCGTGAAAGATTCGAAGAAGTAGCCAGGGCGTGGACGTGGCGGTACGCGATGCACGACGTTATAACGCCACCTTAATATATCGAAGAATGAGATATCGCGTCTACGTTATCATTGGTAAAAGGTAAGTAACGAAGTGTACTTGTAAAACGATCCGTCTAAGTGTTTTCTTGAAATTAATTATGTATTAACGCCGAGCGATGTACATGAATTAAATGAGGAAAAGACGAAAGGGGACTGTCTGTGCGTTCCTGTTTGTACGGAATTTGTATTGGGATCGAAGTAATGTAATAACAAAAAAACGACGAGTTTCTCTCTCTCTCTCTCTCTCTCTCTCTCTCTCTCTCCAAACATTCAACATTTGTCCTTCAATGTTATACCGTTCTTTATCGGATCTTCCGATCGATGGCGTTTTGGAAGCATAGATGCGGTTTCTAGATATTTTGCCGTATCATCGCCATCGTAACATATTTTCGCGATATCATTCGACAAATTATACCTAATAAGTTTTAGTAAACGAGTAGCGAATCGACTTTCTCAGTTCCTCGAATAATCCCGAATATTTACACTCGAGAAAATGTTCTTCTCTAGACCGAAAATGGATCATCGATCGAGAGTGAACGTACAACGACGAAACGCGGGGTACTCTCGAGTGGACTCCTCCTCGTTTTACTCCGGCAACCTGAAAAGAACAATTTCGATGGCATCTTTACGACTGTCTAAAGCAACGGAAAGAAGAAAGTAGCGCGCAGCCGTCGGGTGGATCTTTCAGATCGAACGTCCAGCTAGAGTCGAGAGCTGGAAGCATCCAAGTTACCTACTACCCCTTTCCCCTTCCTCTCCGATGTCTTTTCATTTTCCTAGTCGTAAACCAACAGCCGACGTTCCTAAGGTCAGTGGTGCGCGTTTCACGAGAAGATTCGAGTGCAACGGCATAATTAGTGGAGGATTCGTCTCTCCCTTCCCCCCCCCCCCCTCTCTCTTGCTCTTTCACTAGCTAAACTCGAGCATGTTCCTCTTTCGGTAAAGAGGACGATAGTCTCGAGAAGGTCGGTCCGAGAGAGCTCTAGCCCGAGTCAAGGTGGGTGGTCCGCGCACGGAGCCTGCGGGCTCTCTCTCTCTCTCTCTCTCTCTCTCCCTACCTCGAATACCTTCTTCTCCGTCGCACACACGGGGGTCCTCCTGCCGTTCTTGGCTACGTGTGTGGCCGACACCAGCATCCTTCTCTTTCTTGCTCCCTTTTCTTCTGCCTACCACCTATCTTCTTTCCTTCCTTTTCCGCCCTCTCCCTCGCACACGCATACGCTACCTCGCTCCTCTCTCTCTCTCTCTCTCTCTCTCTCTCTCTCTCTCTCTCTCTCTCTCTCTCTCTCTGTGTGTGTGTGTGTGTGAGCGTGCGCGCGTATGCGAGAGGGAGAGAGAGAGAGAGAGAGAGAGAGTCCTCTACCAAACGCACCGAGAACAGCAATACCTTGCCTGTTTACGAAGGTCCTCCGTCGCGTTGGAGGAGGCCAACGAAAAACGAACGAACGCTATGAATTCTACGAGACGATACGTTTTATCTCGTAAGCTTGGAAACTTTCGAATCTACTCGTTCGACTCACTTGCGACCGAGCTACGATACTTTTTCTCTCTCTCTCTCTCTCTCCCCCATCTCTCTCTCTCCCGGATTCGGTCTCGCGAATTTCCAAGTACCGCGTTGCTAGAAAAGAGAGAGAGAGAGAGTTGCGTCTGCATTGTCATCGCGGATAATGACGATAACAGCGAGTTTGTGGTAGAGAAAGACGAGATAATGGAAATGTCGATTGGAAGGTAGCTCTAGGGCAAAATAAAGGTATGTTCAAATCTTAGAAATCCCTGGACCATATTACTTCCACGCTAATTACTTCCACGTCTCGTAAATATCGTTTACTCTCGATAATTATAGCGCCGGCGGGCGAGGTTCGTGCAAAATATCCCCCTCGTAAATATCGGTCTTACTCTTAATTATAATCGCGAGAGCGCTCGTTAACGAGCCGAGCTCTAGAAACGATATTATACTTTATAGTCCGTTTGTTCGAGCAGTTTGAAAATTTCTTTAATCGCGGATGGTAGCCGCCGCTGCGCTACCAAGAGGATCGTTTCGCGTAGTTTTCGTTTGGGGAAACACACCGAAGTACCGCGACGATGCGTTCGGGTAGAGCTTACACCAGCAGCTATACGATATCCAAGTCCTCTAAAAGAAACCGACGTGTGTGGCCAAGTGGTCGAGAGCACCACGCTGGATCCGTATAGTTGGTCCACAATAACAGCTGATGCTCAATAGAAACCCATAGCCCTTCGCCTCCGATTCTCCGCCGTTCTCGATCTCCTTCCTCGCTCTCTCTCTCTCTCTCTCTCTCTCTCTCTCTCTCTCTCTCTCTCTCTCTCTCTCTCTCTCTCTCTATCTATCTATCTTTCTCTCTCTCTTCCTCTTCCTCCTTCCTCCTTCCTCGGCATTAAGCACTGCTCTCTTCGCACTCTCGCGTCTCTTATTTTCTTATACACCCTTGTACTCATCCAAGGTGAGAGTGCTCTGCGAGAGTCTATACGTACCCTACTTTCTTTCTACGTCGTCCTACCGAGTTTTTCGTTGATATTATGCCCCGCCCCCTTCTCTCTCTCTCTCTCTCTCTCTCTCCCCCCTCGGAGCCTTAAAGGAGAGGAGAGTGGATTGTTTTGAAAGTTTATATCCAAAGAGTTGTTACGCGAGCATTGTTACGATTCTTCTCGATCAACTCGGTTTACAAAATGAGCTACGCGATCGTTAGATAATAATCGTCTTCGTCGTGCACCTGTCCGATATCGAGTGGCCCCTTGTGATCTTTTATTTTGTCCCTTCGCT
Source organism: Dolichovespula sylvestris (assembly GCA_918808275.2). Taxonomy (NCBI): domain Eukaryota; kingdom Metazoa; phylum Arthropoda; class Insecta; order Hymenoptera; family Vespidae; genus Dolichovespula; species Dolichovespula sylvestris. Next base: position 10,896,225 of record OU964964.1, read on the forward strand.
AACTGCCTGCATGCCTGTGCCCGCCTGCCTGCCTGCCTGCCTGACTGCTGCTTGGCCGCCTGCTTGGCCGCCTGGCTTTCTTCCTTTCGAGCAACGCATCGACACACGGTGGTAAGAAACATGTTTATTATTTAAATTAAATACTCTCGATTGTCCATTGGTAGAAAAAGATGATGCGGATAGTCGTACAATAATTAAAAGTAACTACAATAGATAAAATTATTTTACAATCGTTGTACCTTCGTTACATTCTCGTCGCCCGTTACAAGTCTTTTTGTTAACGCGACTCGATATTTCCTTAGTTTTGATTTTTCGACGGAGTCTTGGACTTGAAGTAGCATCGAAAAAGTTCTTTTTTTTTTTTTTATTTTTTTCTTGTTTTCATTAATAATCAATATCGACATTTTCAATTTTATCTTTAACGCGACTCCCATTTTACGCGACCACCCTCGATAATTCCAAAGTTCTCCAATTAACCAACTCTATCGTTCGCGTTATGAAAGAAATAAAGAAAGGAGGAAAAGAAGAAATGTATTTATCCGACGTTACGAATAGTTACGATTATTTCGAAACGCATACGTAGCTTGGTAACTCGCGCTTAATTTCACGTAATAAACGTACAATATCATATTTCGTATTTTGATTCGGACGAGTGTTAGCTCGCTTTATGTATCAATCGACAAGTGTTTTAAACGTAGTAAAAAACGGTGGGATATATCGTCGGTGAAAAAGTTATAGGAGCGTTGGAATAATGAAAAGAAACAATGATATCGAATGGAAAAGTCTGTCGCCGCACCCTCCAAAGGGGAAGAATGACCTTTGCGATTGCGATCAACGTTCGGTCGTGCTTTGTCATAAATTAAGAATAATAATAATAATAATAATAATAATAATACTTATAGCGCAACAATATTAAAAACAAATAACCCTATCTGTTACTCTATAATACATAATCAATGTACAACGCAAAACGGTCTCCTTGTTCCTTTCGCTCGGTCAAAATTTTCTTTGCAGAATATTTTGGAACACGCGGTTGATTTCTATCGGAAATGTTTACGTCTTTAACGCGAAGCGCAGTCTTCGATAAGGATCCCCGAGGACAAAAGCGGCAGCTTTATCTCTGGCGGTCGTCCCCTCTTCGTGGACCCCCTTCCGGTCCGGCGTTTATTCGTAAACATTCCTAGAAAAATGCTCTTTGGTCGTTCACTCGCGGAATACTGTACTTTTATTTGGACACCTCGTCTAGCCACTCGGTGGTGCTCTGCGTCAGTCTGAAAAATACGATACGGTAGATCGTAGAGCTTACGTCTCTCGTTTGTTCTTTCTTTCTTTTTCGTTTCGTTTCGTTTCGTTTCGTTTCGTTTCGTTTCGTTTCGTTTTCAACGTCTCGGCGTCGTTAGTCCGAAAATCTCGTTTTGGCCTTCGGTGGTGCACCTGTACGTAGTTCCGCCGATCATCGTTCTTCGTTCGTTCAACGTACGGATTACATTTTTTCGTAGGAATTTGAAAGCAACCGAAACGAACCAGTTGCGCACAATACGCAACTACCTACGCGCGCGATTAAAACCTAGTTAGTTATAAAATAAGTGTGGATTACCTTGGCTGGCAAAAAGAAGGAGCAAAGCGATGGACATCGCCAACGTCGTCCTGTCGACGAAAGGACGAACGGTCGTGGCCTCGTTCGTCGCCTCGTTCCCAAGAACGTTCGTCTCCGTTCGAACGATCTCGTTCTCGTCGACGGTCTCGTCGACGACTTTTTTTACTTGCCGATAATCGTGATGAATCCTTCCGAAGCACAGCGTATTCATATTACGATGGATCCCCTTGCAATCGTACTCCTCGGACCCGTCGCAGAGACAGGTACTGAGCTTAGCCGCCTTTTCCTGTCGCGTCAGTATGTTGATCGAATTTCTACATCTAAAGGCGAAAGAACGAATCTATTTTATATACTATATAGTTTTTCATCGATCGCGAGGATCACGCGGGAGATAGACCATTCGAATATTACATTAGCTTATAGCTTTCACCGATTTCACATATCGATCGGATGAAATGGAAGATACGTACCGATGAGTGCACTTTTTCCCGTGGAACATGCTCTTGCAAAATTTGTTGTAATACGATAAAGCCGTTTGACAGAGGGCGTCCGCGTTGCATATCCACGTGGCTATCCTGCAGGATACCCTCGTCCTGTTCATAGCCGTCGTCACCGACGATCTACAAATCTCGACTCTCTGCTTCGATTGTTGGCAAAGCTCGTCGTCTCGCGTGCATTGACACTGAAAATATTATCGAGCGACATTATTCGAGTTATCCGGATGGATATTTACCGTTCTTCATCCGGTATACTCACCGTCATGAGCTCCTTTCCCTCGTCGGTACTGGTCAAAGCGATGAGCGCGTGCTGACAAGCGTCGGAGCAATTGTCACCTTGCAAAACGGAGGCGCACCCGGTGACGTAGTGTTGAAGAGCCATTCCGCATCCGGTTCTGTAAGCGCACCTAAGCCTCGCGTCCTCGCAACGCACGGAATTGGATCTTGTGCCGGCTAACATCGACGTTAACAACAGCATCGAGAACAGGACGACGTCCGACCGATGCACGCCACGAGACATCCTGAAGAAGCGAACAAACGAGATAAACCAACCCAAATCGTCCCCGATCATTTTCCTTTTCTCGAAGGGAACTTTGCGAGAGATCGTTCCTAAGATCATTCATTCCTCCTTCATCCTTCCCAGAGTTCGGCGACTGTGACGAGAGTTAGTTCTCTAATACTCGCCCGGCCCGATTTTTATTCCTTTTCATTAAGTTTCACTTGCTCTCCCTGCTAAGTAATCCGATCGAGTCTCTTTGGACTTTGATATTACCGAGTATATTTCCAGCTCGTTGTTTCAAGTACGGAATACAAAAGACACTTAAGTAGGTTCTTCCGTTGCGCGAACGAGAGAACGCGCGTCCCTCGACGTGCGGGAAGCCAATTATCGTTCGAGTTCAACCGGTCGTACCTTGAACGGTCACCGTTCAATTTCCTCGCCTCGAGTATTACAAATCGTACGTATTTCTTTCGATCGTTTTTCCTTTCTCTCCCTCTCCTTTTCTTTTTTTCTTCATTCCGTTAGATAATCTACGATCAGAAACGTCGCATCTCGCTGTGGCCTTGCGACAATAAGGAAAACGAATACGCTTTCACGTAGGTGTCGATGTTCCTTGTGTCCGTCGAGCCTGAGGAAATACAATTCCTCCGGTACCTGGATACCTAGAGTGGGTGGGACCTTACGAGCGGCTCGCATTATCGAGTGAAAGCTAAATATATGTACGTTTATCTCTCTCTCTCTCTCTCTCTCTCTCTCTCCTTTGCCGATCTTCACGTTAGCCGGATCGCTCATAGTCGCGATCGTAGCGACTTACATAATTCTCGATAAAACCGCCTATGGCTTATCGACTTTACTTTACGATATCGAACCTACTTTATCGGACGCTGATTTCTTTTTGGACGAGCGAGCGAACGATCGACCTTTTTGCGACTCGAGCTACGGACTCTATTGTGTCTCGATGCCTCTCAAAGTGCTTGAAAACCTCTCGGCAAATATGAGAAAAGTGTTTCGTTTCGAACAATCTCCGCGTGTTTACGCGTTTAGAAATATATATATATATATATATACATATATATGTATGTATGTATGTATGTATGTATGTATGTATGTACGCATCATCGAGTATTTAGGATCGAGCGTTTATTCGACGACGAGGTTAAGGGCAATTAGAGTGAGAAACATATCCCAAAAGATGACGACTATCGGTATGCCATGCGACGCGGAAGATGACTTTAATCGCCGGAAGGTGTTGGAAAAAGAAGAAGAACCTTTTTATAAGCGAAGCGCAATTTGCGCTTCGTCGCGTCGGGAACGCGCGAGAAAGGAGACGTGACAAAAAGTCCTAACGAGATCTTGGTTCGAGTGACATAGCCGGGCGAGGAAAGCCTGGTTTATTTTAAGAATGTCGCGGAATGCAAATTTACGCGGCGAGATCTTCTCTTCTCGCGTCAAAGAAAATGCCGAGCCGCGCGAGTTCTTTTTTTTTTTTTTTTTTTTTAATTTGCAAACTATTTACGACTACGCGCCTCGAGAATACTTTTTCGCAACTTTTATGATATTCGCTTTGCTTCGTAAAGCGAGAGGAACGAGAAGGAGGATATACAATTTTCGGGGGGGGGTTCCTTTTCGTATATTTTTTTTTCAAGCACAACGAAATTTATTAAACGGACCGTGGCGACTCTCGCTTTGCGATTCATATCGTTGGAACCGAGTAATCGAGCGTGCGGTCAAACCCATCGGGGTGCATCGCGATGCGACGTATAGAGGAACTAATTACAGAGATAATATACAATATAAATACATAGGGATATACGGTGGTAGAGCTGGCAAAGCACGCGCTAGCAGGCAGCCGTTCGGTAATGCGATTAAAGCTCATCCGATTCATTGCCCGTTACAACACGATCTATCCTACTACGCGTAGGATAGACTATACGCCTAATGCTTCAAATGTATTTTATTTATCGTTCTCGTAACGATCGCGTAAAGATTTCTTTACTTACGATCGAAAACGATATTCGACGCTGTGCCCACGGCTGTCGCGTGGCATCTGTCAGCTCTCTCTCTCGTTCGAGCGAACGATCGTATCGAAACGGAATTAGTTTTTTTTTTCTTTCTTTTTTTTTTTTTTTTTTTTTTTTTTTAATAACTAAAACTCTCCGTCGGTTTCGTCGTAACCCGGTATCTCTCGTCGAGCCACGGTACAAGGAGGAGGGCTATTAAAAAGACTCGAAATGCGACTTTAAAAGGGGAAAAATTAGAAACACGTGTAGCCACGAGCAAAGTAATAACTATAATTAATCTTGTAACGTTCCGAACGTATTCAAGAAAATGGACAGCGAGCTCTTTGTCCGAATCCGTTCGAAGAAACTGATTTCTCTCTTCCTTCTCCGCTCGTACTTTTTTCTTTTTCATCTCATTCTCTCTTCGTGCTCCAGGCATCGCGATACCGACTCGAAGAGCGAGCCAAGCGTCTCTAACGGTCTGAGAACCCTCTCGCAACCTCCGGTTACCGATCCGGATATCGTTTCGTAGAAACGAGAAATAACGAAATCGATCGATCGATCGATCGATTATTTTTATCTTTGTTTGTTTTTATACATACGTATATACTTGAACGCTTACCGTTCTTACTCGAGTACATGGGGAAAAAATCACGCGGTAACTAAAAATATACCCTACTTGGACTCTTCCTTGAAGCTTCCAAGGAGCATGCGAGAAGCTCGGAACACGTGACATACATAACGGATTTCGACTCTGGCTGGTGGCCAGAATTAGAAAAAGAGCGAGCACGTTCTCGAAATCTTTCGAGAGGGAGGAGGTACAGAAGAAGGCTAGAAACGAACGCAGGAAAAAGAAGACGGACAGAGAGAGGGGAGGGTGGGGGAGCGAAAGAAAAAGAGAATACAAACGGGATCTCTCCCCCTCTCTCTCTCTCTCTCTCTCTCTCTCTCTGTTTGCATCCGTCGATCGGATGCATCGACGCTACTCGAGGAGCCGAGTAAATAATTTCATCGGGTTTCGTTTGTGCGACGAGTTAATATTTACGGAACGATCACTTCGAGGTCTCGCGTTAAGATACACAACGCTCGAGTGTAAACGATCGTAAGAGAGCAACGGCGTTACGCAACGACTCGAAAGGACCCGCTTTGCGAAGGAGAAGCCCGTTCTCTTGTTTGTTTACGTCTCTCCGTACAATCACCCCTGCGCGCGTTCGATCGATCGCGCGACGTCTTTGGAACGATACTTCTCGATAACGATTTCTTCGATCGAACGTGAATCCTAGCGCGGAGCCTGCCTCTTCCTACCTCTAGGCCCTCTTCTAAAGGACGATACGTCTTGCGATATTTTTTTTTTTTTTTTTTTATTTTTTGAAAAAAAGAAAGGAGACGAAAGGGCGATCGCGCATACATTCTGGAACTTTTTTTTTTTTTTTCGAAGGAACGCGTCGACTTGTCCCACAGGACTATAGGTAGCGCTAGGATGGGGGAACTTGGAAGTATGCCCTATCGGATGGTAATTTGGATGCAGCGGGCCCACGAACGTGACCGGGGCTCCGAGTCGTACAGGCCGAAAATGGACCACCGAGACGTTTCAACGCGGACGTGGCAACGAGGGACGCGGATGGCCACAGCCAGCTCCCCTCGGTGATTACCAACTTGGAATACTTCCTTCCTTCCTTCCTTCCTTCCTTCCTTCGTATACGGGATACGGCTCGTAACTCTCATTAACTCGGCGATCGCCAACTCGAAATTCATAGTTCGCGAAGAGAATAATCGTGATCGAGCGTTGCTTCCGGGTAGGAAAGTCGTGACGGTAACTGCTGCCTCTCCTAACGGTAAGCGAAGCGACGCTTTTTTACCTTTACTTTTCCGTTCCAAAGAGAGATCGCGGACGCAACCCTCCTTGCGTCGGAAAACGATCGGACGCGAGACACTTTTTTTTTTTTTTTTTTATCAGGTGCCGCGCCGAGCACGACGGGGACACGCTCGAGTAACTTGCGACGCAAATTGGTCAAAGACGCGCCACTTATCCTACGATTATTCTCCTTGGATATTTGAAAAGAGATACGTCGAATAGATTCGTCAACGTTGCGCGTCCCCCTTTCCTTTTCTAATAATCTCGATGCTCCCGAGAGTACAATATAGGGCCGAACCCTTCTCGGTCGTGTGTTACACGGTAGGTCGTACGTCTACGTCGAGCTTCTCTATCCTGTTCCCTTAAACTTCTCAACTACGAACGCATCCTGTTCTACCGCGATAACTCTTCCCCTTCTGGTTGAAAGTTTTAACGGATAGAAAAGCTGGGCGGGAAGGGGGGGCGGGCAGAGAGAGAGAGAGAGAGAGAGAAAAGGCAGAGAGACGGGTACAGTCCAGGCGAGCCTTCCTAGATCATCCAAGGAAAAAGCTACGTCGAGCTTCTATGTCTCTTCATAAATTACTCTTCTACTACCCGGTTCCTTAGAAACTCGTTTCTCGCCCGAGACGCTTAAGATTTTCTATTCGTCCTCTGCAACGAACAGAGGGTATTCGAAGAACCTATTTTTCTTTCTCCCTGTCCCTTCTTTCTTAATTAACTTTTTTTCGCTCTCTCTCTCTCTCTCTCTCTCTCTCTCTCTCTCTCTCTCTCTCTCTCTCTCTCTCTCGAAAATACCAACTGAAGCTCTCGGTCGAAGAATCTACGAGGATTTATAATCGCGTAATATCCTACGAAGCCGATCGTTGGAACGTTTCGTATTTAAACGTTCGCGATTTACATCGAGATCGTATCGCGACGGTGGAGAAAGAAAAGTCGTGATTTTCGATCGGGCATCGGTTTTCGCTTCCATTGCCTCCGGAGTCGCTTCTCGGAGAGCCTCTCTCTCTCTCTCTCTCTCCCTTACGAGAGATAATTTAACGAGTCGTCATTAACGCGCGCCGCTCCTTCTTTCCCTCTCTTTCGAAAGATCCTCGAGATAGTTACTCGTAAAAAGAAAGAAAGAAAGAAAGAAAGAAAAAGACAACGGCAAGAAACGTTTGAATCGCGTGGAATATTCTCACGTTTTAGGATCCGAAGGGCTTTCGACGATTCGCGCGAATACGAATACGAATAGGAATAGGAATAGGAATAGGAATAGGAATAGGAATAGGAATAGGAATAGGAACGATCGTCGTCGGTTGACCGTTAAGAAAGAGGCTTGCACGAGCTCGAGTCACGATCGAGTCAATGCCACGCGAGTTCATTAGCAGCACAGGGGACACATAAATCTATGGGACGAAGTGTCTTGGGCGCTAATGAGGAGACACTGCCAATTTCATCTTCCTATTACCCTTCTTCCAACCGCCTGAAAGAGAGGAGGGAGGGAGGAGAGCGCGCGTCTCTTTCATCGTCCGCCGCGTCTATACGCGAACCTGTGGTCGCGTGCGCGCCGCTTGTCTCCTCCGTGTTCGTGCGTTTACACGTACGGAGAAAGGACGATGGACGATGTACCGCTCTCGGGGGCAGGTGATTTTCAACATTGTCGATGCTCGAAGCGCGAGTACCGAGAAGGGAGAGAAAAGTCATCGTCCTTTCCTTATCGTTCCTTTCGTACTAAGAGACTCGCGCGTTAAAATTCTACGATATTTTAATCGCTCGAATACCGAGATCTATATATCGTTAATTACGATAGGTAAGTCGAATGGCAAGTTAGCGTTCTTTTTAATCGTATCACTTTGATATCGCTGGAAAAACTCGTTTGCATTAAAAGAGGACGATGACGCGATAAATTTGATTTGAAAGTAGTCCGAACGTACGCCTACCGAGATCCGGTTTACGAAACACTTTTTTCTTTTCCTTTATTTATTTATTTATTTTTTTCTTTCTTTTTTTTTTTTTTTTTTTTTTTTTTTTTTTTTTTTTCATCATTGCCCGTACCTCCTATGCGTTTATTTGCAGTTTTATTATCCGCCCGATACGATCGCGGCCCCTAATTATCGGCGAGTACTATGTCGCAATACGAATTTATATTTATTCTTTTACGAACCCATACCGGCGGGGCGAGGGGGGGGGTTATACCATACCCGTTGTACGTCCGTCGCTCCTTCTCCGCGATCTAGACGTACTTAGGATTTGATTGGAGGCGGGGGGAGGGGGGAGGAAAAAATAAAAATCGACAATACCTGTTTTTTTCCTTTCGTTATTCCCATAGAATATCGATTATAGAATATCTCTCGATCTACTCTCGTAAACGATATAAAGGTGCGTGGAAAACGGTATCGAGGGGAAAGCGCGTACGCGACGTATATTTTTTTTAAAAGAAGAAAGAAAAATATGTTAGAAAACGTGCCGTTCATTCGCGTCGAAGATCGTAACGCGCACTTTCCTATCGAAGTAAAGATATCAAATAGACTTACCTTTGTATATTCTTTCGACGAAAACTACACGATTATCACATCGTGCTCCTCTCGTTGCACTTTCACACAAATTCCCTAAAATTTCGTCGTTCCCTCTCGCGCGTTCTTCTCTCGTTATTCCTCTCGTTCGATCGTTATAATTCTATAAAATATCTTGTCCCTCCGTTTCTCTTTCTCTCTCCATCCTTCGACTTTCTTTTTTTTTTTTTCTCTCCTCGATTTAAACGCGTAACGGAAAGATCGAGGCGAAAAAGTTTGAATGCGAAAACATGCGAATGATAAACGAAAGAACGGAGAGGCGGTGGGAGAGAGAGAAATAAAGCTCTATATATAAATGTGCGCGCTCGCGGGCGGGCGGGCGCGCGTGTGCGTTGGGAAAGAGTGGATGGAAGAGATGAAAGAAAACAATGTGACGGATAAACGGAAGTAAATACGGAGATAGAGGGAGAAAGAAAGAGGTAACGAGACGTACGCGCACGGCCGCAGCCTCTGAGTTACTAGATTGAGTTGTGACGGCTCCGAAGCCGAAGGCCTCGTACTCCGCCTTCCTCCCCACTCTGTCCTCCACCCACAGGGGTCCAGAGCACCCCAACCTGCGCGTTTCTTGGCTGATTGAGACACCAGCCTGCTTCCAACACTACTTACTTTTCCCTCACCGACGTTTCCGATTCCTGCCCCCCGCCCCCGTGTTCTCTCTCTCTCTCTCTCTCATCTCCTTCTCCATCGACACGACTCCACCCCTACTTTGCTCCTACTCGTCTCCCTCTCCTTCGACGACGAGCTCAACGGGGCCTCCGAGGGGTCCTGTGACTCTCAACCGAGTTCTTTCCAACGAATCGCGGTCGTTCGTTGTCGGTTTGAAAAATTGCCTCGTGAGGTGCAACGTTGAAATTCATTATGAAACGAAACAAAAGGTGAATCTTTATAAAGTTCCTGAAACATTTCGATTCTAGCGTCAACGAGAAAGATTTGGTAAATACAAATTGATTATTTTTCTCGATACTCGTCGATCTTGAAAAGTATATTTTCGTTGAGAAAATTCTTGTCGATAATCGAGAGCGTAAGCGATGCTCGATGATTCGAGCAAGAGTTTTGTAACTACGTCGGTTAGGACGTTGAGAACCTCGGTTCTACTACTACTACTACTACTACTACTACTACTACTACTACACTACTACTACGCTATCCCTTTTTAGTAAGGCGTAGGGCCTCCTCCGCCAGGACAATGGTCCCGAGCGAAGGAAAGCAAAGTAAACTTTAGGTAAGAACTTGGACTTGGAAGTAAGGAGCGCCGAAAGTGATATAGGTCTTTGGCCCAGGTAATCTAAGCAAACTATGCGGCACGCGGCACGCGGCACGCGGCACGCGGCACGCGGCAAGCGGCACGCGCTTACTTAAAGCCTAAAATCAAACGATCTCCTTGGCCGTATTATATTTGAATATTCCTTTGTAATATCCCGCGAGTCTTTCGACTTTATACAATGGAAAGGCGGAAGTCTCGAGATTTATTCTTCGTCGATTAGATTTTACGCATATCGATGAAAATCGTATATACGTAAGTAGGGGTACGTCCGGTAATATACCGTATTCGTCGTCGAGACTCGAGATCCTTCCAAGTGTTCGTAAAGCGATACGATGGTCGTAGATCGTAGATCGCAGATATCTATCGTCGTTGATATCGGATACAAGAGGGAATCCCGTAGTTTTGTCTGGATATGCTCGAAAGCGTCCCATCACGTTCGACGTGCCTCGTCGCGATCGTTTCTCGCGATCTCGACGATAGACGATAGACGATCGCAGAAACTATGGATATCGAGAGTTCCGGCTTCATCCTCGTCAGCCAGGCACGGGGAAACGTGCGTGCGATCGTTATTCTCCAAAGATCGTATAGCTCTTCGCCGTAAGAGCTTCTCATTGGTATTCTCGTATAAGCCGCTTGTTATGCGTGCGACCCTAACAAAGTTAAATGGGCGCTGACATCGCGCGACCGATCGGCATTTCTGGCATACTTTCCCATCGGAGAACATGTGCATATGCATACGTATACGTTCCGTGTTGCACGCGAATATCATTTTGAAGAATCCTTTGAAGCCCTATTCGTTTCGTTTTCTATGGCCCTTCCTTTCGAACGGAACAATTCTCCTTGTACGGGCGTAAAGACCGATCGATAAACCCTTTAGAGAAACAATTACTTTTCTTCGAGAATGCTTACAAACTTTATATACCGTCTTACGAATTTTCATGATGTTTGCCCAATATTAATCGATTTCATTCGCATCTTATCCGTTTTCTTCAAGGATAACTTTATTTTTTCTTCTTTTTCAGTCAACGGGGCGCGCATAGAGACGACGATGGAAGATAAGAAGAAGAAGAGAGAGAGAAAACCAAGCATAGAGGCGTCGTCAGGCAAAGGCGCAAAGGATTACCACGGAAAGGCATATTAATTCAGGATCTTTGTTTTATCAAGATGAAAGAAAACGGAAGAACGTTTATCGGCTTTTGTGATTCGATACGTTTCCAACGGATAATTATCTCCGACGATAATCGCAACCCAGACGAATAATTACCTTTCTCTTTTCGTTTCTTCTTTCTTTTCTTTTCTTTTCTTTCTTTTCTTTTTTTTCTTTTTTGTTTTTTGTTTTTTCCACGAGAAAGGGTACCGAGTTCTTGGGGAAAGGACCGAATGCAAATGCCGACGGAAAGAATTTTGTATGTACGTCGGTACTTTGTCGAATCTATCCGAAATCGAATCCTAAAACGAAACGACGAAGAAAATATATCCCTTGATTCGATTTTAAACGGGCGATAATAAAAAAAAAAAAAAAAGAAAAAAAAACATGAGACGAGGAGGAGGAGGAGGAGAAAGGAAACGGGTACGAGAGACAGGGAACACCTCCTGACAAATGCCGAGGAAGAAGCACGACGGGAGGACGAGAGTTCTTAACGCGTAGCCTCGCTCCTGTCAAGCGAACCTCTCAGCGGGGTGTTCGCTTTTACGAAATCGTACGTCCTCCGATATACTCTCCTTCTCGGAAAGGAAAAGCGCGCGCGCGCGCGCGTTACGAGATTATCAGCGGCGTTGTGTGTTATGATGATATGCGATAATCTTCCTATTATATGGTTATCCCTTTTATATTGACTTTGTCGATTTAATCGTACGAATTTATTCTCACCGTCTCTATCGGGGACACGCGGACGAAAATCTTTCAAGATTCGGCTTTATCATATCCACGAATGATCCACGAAGAAACGGTCGCGGCCCGTCTCGGTAACATAAAGAAGGATCGTCGATTTTCTATCCTCTTTGTTCCTCTCGCCACGAGATTTCTTCGATTCTCCCTCTATTCCTCTCCGGAGGAGCGTCGAAAGAAATACTCCTGCCAAAGAATCGTTGAACCTAAAATCTTCGAGGCACGCCCCATCGACGCCTTCTCGCGGCGTTCTCCAAGAAAAGAGGGGAGAAAAAAGAAAGAAAAGACGCGCATGGAAGGAGAAAGCGAGAACGAAGCGAGATCTCGATTCCCTTTACCTCTCTTCTTAACGTTCCGCTCGATCGTTAGTCGCCGCTCCCTCCCCCCCTCCTCTCGACGGACCCTCTCGAGAGGATCTCGAGGGCCCTCGTGATTGCTTCATTAAGACGTCAAGAGATACGGCTAGCAAAGTCGCCGCTCGTTATTGCCTTGGCATCGCGCCGCTCGATCACCCTCGAACGTACACACACGCTCCTACGTTTTCTTTTACGTACGCGTCATCGAGCCACGAAACGGACCGAACGTTTCTCTTGGTACTTGGAAGATCTATAAAGGGGGAGGGGGGGGGAGGGAGGGGGGAACAAAAAAAAAGAAAGAAGAAAAAAAAAATAGAAAGGGAAAAGCGATCGATCCTACGCGAATACAACCTTCTTTCGTGTTATACTTATTATAATTATCTTTCCGTCGAACGAAGACGTGTTCTTTCGAAAAATTATGACGATCCGGCCGGTTCGAGGTAGACGAGAAAGAAAGAAAAACGAGCGGAAAAGAGTTTGACGGGGATAAGAGACCGTGATAAATCCTTATTCCTTAATTGCTCCCACCAAATCTCGATTCTATCTATCTCGACTCTATCTCGACTCTGTGGAAAAAAAAAAAAAAAAAAACGAGAAAGATTACTTTCGTCGATAAAACAAATTTCTACGTCTTTCTTTGCTTCCTTCTCGGAACGCTCTTTCGTTTCCTCGAACCGTCTTAAAGGGAGAAACATTTTATGTTTACCGAAACGATTTTCCTTTATCGAAGGTGTTACGCGTCTCGACGACTATCGTCAACGCCCCTCGCTTATATTATAATCTTACGCTTTCTACGCAGGTTCCTTTTATTTTGCGAAAGAGTACGGAATCCGAGAAGAAGACTCGTAACGAGCTTTCTTGGAAGCTAACAACTTTGTCCTCCCTTTTTTCTTCGTAAACGCGTGAAATTTCCTGTCGTTCTTAAAAATTGTTCCACAAGTTCCACCGTGTTGGATCTACGAAGGATATATATATATATAATTACCCCGCGAAAAGCGATGCATTACTTCAAACGGGAGGTTCGATTCGATGAGAGAAAAAACGTTGTTTCCGTAGCATCTCGGAGGAGAAGAGTAATGGAAAGAAATACGTTCGATACGATTCTTTTACTCTCTCTCTCTCTCTCTCTCTCTCTCTCTCTCTCTCTCTCTCTCTCTCTCTCTCTCTCTCATCGGGCCTCTCGATACGAGCGGCACTAATGAAAGGGGGAATTTTAATTTCGACGTTTACGCGGCTGGCAGATCGTTAACGTTTCTCTCGATAGCCTCGAGACACGCTCGTTCTCGAGTACCTCGCGTTAGGATCCTAATTAGATTTGTACGGCGAAATCAAAGACACCGCACGCTCAAACTTTCCCCTATCTCGCCACCTTTGCGAACTCATTTTTTCTCTTATCATTTCTTTTTTTTTTTCTATCCATCTGGATCGGTAGGTTCTATATCTCTCAGGCCATATATATATATATATATATATATATATATATATATATATCTACTCGATACGCAAACAACGACGTGGCCTAGTCGTAAAATGTAGGAACGTTTATGGCGTTCATCCTTTTTCAACGGGAAGAAGCAATCTCTTTAATGGCGCAGAACGAACCGAGACGATGAGCCGAAGGATTACGAAACGGTGAGCGTTAAACGACGCTTTTACGTCTTCTTTTCTCGGACCTTAGGAATGGACGGGAGCGACGGGCAGCCATTGTACGGGGACTCGTCCTTTATGCGTCTCTTGCTCAACGTTTCGCGGCCATAGAAAAAAAAAAAAAAAAAAAAAAGAAAAAAAGAACGGATCCGATTGCATGCTGCGAGTTCTGCGAAAAAGACTAACTCTCTGTTGGCGATGGGAATGACGACGGCGATGATCTCGACGATAATTTCGATGGCTACCATTCAAAAGCGAACACGTGGTGCGAGACACGTGCGAGACGAAGCTTCGAGGTCTTTCGAACGAATCGCCTTTTCAACGCCTTTCTTTCCTTTCTTTCTTCAATTTCCTTAATCGCGACCGAGAGATGTATATTTTAAAAACTACACACGCACACACATAGATACGTATACGTGTATATATATATATATATATTTTTTCTTTTTTGTCCTCTCGTTAAATAAACGTCATGTTACTCGGCAGCGCGACGCCGCTAAACGGCCACTAAAATGTTGGATTATCCAGCGACGAGTCATCGTTCTTAACGAGAATTTATAATTTACCTCGTCAAAATCTTTAACGAATCCCCTTCGAGCGTCCACTTCGTAGCCATTACGTTCGTATATCCAGAAGCGTCCCTCGTATCCTCTCTCTCTCTCTCTCTCTCTCTCTCTCGAAACGATGTCGACGAGCATGGAGTCGGTCATTGCCAACGAATATACTTTTATTATTTTCTTTCGTTACGTCATGATATTTCTAAGCTCGTCTTTTCTTAGAACGAATAGAAACGTTTTTAAAGGCTCCTTTGAAAGGCCCGCATTGCGAGAGTTAGAATAGTGGATCTGTAAGAGAAATAAGAAAGGGAGAGTTTGTTCCTTTCTTACGACTAGAAAAGCACAGCAATGGGCAGGACGTAGCGTGGAAACGCAAAAGGGATTTGACGTCTCCATCTTCGATGCTCCTGGTCTTTCTTCTTTCGCTCTCCTCTCCTTTTCTCCTTCTCTCTCTCTCTCTCTCTCTCTCTCTCTCGCTCTCGCTCTCGCTCTCGCTCTCTCTTTTTGCCAGCCCTTCGTGCGGATACTAAGGCCGGTATTCACGCGAGATTTAGCACGGCAAGGATGGATACGGCTAAAGGCCTTCGGGCCTTTTCAACACCCACGGCCCGGACGAGCCGGCCATTTTGAATGTCTGATTTAACCGCATTCGTTGCTCTTATTTGGCGCTTTGTCGAGGGAAGGTAGTTTATTTCGTGACAAGTTTCGCGGCTGCGGGCCAAAGGCGCAGGCACCGCCACGTCGGAAAAACGAAATCTCTTTCGAAGTAAGCGATAATCTATCTCGTCGTAGTTTCGCTCGATGTTCGTCCGAAATGAAGAATTCGTCCGGAAGATCCGAATACGTATCCGTCTATTCAATTTGATCCTTTCTATTTTTTTTTTCTTTTTTCCTTTCTTTTTTTTTTCTTTTTTTTTTTTTTATTATTTACTTGCGTTAACTCGCCATGTAAATCGAAAGGATCGACTAAGCTGTCGTCTATCCCGGATAAAAAGATTCTCGCGGAACATTTTTGAAGGATAACGAATACGAGAGAGAGAGAGAGAGAGAGAGAGAGAGACGCGAGGAGACTCGAAACTCGCGATCGAGAGAGATCGTCGGCTTCGGATTCGCGTTTGTAGTAAGGATCGTAAACAAGGATAGTGGTCGCGAGTAAACAGGATCCGCGTCCAATCGGGACGCCGACACCGCTGCTTAACACATGCGGTGAGAACAGTTCTCTTTCCTTTTACTTTCTCTCTTTGCTTCTCCTCTGCCTCCGACAATCGTCTCTCTCTCTCTCTCTCTCTTCCCTCTTGGGGTTTTGCCTCTTTATGGCAAATACATGAACGGAACCAAGCCGCGTACGCGCACACGCGCGCGCACGGTCGTCCGACACGGAAAAAGGACGACGAGGAGTCGCTCTCGGAGATTCTCGAATCGAGATATCGGCGCCGCTACCCGTGTACTCTTCTACCATTCCCCGTCCCGCGTATCGGCAAAATCTGCATTTTTTATTCGGCAGCCCTCTTCTCGCGCCGTTCCACCTTTTCCTCCTCCTCCTCGCGTCTCTTTTGCGTCCACGGTGCTTTTTTTCTTCCTATTCGTTCGTTTCAACAACGATGTCGTTTCGAATAACATTATCTTGGGACGTTCGGAAAGATAACGAACGACGAGGGAATCAAGATCGGTTTAGAAGGTAACCCCCCCCCCCCCCCCCCCCCCGCCCGTCTCGGCTAGTTTGACAAACGAACGGAATAGAGCCCTCCTCGCTCGTACGCATCTAATAAATTTATGACGCCTTCCAGTAGTTGCCCGACTGGATCTCGTTAAGACGAATGCTCCGAATATATCTTACCGTTTGCGTTACTATTTAAGATCGTCGTGTTTTACCTTCGTAACGAGAATTCAAGGAGAGCATCCATTAAGCGTTACGCTGCTAATGGCTGGACGGCTAATCCGTGCCGGAAATCGATAAATAACGCACGATTCGTTCGACAATAAATCGATATTCTTTCCTTTCGCTTCCTCGTTAAGAAGAACGTCGGAAGATGAAAGACGTAGGAAATTTACTTTTTTTTTTTTTTTTCTGTTTCCTCCTTCTTCGTTCGCCACGGGAGAAACACGGACTGGGGGATCTGAGCCTGATTCTTCGGGCAGGTGTCTACGAACTTTATTCGGGCTCTCTCTCTCTCTCTCTCGTTCGTTCGTTCGTTCGTTCGTTCGTTCGTTCGTTCGAGCGCGGGGCGACTTACGGGTAACGACGCCGCAGGTAAGACCTTCCACGCGCGTCCTTTTTCTCATTTTCGATCGAGTCTTCGTCGAAGGATTTTAGTTTCGCACGTTGTCGTTGTTATTTCGTTAATGCCGAATGGACGATAACTCGGTCAATTTATGATACGTTACCGTAATAAAGATGTATACGTCAGTATAGATATGCCGGTACCGCGATCTTTATCTCCGACGATCTTTCTTTCTCGCTTCGAAACGTTTTCTCCACGGTTCCCCTCCCCCTCCCCCCCCCCCCTTCGAGGCCCCGCTCCGTTCGGAGCGTGCTCGATCGGCATCGAGCCCCTAGATTTCTCTCACACGACGAATCACGAGCTTTACGACGATCATTGGCTTTCGTTTGCGTTAAAATTGCCTTACAAATCTAACGTCTACGAGTCCTTTCGTCGATCGATTATCTTTTCAAATAATCTCGATGCGACGCGAGTATAATGAAGTTATTAGGAACGAAGGGTAAAGAACGAGGGGGAAAGTTCTTTCGACGAAGATTCGTAGAAGAACGTTAGTCTTTGGAGCGACCTTCGGAGACCGTACAAAAAGATTATAGCTCGTTAAAAATCTGGAGGATAATAGCGCGTTTGTGATTTACCTTTCTTGTAATTCGAGTAAATACTTTTACGAAACGCGGTCTCTCTCTCTCTCTCTCTCTCTCTCACACACACACACACGCGGTAGTGCGATTCGTCATCGATTTGTCGTTAATATCGATTTGAAAAAACGATACGTCGTTGTAACGTGCGACGTACACGAGTACCTGACCTTGCGCGTCTCTCGAGTAAAAGTTTTCTACGCACACTAAGATACACGGGACAGCGGATATGAAGCACGGCGACCACAAACCGCCATTACTTTCACGATCTTCTCTTTGGCTCGGCTACGCCCGAGGCAGCATCTTAACAACTTAATTTCTGCCGATAGAGAGAGAGAGAGAGAGAGAGAGAGAGAGAGAGAGGCGAGGGAAGGGGAGAAAGGGAGAGCCGCTTCTTTGACGCTCCTTTGCTTCTGTTTTTCTTTCCTCCTTCCTTTCTCTTCCTCTTCGCCGTTCTCTCCGGCCCGGCGCGTTCTCCCGGAACATTATTTCACGAAGCAACGCGGGCCAACGTCTCGACGAAGCGCTTAGGAGCAAGAATAATAATACGCGTTTCTTTCGTCGATCTCCTTTCGAGGATCTCTCGACGAGCATTAATCGCTCGCGTGCGCTACTTGGACGACGACGACGCCGCAGCCGCAGCCGCAGCCGCAGCCGCGTAAGAGGAAGACGAGCGGAGAGACGACCTTCGACGGGATAAAGATCCCGAAAGAGGGACCAACGATCATCGAGATACGTTAAGAATAACACGAAACGAGAAACGAAAGTACCGAAGGAGGGTTAAGGTATCCCTCCTCTCGTCGATCAACGAGCGTTCCTATCGTAAAAGACGTATTCCTGTTCGAACGAATTATATCGACGATTTAACGAACCCCGTCCGACTATATACCCCCGCGAAGCGTCCAAGGTAGCACCGAAGGCCCTTCTTTTTTTTTATCGCCCGAGATCCCCGTTCTTTTCGACGCCGCCGAGTCCAGCTCGCTTCGCTTCTTCTTCTTACATCTGCTACGGCTCCGCGTTTCTCCCTCTCCCTCGTCTTGGCATCCTCCTTCTTCCTTTATACCGAGCCAAGAAGGGAGCCCTTGAAAACCAGTTTCGAACTGTTCCGAGCGAGAGCTCGCCGCTAAGAGAACGACGAAAAGACGAAAGAGACGCCACCTTGGCGATGGGAAACGCTTCTTCGGCTTGCCGAGATAAGTTCAAATGAGAACGAGAATGACACGGCTGGGGAGGGGATGTGTGAACAAAGAAAGGGTAAAAGGATAGCGAGAGGGAGAGAGAGAGATCGGCCGATCCGGCACATCTTCATTAGTCCAGTATCTCGCTTATTTCGATGGCGCGAGCATACCCCCATTGAAACGAGTCGACGCAATAATAATATATTTACCTACCGTATACTTTCAACTCTTCTCCCCTTCTACCGACCCCTTGTACCGAATTTTCCATTTACCGACGCCATTCTTACATACAAAATTACCTCTCCACCTATACGTTTATTAACCGATTCGATCTATCGAATACATTCTCTTTACGATCTTTTCCTTTTTCTTTTTTCAATGAACCATCTCGAAAGACGTTACGCAAGATGTTGTTCTCCCTTAATCTCGGTAAAAAAGAAAAAAAAAAAAAAAAAAAAAATCATAATTTTCTAAGAACAAGTATCGGTTAAGTGATACCTACAAATAATCGACACTTTCTACGGTATCTCATTATTTATTTTCAACGTCATAAAAGAGTCTGCGAATTGTTTTCACGATGATCGATAATGAAAATAATAAACATTCGAAACTTTTGCGAGTAGCACGTTTCGAATCAGCGTTATATATATATTTATATATACATAAATATATACACATACGTGACGTTCTGACATTCGGTCAAATATATTCCGGCGAAAAGTGCAATTATTAATAGGAAAGCATAACGAGCAAAGAAAGTCAAAGTCGTTCGATGAAACAATATCCGTGGTGCGATCTAGTGGCGGGTGAAAGCATTACATTCTTTCGTTTACATCGTTCATCGGTCCCACGTGCCTACTACTACGGGCAGCAAATAATTGGCGGCTATGGATGATCGATATACTGAATACTTGGCGATCATGCTATCCTACTACCGAAACTTGTTTTTCGCAGAATTATTTGATCGATGTGTCGACTTATGCGTATGCGTGTGTGTGTGTACGTACATCAATGGCTCTATACCCGTACACGATCGTGCGTCGTAAATAAACAATTTTTACGATCGTTTGGCAAGTTCGTTAACTCAAAGTCGTTTAGCGGTGATACGGGAAAAGATAAATAACGGGAAGACAAAGCGGTATACTTTTAGTCGACTTATCGTCAGTCCGCCGTTGGATTCCGACCGGAGCAAGCGTTCTACGGAGGAGGAGAGGGAGGAAGAGGAGGAGGAGGAGAAGGAAGAAGAGGAGGAGGTGGTGGTGGTCTTTCATACTACACGCACTTGCATACCGCACAATGCCCGTGCATTTAAATACAAACTTGTTCGTTATTACACGCTGCTTTCTTATAAACGAGTTAACGTTATATTTCTTATAAAAGAAAAATCGAAAGACCGTTTTCGAATAATTACAAAGAAATATCATCAGGTAAAAACTTTATTCATCCTTAAGCGTTTCGTATTACAAAAACGATATTAAAAATATTTTTCTTTTTTTTTTTTTGTTTTTTTTTTTTATATATATATTTATATATATATATATATACATTATATCACATCATCGATCCTGTAATAATATTTAAAATGGCCGGACTTGCCGACTTTTCGAACAAACGCGTCACAACGCTAACATATTCTTCGACCGGACGACGAGGGCGACGACGACGAGGACGACGACGACGACGACGACGACAAGGAGATCAAGTTAATGTACAAATTTCAAATACGAAGCTTATTAACCATTGACTATTTAATATACACAAAATCGTTTCTTTTTCCTAAGATAAAAGTACTTTTTTCTTTTTTTTCTCTCACTCTCCAATAATTCAAACTCTCCGAATCTATTAGTCTATAAATCGGAAATAATATACGTGTGTGTGTGTGTGTGTGTTCGCGCGTCCAAGTTAAAAGAAATGTCGCTAACGTAACTAAACGATTAAATAGAAAATAATGAAATGTTTGATCAAAATATAATAGGCAATACGTTCGGCGCGGTTGCGAGTTTCGGGGTATGAACTATTCTAGGGCTACGTGGTGAATTTCGAGAAGTCTTTAATAATTTCGAAGTAGAATTGGACGCGTTTACGTTATATAAATTCCTCCTTGACGGTTTGACGTGCGTACGATTCGGCGTCTTCGAAATAGATTTGCCGCTTACCAAGAGATCGGGCAACAAAGAGCTACGCAATTCTTCTCTTTCCTTCAAATGTTGTTGAAATTGTCCGTAGGTCGTATCAACGACGTTACTACCTATATTTTGAGACAACGGCTTAGATTTTCTTTGATCGCTTCGACGTTTCTTACTCTCGGATAAAACTCGCCTGCTGACCTGAAAATTCGATCGAAAGAGGAAATATTAATGGAAACGAAGAAAATGATGATAAGAATCGAGGGAAAGAAGAAGAAGAAGAAGAAGAAGAAGAAGAAGAAAAATATATTCAGTAAATATGGTACCTTCCCGCTTCTTCTTATTTTCGAACCATAGGTGACGCTACGTACTTTATCGGTAGCAACGTTTCGTCGCTTAGCCGAACTATTGGGCGTAGTAGAACCAAAGACCAATTTCCTCTTTATCGACGTACACAATGGAGTTTGAAGGGTACGACTACTGGTCGAGGCCATCATCGGCGTACGTTTCGTCGCGCTCGTCTTCTTCGCGCACTTGTCCTTCGCCTCCTTCCTAGCATTCTTTTTACTTTCCTTTTCGATGTCACGATTCGCCCACGATTCCGCCAAAAATTCTTCCAAGGAAACGCCATTGACGTAAAACGATTCCCGGTGCCTCGTCTCGTACTCCTCTACCAAGTTACGTAACTGGGCCTCGATCTTCGGTAACTTTCTTTGTATAACTTTACGTTCCTTTTCCTCCGCTAAAAGTTGACCACCTCGATTATTCAATCGGTCCGGATTATTCGCGCGACGTTCCAATTCTTTCATTTTCCTCCAAAGATTTTCTCTCTCCTCCAATAGATCGAAGACGAGCTTGTTCGTTTCGTAATACTTGACAACCTTTTCGACTTCGAGCTCGTGCAATTGTAATAGATTTTCCGTGTAAGTGCGCGAATAAAACGCGACGAATGCTTTCCTTTGAGTTTCCCCGTATTTGCACAAGTCCCAGAGGTTAACCAATTCCTCTCGTACCTTCTTCACGCATTCGGCCATACGCTCCCTTTCCTTACAACGCGCGATTTCCGCATTAATCGCTTTCACGGTAGCTTGCCCGTATCTCGGATAATTTTTAAAGAATCCTTCGCAAAAGTCCTTGGGTTCGTCTAGGGTTCCCCAAAGTGACAAAAGTTGTTGCTTTTTATCCTCGACTTCCTCCTTCGCGCTTCTCAATTGTACTTCCAGCTTTTCTTCAAGATCCTTCAACGACGCCATGTTACCAGGAGTTAGGACAAAATTATCGGGTTTATTGTACACCGTTTCTTCGAAACTAGAGGACGGACCGATTCCAAGATCATCCATCGTCTTGACGATGAAATAGTATTTTTTTTTAAATTCACCCTCTACGCGATCCTGCAGAAACACGAGACGAAACAACGTTATCCCGATGCGAGTCTTACGATAAGAGATAACTACGACAAGCGGGCAAAGGTGTATCATATGAATAAAGGAGAAAGCGGCGTTACCTTTTCTGCTTCCTGCTTCTCTATGTATAACTTGAAGTTTTCCAATTCCTCTTCGGTCGGAAGTTTGGATTCCATTCCAATCGGTTGTACGCCGAGCCGTTTGCAAATTTCCTGTTCCTACGGACGTTACACTTTATGAAAGGAAGGAAAGAAAGAAGATAAAACTAGCGAACCTACCTTAGTCAATAGTTCGTTCAAGTACGCTTTACGTTGTTCCTTAATACGTAGCAACCTTTTCATATCTTGTCTTAGTACCTGCTCCAACTTTACCAACGACAGCTTCTCGTATCCGCTGGCGTCGATATTTTCCTTCAATTTCTGCGAAACAAATTGGGCTCGTTACGACGAAATCGACCGGAGCTCCAAGTGTATCGAAACGATTTTATCCTACCGACTATACGTACTTTGGAGAGAGTGGACGTATCTTGCATCAACTGCTTCGATTCTTCCAAGAGGCATCTCTTTTTATCCTTCGACTCCGACACCATATCGTTCAACAACTCCTATTTTTTTTTTTTTTTTTTTTTTTTTTTGTTAACATTAATACGCGCTTCGTGTCTCGCGTTCTCAACGCTTAAGAATAATAATAAAGAGTAAATTTTACCCGTATATGATCGAGCGCTGCGACGATATAATCCGATTGGGTTTCTTTATCGTATCCTACGTCCTCCCATATCGAATGCAACTCGTTGAACGTACTACGTACCATCTCTTGCACTATCAATGTCCTGTCCCGGGAATACAAAAGAATTCGAGGGAATTACGAGGGGGAATATAAAAAAAAAAAAAAAAGAAAGAAAAAAAAGAAAAAAAAAGGAAAAAAAGGAAAAAAAGAAAGAAAAAAGGAATAAAAGCCGATGAACCTTCAATGGCGAACAACGACAGGCTCTTGAGAACGACGTACGAGAAGGAATAAATTATTCGTAGGAAAGATTACCGACGACTATGACATTACGAACGACTACGAAGGTGTGATATCGTTGACGACGAACGTGCCTCCCGCGTCTCGTACGAGTCGTCGCAAACCCTTGATCGTCGCTGCCAAGCTTTATTCTTACGAACGGATAAAGTCAAACTTATCCCTTTCATAGTGTGATCGTCGAACGACGATCGTTTATATAGAGGGAGAGGAAACGAAAAAAAAGAAAAGAAAATATATCTCATTATACTAAACACTTACACTTCGTATTCATCCGCCATCGCTCCACTTTACGCGATATTATCAAAAGATTCCTTTCTAAAATTCGACAAAACGAACGACCGCTGACCGTTTCTCATTCGAATTCATAACGAAGCGAGATTAAACGCACCTTTGCCTATCTTCAGAGCGGCAACGTTGAAACCGATTAAAAGTGAGAATTTCCATGTGAAAAATCAGTTTCGATTTTACGGCCGCCCTCCCATCGTTCGATCGAATAGTTCTCATCGAAGATTCGTCGACCGAGCTTACGACCAATGGCACGTTCTCAATCCGTAAACTCACCAATCGTCGGATCGACTCGCTACACCAGCGACAAATGACGACCAATCTTATGCAAGAAGAGACCGAGTTATGTACGATTCCGTCTGCACTCGTTTACCCTTTCTTTTGGTGTTTTTTTTTTTTTTCTATTTTTCCTTTTTATTCCCGCTTCTTTCTCAATACGAAAGAAAATAATTCGAGTCCCGAAATTTGTCGAATACTTGCGATTCGATAGGAGATTTCCCGAGCGACGTCATCTTTCACGACGTCGTAAAAACGAAACAAACCTATGTTATTCGTTGAAAAATCGTTCATCCTTTTATCGTATCTCGCTTGTGTACCACGATCGATTTGAAACTATTATTTAAGAGATGAAGAAAACACAAATAACCTCTTCGGTGAGAGGCGACAGGTCGACAAGGAAACATTCTTAAGAAATAATCGAAGAAAACAAATTCGTCACGTTTTTCACCAAGTCTCAACGAGGTGGTGGTGGTGGTGGTGGTGGTGGTAGTAGTAGTAGTAGTAGTAGCGACGTATCTATATAAGCAGCGGTATGTGGAGATAATCGATCGGCCACCATATTGTCGCAAAAATTCCGACTTATTAACAGGAACGTACGACGGCGATGGAGTTTGTCGCTCGAGACACGCGAACCGGTCTACCTCTCGGTGTATCAGATGGCGCCAGGGTTATCGAAGATATTCTATTTCTTTACGAATTTGGTTTGGGCTGTCGACGTTCAGATGGCGAAACTTGTACTCCGTGTCCGCGTCTGGTCGGATCACCGTTCGAGGAAAAGGAACGAAAGAAAAAAATCTCTTTCGCGGACTCCGTTGCCCTACTCTTTTATATCGATAATCGTAAAACTCGAATATTTTTGATCGAACGAATATTTAATCGATTTTTAATTCGAACTCACGTTATATAGACATTTTCAACTCGTAGACCAATAGTAACGTAAAGAAAAAGAACGCGTAGGTGGACGACCCTACGTGCAAAATTCATTGTTGCGATTATTTTTATTTCGTTCGTACGAACTTATTTTAGGCCTAGCGATGTAACGCGATTATATTGAAATAATTTTGATTCGACATTCGAGTATAGGCGTCGTCGATTTCGAACTTTTAACGGCAAAGCCGATATTATACTTAGCCGATCTAACGTCGTCGTAATGTCGTGTTGCGTACGCTCGTAGAGATGGGTCTTGATAAAAAATCAAATTTATATCTGCTTGCGGCGTGCAAAATATGTATTTAATAATAAAAACGTCTACGTACACGGTACAGAGAGAGAGAGAGAGAGAGAGCATTTTCGTTCGCAATCCAAAGTTATATCACCGTCGTCCATACTTTTCTATTTCCATTTATCTCCATTTATCTCTATTTTTCAACGACTTGACATTTACGATGGAGATTTCTAATACAATACAAAATTTGCCCGCGCGGCCTATTAAGATCTTCCAATAATACTCGGGGCTAGAGATTTCATCGGCGACAAGAGCCAGTTATCTGTAATAAATGACAAAATTAATATACGTACGTATCGTCGAAGAGGAATAATTATAATAAACTTTGGTATAATTATGTTTATTCATAGTGCATTTATTGGTACAGTTCGAAAAATGAACAGAGTCGTAAGTTTTTTTCAGGTTGCACTATCGCGCTATTCCTTTACTGTAACATTAATAAAACTTTATGTTTTTAGTACTGGAAACATTTACGTATACACAGCTAAAAATACATAGCGTCGAAGGGCGTCTTATCGATAGTCAAAGTGAATAATAGAATATGTCGGCGCTTTTACAGCGTCCTAAGAAGGAGAGGTAATGAATTCAGTCGTGATAGCTGTCTAGTAGCACATACACCCATTTTATTATTTATCGTTAATGTTATTATTATTATTATTATTATTATTACTATTATTATTATTATTATTATTATTATTATTATTATTATTATTATGGTTATTATTATTATTATTATTATTATTATTATTATTATTATTGTTATTATTATTATTATTATTATTATTATATATTTAGATTGTACGTAGCTTATTATTTTTCTTCTTTTTTTGGCTTTTTCTTGTTTTTTTTCTTTTTTTTTTTTTTTTTTTTTTTTATTCTTTTCTATGCTTGGTAGCAACAGCAAATATACTATAGTTGTTTTGGTCACGAGGATAAATATGATCTTCGATCTACCGCGGATGTTATCATTCACGCCGTAATACCGGATATTAGCGTGAAATAATGAGCCCCATATTCATCATCGGTAGATCGAGATCGAGAAAGGAGGCTCGTCAATTATCCGGGAATGACAGTCTCCTTGGCGAAGTTAAGCGGGTCCGCTTAATAAATCGAAAGAATTTGGAAAAAGTCAATTTCCTTTCTGGATGAAATGCAACGTATTCGTAGATCGTTATCGAAAACGGAAACGGTCCTAAAGGTTTCGAAAGGGTTCGGGAATCGACCGATCGTAAAGCGGCCGCGACCTATAAGCGTGAGACAAACGATACCTTTTGCCCGAACGATAGATAGGTTGTCGAAGAAGCCGATCTCTCTCTCTCTCTCTCTCTCACTCGTGTTTGTTTCCTCTACATCCAAGGATCGCGCCGCAAATTACATATCTTCTCCCCTTCCTTAGGATTAATATCAACGCGCGTCGCACCGCATCCATTTCTTGCGCTGCATTAGATGCCACCACGACTAGTTCCATCTTATCTCCTACATATGTAATATTATTTACAACTGTTTGGCACCGCATTTTTGTCACTCCCGAAATTCACTCTCGTTCGCACAGACACGCACACATGCACGCTTCCATATTTTTTCTCTTTAGATAATCAACAATGCCATTGAATAGAGTCCGTTGTCGTTCATCGGGCATTGCTACTCGATGTTTTAAAGATGTGCTTTTTATGTCACGTTAAAAGAGAGCGATTTCCTCGTTATTACCATTCAAGTTTGTTCATCGCTATAGAATTTCTCTTATACGCTAACTTTTATTAAAATGTACAACACGTATTCTCTCTTTCTCTCTTTCACACGCTCGCTCGCTCTTTCTTTCTTTCTTTCTTTCTTTCTTTCTTTCTTTCTTTCTTTCTGCTTTGACTACAATAAAGTGGAATGTTCGATCTACCGATGGCTCCGGCAAACTGGAATATTTGGGTTTGTCGGAGCCAAACTTAGAACGTTTTCAAGCCACCTCCTTAATGTATACGTTTGTTTTTTCATTTACTTGTCCAATTCATAGCTCATGGCGCTGCTCTTTTACACGAGTCAAAGACAAATAGGCAAAGTGCTTTGCCTTGGAGCGACGCTACTTGAAAGTTGTTACATTATGAATTATTTCTAGGAAATTTCTAACCGCACCTGGTTTGTGAATTCCAGACTGCCCAGCGGTTAGATTGTATATCAATTATCACAACTTAGATCGTAATACTAATACGATATTATGTAAATATATTAATTTTTTTTTATATATACGTATACATATATATATATATATATGTATGTATTTATGTATGTATGTATGTATGTATGTATATGTGTACGTATATATAACGTATTAATAACAACTGATCTCACTCTCGCTCTCTCTCTCTCTCTCACTCTCACTATCTGTATGCCTTTTTGCATCTTATATCGCAATAATCGATTCATACTGCCACAGATTGGTAAAGTACCATACTAAAGTAATATACATTACATTTGTGTGTCCAATCTAGAAGCTATATAAATATAAATTGAACATCAGAAGCAAATATCTTACGATCTTCAATACTGCTTTTAAAAGTTCGTGAGGTAACATTATCGCGTGTTACGTTCTATTATAATTTGACTAAAAAAATATTGATCGACAAGCTACATACAGTGCTATGATTATTAACATTTATTAATGAGATCTAGTTTCATCCTAGCCATATGTGAACGGACATTAAAGATATCGCCGATCTTTTTTTCTTTTTGTTCGTTTTTTTTTTGTTTTTTTGTGTTTTTTTTTTTTTTTTTCCCCAATGAATCTTACCACGAGTTCTTATACTTGAAAATCTCATTTACTTCCACCCGTTGAAGTAACTGCGTTGTAGTAATCGAAGTTATTTATGTTCGTAACAGCACAATAGTTACGGTGACGATTTCGAGGCCGCTTACGCACGTTATACGTTATCATCGTATAATCGAATGATTTTCGTGCGTGACTACGTGCTCCTGCGTGACAACGACATTGACCATCTTCGCACGGTACGATTTGTTCACTCAGAAGATTTCAGAATCCGGATCGTTCGAGGGGGCAGCCTGTAGTGCGAGCTGCATGCTGGATTCTGTATTACGCCGCTTCATTTTACCCTTGCTCTTCTTCAGCATCGTTGCCTAGGAAGGGACAGGATCAGGGGAACGCACAAAGGAGTAATCGATAGAAAGTTAATGGTAATGACGAAGTGTCAAATATAGATATCGGAACTCAGGAGAAAAAGTAGATACGAAAATGGTACATATATGGTAATAAGTTTCAACAGACAAATGTAGGAAGAAAGAAAATAAGAAAGTAAGAAAGAAAGAAAGAAAGAAAATAAGAAACGAAAGAGAAAGAGAAAGAAACGTTATTCCATAAAAGCTAAGAACGTCCATCTAATAAAAGAGATGCGTGACTAATCCATACACACACACACACACACACACGCACGCACGCACGCACGCACGCACGCACGCACGCACACACACACATATTACGAGAAGCATCCAGCTGCAATTGGGCCAAGGGTATCGACACGGTGATGATATATATATATATATATACATCGAGGTAAACGCATGCGTTTCTTTCGGGAGTCGATCGGAACGATTCATACATAGGAGGCCTACGTTTTTAGAGGGGGGTGAGATCACACCGAAACTCCCCGTTCCTATGTGCTATCTTTTTTGCACATCGAGGAGTCTAGGTGAGGATCGCACACCTCTCTCTCTCTCTCTCTCTCTCTCTCTCTCTCTTTCTCTCAAACGAACGATTTATAATGACTGACTAGTGGCAAGCTGCAGTATGGTTGGTTTACTCGTCCGTGCTCTTGCCCCCCTCCCCATTAGCGGGTAGGATCGACGGTTCGGTATTCCGACGCTTGATCTTATTTTTCTTCAACATGGTAGCCTGAAGTGAACAAAGGAACAAGGAATAATTAGTAGAGTGCGATTAGGGGAGGAATGCATGCGCTGACGGACATCATCGGCAGTCAGGTAATGCCTCTTTATGGAGACTGCGCAGAGAGCGTTACGAGATATGATAAAAGAGAGAGGGAAAAAAAAGAAGAAAAAGAAGAAGAAGAAGAAGAAGAAGAAGAAGAAGAAGAAGAAGAAGAAAGAAAAAGAAAAAAGAAAAAAAAAAAACAATACATCTATGCTACCAACTAATATACATACATAGATGCTTCCGTTAAGAATCTTACGTGCCATATATACATACATATATGTATACGTATACGTATAGTGTATACATAACAGAGGACACCCCATTATTCTATTTAAATTCGAACAGGCTGAGTGAACGAGAACGGTGCGCACAACGAAGTAAAAGAGGTATTGCATTCTTACGAGTCAGGGGAAAGAGATATAACGTGTAAAGTACGTAGTAACTCTCTCGGTGGGAGAACATTGAATATATATTACGTATATCTAAGGATTACCATTGAGGATATATACTTGCATTCTATGTTATGTTACACCCAATCTGTCCTTCATTTTGCTGGAATTATGGGGTTTCGGTAAAGTTTGTTTCAGGATTACCTTTAATGCAGATTTTAGAACTACAATTTCTCCGGGACTCTGGACCCACGGTTCGCCATCTACTTGTACTGGTATATCAGAGTGCAAACGTATTTTTATATGCCCACCCTACAATCAATCGATTTCTTTTGTAAACGCTGACGAGATGACGTTCAATAAGTAAATATCTCTACTACTACGACGAGCTGCGGATGGCTCACAGCATTCCCGATTTAAACGATTTAAACGATATGTAGGTACGTATAATAACGTACGTATTTCTTGCAACCCAGACAACGATTATCATAGATAGGCACGGTACATACCCATTATCTAATATCCCCTGGGGATATACCAAATGATTTCCTTTTCTTTTCTTTTTTTTTGTTTTTTCTTTTTTTTTTTTTTTTCTTTTTTCCTTTTTTTCTCTCGCCGTCACCGAGTGCTCACGAACGTAACGAAAGAAGGGAGACGCTCTCGTCGTCCCTCTCATGCAATTATTAACGTTTACCTGCGCTATCCTCATTGCTCCGCGGAGACCGGACTGAATCTGTCCCAGATGCATAACCCCTGTAACTCCTACGACCTCCAACATACCATCCCAATGATTTGGTTTATTGAACTGATCCTCCTTATCCGGTCCCCAAGGGTTGGCACCAGAGCCCCAACTGTGTCAACGGAGAAATATTGATGTTAAATATGTATAAGCGCGCGCGCGCGCGCGCGCGTGTGCGTGTGTGTTGAAAAATTACCTTAAAATATTGAGAATGATTATTCCTTCGACTTGCGGCAAATCCACCAGCTTGCCGTCCACCTCCAATCGGATCTGAGTGTGCAAGTCTTTGCATGGTTTACGACCGACCATCTTACGTAAACCCATTTTCACGTACACACCCTTATTTCGGATTCTGCTATTGAACTTGTTAGGATTCTCTTCTCTCGCATTGTGAAAGTCTAAGCACAGGTCCGCATCGATCCCAAGACCGAAATAATTATTCATTACAAATATTTGCGTATTGTCCTCGCTGGTCGAGCTTGCGCCTACTATAATATTGAAATATAATATTAAAAGGAATCTATCCTATTATATTATATATGGCAAAGGGTATAAGGGTATGTAGATTTACGAAAGTTTATACGTATCAATTATAATAGTCTTATTTATATTTTGATTACCTGCAGCATTGGTGCTCATTTGGGACTTGTCATCTTTTTCTTCCGGGTGAAAAACAACCGTCCATCTGTCCAATATTATTTCTTCCGCGTCTATGACATCGCGTAATAAATTTAATGGATCCTCGTCACCGGTATATCCAGATCCCCAGCATAGTACTCTCGCCAAATCGTTTCCCGTTCCTAGCGGCACGATAGCGCAGGCGGGCGAAGAACATTCGCTGTCTTGGCCGACGTTGTCCAAACATTGCAAGACCCATCCTATCGTACCATCTCCGCCGCAGACTAAGATTCTGTAGTGCTTAATGTGACGAAAAACGTAAAGCCTGTAACGTTATATGCGCGTTTATGAATAAACCGGCTCTTCTCGAGTAAGCGTCCCATTCATTTTTACGGCGTGCCTTCGTACTTACCCAGGAAGTGGCCCGCCATTATCCAGATCAAACACTTGAAAAGGATTTAAAAGTTTACGAAAGCTTGAAATCAACTGTAGCCCTTGGCAACCACCAGATTTGACGTTGACAAATACGAGCAAGGGTTGAACATCCGATGGTACCATACTCGGTTCTATACTTGGCAATAACATAACTAAAATGCAAATATACGTAATCCGATTATTTTTATTACATATCCAAGCTCGCGTGCTCCACGCGTAATTATTTTCTCTATTTCTTGTTTTTTGAAGTTCAATTTTACATACCCAGAAGATGTTTGTCTTCGTATTTTGATTCGCGCAAAGTGTACAACGCTTTAACCGCTTTATTCGAATCTTCGTATATAATTACCATCGAACCGTATTCGTAGTAAATTGGGCCAATGGATGAGAATTTGTTTTCTGTAGAGAAAAAGGAAAGAAGAAAATGTTGTTGTTGTTGTTGTTGTTGTCGTTGTTATTACGAACACACAGAGGAGTGCCTAATACAAAATTATATATATAGAAAACTATTTAATAAGCGTATGCTTTCCCGTTACCTTTTCCTAAAAACTCGGTCAACATATTTTCATAATTCCGTTCCGAAAGATTCGGTGGCAAGTTTCCCACGAATAGGGCCAGATTCGGTCCGTGGGGATCTTGTTTCAATTGTAAATAAAAACGCATCAATTCCATTTGCCTTATGGAATCTTTGCCGAGCTGTTTAACGATATCCCATGGTTTTTCCTCTGGCGATAAAACACGGCCGGATACTAACGAGTGAACAAAAGGGATTTTTCTATAGTAAACGGCGTATATATATATATATATATATCGTACGTAGATGGTATAACGTGGTTGAATCGTATGACCGATTATTAATAAAGTCGATTCAAACGCACCATCACGATCCAGGAGAATTTTTCTACATCTGTAGTCTTCAGAATTCGCACTTTTTAAATTGAACCTTTGAAGGGATTCCTGGATTAAATCTGTTACAGTCGTTGTTTCCGTTACGGGTACGATGCAAAACGACTCCGATATTTGTAACTTTCCAGGATAGACTCGTACTTCACCGCTCTCGTTGTCCCTTGAAAATAATTATTCGTTTCGTCTCCGTTAGTCATCCATCCCATGGAATATGTACATGCGTATACCCGTATAAACGAGGCTTATATATACACACACACACATACACACACATATATATATATATATATATGTGCGTGTGTATCGATGTAAATATCAATGAGAGCTTACTTAAATCGCAAAAAGACTGCCGGACGTTTGCCTTCTTTACGATTCAAGTTTAGAACTGGTGTCGGATCGCACAACTCAGTTTCTTCCGTAGCGTACAAGTCGGTTAAGTAAAAATTGCCTGGATAAAAATGAATATTTTCTTGAATCGATCATATTAATATATATAGTTTCGATCGATGGAACAACGAGAGATAGAAAGCATTTTTACGTACTAGAATCTTTCGTGATATGAAATGCACGAAGTGCGGATGTTAAAACCTGTTCCGTGGTAGCTTGTTTAGGTATCGTGATCACTCGAAATATTCGACGCCTCAAAGAGTTATTACCGTCGCACACCTTTATCATCTCTGAATCATTAAAATATACGATCAAAAAGACATCAAATATATGTCATTCGCTTATTAAAATCAATAATATTATCTAATATCGTCGATTGATATCGAGTGTATTTATTTTGAGGAATACTGTACATTAGGGTACGCGCACGCGAGCACGCACAGGCGCAAAACGTGTGTAGGTATAGGACCGTGCGGTCGAATAAAATACCTTCGTCGCCTCTCTCTTTATCCTCCTTATCTTTAGTATATCGTGGATCACGGCCATGCGAAGCCTGCACAGGCTCGTCGTTGTCGCGATACTTGGCATCGCCACTGCTAAATTCTTCCGATATGCTTCTCGCTACAAACAAAAAATACCTTCCTTTAGATAACATTCCTTTCCTTCGTTACAGAAACCATCGAACATCAGATAGATATTGCAATACACATCTCCTTCGATAATAAATTCAATGTTAATAGATCCTTGTATTGTATTACTCAGATAACATTAATGGTGTGACAAGAGCTATTTAATATGATTAATGATATAGCCGCAGGAAAGTAAGCAAATCCTCGTACAAGATGAATATTAATTACTTCGTTGATTCTCAATCGCGATAAAACGATAAAACGATAAAACGTTAAAGCATACACTTATTAAGAAATATCATGTTTTTCAAAATGATATTCAAAGAGCGAATGAAAAAGGCAACGAATGATACATACATACGTACATACATACATACATACATACATACATACATACATACATACATACATACATACGCATATATATATATATATATATATATATATATATATACGCGCGTGTGTGTGTGTGTGTGTGTATGTGTGTGTGTATATATATATATATGTATGTTATTTGATATTTGCGTCGTCGATAATAAAAAATGATAAAAATTTTAGGAGATGCTTGTGTTAGAAAAAGAAAAGACAATTCATCTATAAGTATTACACATAACATTATGTCGCATTGTTATGCGATAATCGTTTAATCGTTCTTAAAGAAAATGACACACACCTCTTACCATCGAACATTTACGATGGATTTGTAGAACACACATGATAGGAAGAATTATTCAGTAGCATTCTTGTACTTCATTTCACTGCATAGTAGAGTGATAAGCATCATGGATTTTTCACATAGCATCCAGCGGGCTGAGTGTGACAGTGCATGCACTGAAGCGAAACATATGTACATACATGCTAAAACGAAAACAATAACAAAATAACAACATTCATCAAAATCTGTATAGCACCAACTTTCGAATGAATAAAATATTATAGGTACATATATATTTTTCATATACCTGCGTTTTCATAGAAAAAATAAAATAAAATATATATATATATATATATACATATAATGGTATGCATATGCGATACATTAAACATTAAATGTAATTATTAATAGTTGAATATTTCTAATCGATTTATATTTTTTCACGAACGATCTTATTTCGTTTCTATCACTAGGATGCGCGATTCCTTATTATAGCGATAAATATTATAATGTAAAATAATAAAAACGTGCACGTTTGCGCGCGCATCAGTGTGTAGAAATAATCGTGATTAGTTATTCGAAATATTACCATTTTTATTTGTCCTGTTTGCAAAGTATGTTCGGTCATATGTAAAAATCGGTCAGTGGAATGAACGGAACGATATGCAATAAGCAAGTAAAACATTTTCCCTTATACTAGACGAAACAAAAATATTATATAATAATAGCATCAACCATATGATATCTCGTATAAATGCTATAAACTTGACAAATAATAAATGTATAAACGTGTGTAATTGCGTGTGTGCGTGTGTGTGCGTGTGTGTAGACACACGAGTATATGTATGTATGTATGTATGTATGTATGTATGTATGTATGTATGTATATACATATAAAGAAACGCTAATA